>VXBC01009131.1:0-94223 GCA_013399945.1 Ploceus nigricollis | reverse complement strand
ACACTGCTATAGTTATATATATATATATTTTTTTTTTTTTTTTTTATGCTGCAAAGGAATGCATAATGGGGCATCCTAGAACAAGGACAGGAAGTCATGCTGGATATTATAAATAAAAAGTCTTGTTAATATGTGCAGCATTTTGTATCTAGCATTCTAATACATAGCAATTGTGTCTCTGTTTGGAGGGCTCATTTGAGAATTGGAGGTGTGACTGCAGCAATACTCCCAGAGCACAGTGGGAACAGATTTTCAGCACTGGCTCCTTATTTCCCCGGCAATCCCTGGGGTGTAAAGAGAGGAGAAGGAGGGGAGGGAGGATTAGTTCTCTGTTGTTCCACCTGGTTTTGCTTACATATTTTTCAAGGAGGCAAACTTAACCTCCTAATTATCCTAAGTGGAGATTAGAGGCTTCAAGGAACAAAATTTCCCTTTCTCATCTACACCAATACCCACAAGTTTGGGGCTCCTGTCATTGCCCTTTGTGAAAGCATGTGTCCAGTGTGGGGTCAGTCAAAGTTGATGAAAACATGATAATCAAATTGTGACTGCCCAATTGGAAGAAATTCAGAATCAGTTAATTCAATATTTTTGCTAGTAGGAAATATTTCACTACAGATTGCGGATACCAGCTACAGTGCTGTTTAAGACTTTCATAACAGAGACCTTGGCAGGACTCCAGTCCCATAGAACAATAAATGTAATGCCTGTGTCAGAAAATTACAAAAATTATAAGAATATTAAACCAACATTATTATTTCCCTTCTTAAATCTGTCAGTAATCATTACAGTAACAAATTAGTCATGTTTCTCTTCTGGACAGCTATGAACATGTGAATCTTCTTTTTAAAAACCTCACTCTGAGACATTTTATAATTGCACTAAGACCCTCCAAGGCATATGTCACCATGCCTCTGAGATGAGCATTATCTCACAGCAACACACACCTTGTCATGTATTATTTATCACTGTAAAATGTCTTGTAATTTTCATTTTAACAGTTATATCTATCTTTAAGAAACAGGGACATACTTCATTTTAACTATTTCAGTGATAAAATACTTTTCAAACCTTTTATGCAGATATGAAGCCCTGGATACTGACAACAAAGAGTGCCATTTTCACTAACGTTCTGCAAAAGACATTAAAAAGGAAAAAATAATAACAAATCTTTTCTTCACCTGGGAATAACAGCAAACATCCCCCTTCTCTAGCTGATTCCCAGTAACCTTTCCACTGGCTTCACACACTGTGCTGTCCCTTGGGTCTCATTGTCATCTTTTCCTTGTGATATGACAGATGTAGCACATGATAGATAGAAGTGAAGGGGATGTAGGCCAGGATTCACTTGGAGAAAAGCCGATGGGTGAGGGTACCTAAGGGGCCACGTCTGTCCCATATTTGAAGCCAGTCTTTTGTCCTTAAGTAATTGCAAAAGACACTCCAAGGCCCCTCTTATCTATAAATTAGGCAGTGCTGGGAAATATACCTCGCCATTTAAGATCAGTTATTTCTACCTGTCATTTGTACTTCTAGGCTGATGGAAAGCTTCCTAGCCTGGTGTTGGCTGGGTTTTCTCTCTCAAAGAGGAGCAAAGCGTTATTTGAGAGTGTGCAGGGTCTGGGGAGTATTCGCAAAGAGCTGTTTTCCCACCTCCCTGGGAACCAGCAGAAGCATAGTGGCATAGGTAAAGACTGTAATATGCCAGTGGGTATGAGTGAATGGTATCAATCTGTGCTTTCTGATTTTCTCTCATTTACTTGGTCACAAGTAAATAGTAGGAACCATATATAGGGAAATGTTAATTGATAAATTATAGGATTTATGAAACGTTGATTACATTTCAAAAAGCTATGCAAAATATTTTGACCAATGTTAATAGTAAAGTTCATTGGATCTCCTCTGATGCTAGAGAGGTCTTTCAAAGTTTCTGAGCTTAAGCCAAATGAAAAAATAAATAAATAAAAAGCAACAGTGCCATCCCTCTCTAACCCCCCGCCCTACACACAATTTTTAGCTTCTTTGCCTGCTGTATAGTCTTACTTTTTTAGCTTCCTTACCTGCTATATATTCTTATTTTGGGAAATGGAAATTGTACTGCATTAATTTTAATCTGCACATCATCAAGTTAAAAAAATCTGAGATTATAATTTTGTTTGAATTTTTCCCTGTTTTCTTTTGCAAAATTGTGTAAGTAGTGCTAAAACAAACCCACAAGAGAGTTTTATTCCTGTTACTTCTGTTTCATAGAAACTTACTTCCCATGGCAAATACATGATGGTAACAAATTTTGGGATATGTCTGATATAGCAGCTTTGCATATTCTTCATTTTAACTAACAATTCAATGTAACAGACATACTGACTAGGCATTTCCCATAGACCCTGAAAGAGATGTAAAAAAAAAATTATTTAAGGGAAAGAAGATGACAACTGAATGAAAATAATGGTTCACTTTGATTAGGGATTTTAGGTGAGCACAAAGGTGAATGAAAAACTTGAGAGGGAAGTTCAGTGTTTTAGTTGAGGAATGAAAGAAAATGTTCCTCGAACATTACTTCAACTGAAACCAAATAGAAGATCATTTGGGCTGTAGCCTAGGCATGAATCACAGACCACAATTCTTTAGCATTAGGTGGGATATTGTTTGTTTGTTTTAATATTTTTAGATAGCCTTAATTTTACTGCCATAAAATACTCTGTATATTCAAAGATAATGGTTACATCATATAAGTAAGAAATGACCCTTTAACCTTAGCCCTTGTTGCTTATGAAACATTGTAAAATAAATTTAAAAAATGGGAGGGACTGTGCTCACTGAGGTATCAAAATTTCCACATGACAAAGTAACTTTTAATAACTTTGGCTGCCTAATTATGTCACCACTGTATGGAAAAGCCTCCTGTACGGATAAATTATAGAGCATTACTTTAGTTTCCAGTGCAGAACAGCTTCCATCTTGTATGCAATTAAACAGATTTGTTCTCAACCATGCAACCAAAGCATGAAACCATATTCCTCTTTCCAGCAACAGATGTTATTTGAAAGAGTTACATTAAGAAAAGCATTCTTGGAATAACTATTGGTCTGTGATATCTCACTACTAGCCATTTAACTGCTAAAAAAATAGGGTTTAAAGTATGCCCTCAGAGATACAGTCAAGATCAATTTCATAGTGAGAAATATCTCAATTATCTAAATATTATAAAAGAGCTAGAAAAGAAACTGATTTAAGTAATTCATGTATGAAAATTTCCTCATTGAAACTCTTATCATGGTGACAGAAAAGTCATTATATTTTGCAGCAGAATATAGAACTTTAGGTTAATTGTTGATCCAGGAAATTCTACCTCTGCATATCACGGAAAGTACCATTTCCATCTTCAGAAGTGTTAGAAAAAATGAGTAGATGTGGCACTTTGTTATATAGTTTAGTGGACATGATGGTATTTGGTCAAGGTTGGATTTGATGATCTTGGAG
This sequence comes from Ploceus nigricollis, assembly GCA_013399945.1. NCBI lineage: Eukaryota > Metazoa > Chordata > Aves > Passeriformes > Ploceidae > Ploceus > Ploceus nigricollis. Next base: position 90,743 of record VXBC01009131.1, on the reverse strand, counting down.
GTCATTTGCAACCTTGATAATTCTATTCTATGACTCAAATAAAATTAAATAAATGTAATGTTTTATTTTTAATTTTTTATTTTATAAATAAGGTAATGATATGCTTGGTATCTGTAAAACCTCCATCATATTTTACCAGGTCTCAGAAAGTTGCATTAAAGGATCAAACATTAGTGACGCATGCTACCATTCACGCTCTTAAATGCTGTGTCTCTTGAAGATTTAAATTCACACAATCCACATAATTTTGATTTTAAATGGGTCAGCTATGTGTTATTAAATATATAGACTGTGTTGGACTTTTTCCCTTCCCCAGTTAAACATACTTGAATTCGATATTTCTGAGGGCTGCATNATATAGAACTTTAGGTTAATTGTTGATCCAGGAAATTCTACCTCTGCATATCACGGAAAGTACCATTTCCATCTTCAGAAGTGTTAGAAAAAATGAGTAGATGTGGCACTTTGTTATATAGTTTAGTGGACATGATGGTATTTGGTCAAGGTTGGATTTGATGATCTTGGAGGTCATTTGCAACCTTGATAATTCTATTCTATGACTCAAATAAAATTAAATAAATGTAATGTTTTATTTTTAATTTTTTATTTTATAAATAAGGTAATGATATGCTTGGTATCTGTAAAACCTCCATCATATTTTACCAGGTCTCAGAAAGTTGCATTAAAGGATCAAACATTAGTGACGCATGCTACCATTCACGCTCTTAAATGCTGTGTCTCTTGAAGATTTAAATTCACACAATCCACATAATTTTGATTTTAAATGGGTCAGCTATGTGTTATTAAATATATAGACTGTGTTGGACTTTTTCCCTTCCCCAGTTAAACATACTTGAATTCGACATTTCTGAGGGCTGCATGTAAGGAACCGGGAGGCTGATATTTTCTCATTAAAACATTGTGATGAAAGTACCAAGATGCAAGTTTTCCCCTGCAGTTCACTCAGCTTCGTGTTGTCATTAGAACCTCTTTTGACAAAAATTACTCGAAGGGTCAAGATTTTTCTGAAGAATGGTTTCCCTGAAGGCATTGGGAAAACTTGTTGGTTTCAAGCAGGACAGATTTGTGTGTATGAAGCTGTAGAGGAAACTTGCTATTTATGAAGTTTTGCATGTTTATGGTGATATTTTAGAAAACCAGGCTTCATTTCCAACACTCTGTCATGGTCTCCCTTCTGGATTAGCTACAGCTCATTATGAAAAATGTGTGACATATAAGGAGTCAGGTGAAAGGAGAGAATGCTCATTAAGCTTCTGAACTAAGTCCTTAAGGAGAGATAAAACCAATTTAAGGTTTGGTAGGGTTCACATAGCACGTTTCATTTCAGTTCATTAATGAAGAATACTTCAGTATGCTATGAATCAATACAAAAATTAGAATGTCACTTTTATTTATTTAGTTTTTCAATGAAAAAGAGAATGAATTTTTTGTTTAAAAAAATGAACAGTTTGGGTGAAGAAAAAAGAGGACAAATGCCCAAACTGCCCAGCAAGAGATAGAATGAAATTAATTTCTTTGATTTGGTGCAGGAAGTTCCCTGAAATATATCTAGGAGCCCAATGTATGACCTTGATTTTTAGAGTTACTTTTCTATTTAAGGACTAAATTTATCTTATGAAAAATTTAAATTGTATTTTTACAAATTTTGTGTGTGAGACAAATTTCTACTTTGCTAGAAGTTTTCTAGCATTTTTTTCCTAGCATTTTCTAGAATGCTACTTTCCACAGACAACATCTTGGGTGATACATGTAAACCAACCAGACAAAAAACCCCACACCCCAAAAAAATCCTCTCCTTCAATCAATCTTCTTGATTTTATAAAAAGATCCTGTGTGCAGCAAGCATTTACTTATTTTTTTTTTTGTGTCTGTATCCTCTATCTGATGGAAGAGAGAAAATGTACTTTACTTAGACAGATATATGAAGATTTTGAGGAATCTGAAAATGGCCTCAGGAAGAATACAAATTCTTAGTCTTAATATAAAACAAACAGTTCATATTATTATTGCTAAATGTACCCTGTAAAAGTGCTGATGTTTACTGTGTATTATACAAATAAGGCTGCTATGTAATTAAGGAGACTGTGTAAGGCTCATTTTAATGTTGCTTTAAGGAAAAATGTAATAAAAATGTAATAAAAATGTTGAAAGCAAAAAAAAAAAAAAAGACCAAATATTGACCTCTAATTTACTGAGTTATAATTCTTATGAAAACAGGATTTCTTGGTCTTAATGAAAGCTTTACAAGTGAGAGGAGAATTCAAAGGTGATTAAAAATAATAATAAGATGAGTGCACTTGAACTGATGTTTTCTATGTATGCTGCAGATTTTTATGGAAGTCGTGATGCTGGTTATTAATGGAGAAACAATACTGCTTTGTATAAATGAACCAAGAAACACTGTTTTATAATCTTGATTTACAATCATTCAAAAGGCTGTACACTATGTACAAGGTTAAATAAATGATCTCCCCTTCATTACATATGTTTAAGCCCTGAAATGTGATAAAATATAATATCAGATGAAGATTTGCAAGAAATGGTGTCTTGCTATAATTCTTTCTAGAGAGTTTTCAAACATCATTCACTCTATCTAGTAGAGAGATTATTGCATTTCCCTACAGATGGAAAACAAAATTCCAATTTAAGAGAAAGTATGCAGACTGAAACTACTCATTATTGACAAATGTGAAGAGCTGGGTCTCCTCCTAGGATTACACATGACGTTTGTGACCTTTTTACATTTTGATGTAATGAAAGTTTGAGTTCATAACAGCGTGACTGGGGCCACTTGACAATTGTAATGCACTTTGTGAGTGAAAGGTAGTTAAGAAATATATCTGGAGAAAAAGAATTTAGTTGGCCTTTTGTTCAGTCTGAAATCACCAAAGTTTCTGCCAAGCTTTTATCTATAAAGAGGAGGGCATTCAGTCATATACTTTCCCAAAAGTAAAGTTTTTCCCCAGGGATGGTTTTTCTGATATTGTAGTTTGAGGTCTCGATAGCAGAATTTTTGAAGAGCCCTGTGGCATATTTTGAGGACATAATGAGGAAAAATGTTTTCCTTTTTAAGCTTGAGAGCTATGGCAGAAAAGCAGTCAATTTTTTTTCAGCTCTGTTACCTTTTATTGATTTATAGATAACATAATTGTCAAAGAAAGATCTTTAATGTCATCCTTTCCACATTTGTCTTCGTCATGTTTTCAGCCAAATAATCAGAACTTAATCCTCTAAGAAAATATGCCCCCTGGTCATGGTATTTCAGAGATCAGCTTATTAAAAATTTCTTTTGAACATAACCCTAGAGATCAACAGGTAAGGAAGTTCCTCAGACCTGACACTCTTACTAATTTGATTTTGTAAAATCATGTATCTTGCCTACCAGCAGTACACAGCATTTTTGTATCACAGTTAAGCCCACATGATACAGGCTTAAAAATGTGTTTTGAAGCAAACACTTTTAAAAAAAATCCTTCACGGCACAGTGAAATAAAATTTGTATTTAAATAGTTGCTCTAAAAGAATAAGGGTCTGAATTTGGAAAAGAAAGGATCTTACTGCTATAAGAAATTATTTAGGTGACTATAAATTTTAGACAATTCTTCATTCTAAAGAGGAATTTAACAGAGCAGTGAATAAGCTAGTACATGTGACAGGATTAACATGGGAAATAGTATGTTCTTGCAGAACAGGTAAATTACTGGGGAAACTATAAGAACATACTGCACAGTTGTGTAGAAAGGGCTTGAAGCGGGTACAGAGAAATACCTCCTAATTATCTTGGGAGGCTAAAGTAAGCCTGCCTTAAAAAAAAAAATGCCTTCAAGGACTAAGAGATATTATTTCTTGTGGCAGCTTGCCTTGGTCAGTTGCCAGATGTCCATGCAGTCGTTCTTGCTCCTTCTCCTTAACAGGATTGGCAGGGGAAAATAAGATGTAAAAAAATCCCTCATGGGTCAAGATAAAACCAGTTTAGTAAGAAAAACATATCTTGCATTACAAGGAGGAGAAATTAATTCACTATTTCCCATTGTTTGGTAGATGTCCTGCCACTTTCTGGAATTTGGGAAGCTGTGTGTGTAGCCTGGTAGGCAACTAAGCCCCACAAAGCTCACACTACACCATGGAATGGGGAAAAGAATTGAAAGCACAGAAGTGAGTAAACTTGTGGGTTGAGATAAACACAACCTAACAGGGAAAGAAAACCTGCACTTGCAATCAGATCAAAATAAGGGATCCATTCATTACCTGCATTTGGCAGACAGATGTTTAGCCATTTCCAGGAAGGCAGGGGTCCATCACATGTAACAGCTACTTGGGTGGATACACACCATTACTCTGAATATTCTGTGGGTAACATGAGACTGAAATTGAGAGAGAAACAGGCACAGAATTTGTTTCTAAGTATTTGTTACTTTGTTGGAAAGCAGAGAAAAAACATCCACATTCCTTGCAAATGTGCCTGAACCAGTGAATTCCAGTGTCACAGAAGAAATATTTTGTTTGGATCTACAGCATGAATCCCGTACTTTATTTTTTTGCCACTTTCATGATGCAAAAGATCCATTTCCTAAGAGTATCACAGAATCATTGAGATCAAAAAGAACATCTGGAAGTCATCTTGTCCAACCCTACTCTTCGAGCAGGGACACCTAGAGCCAGTTATGCAGGATGATGTTTAAGCCTCTTTTGAATAGCTCCAAGACCCCACAACCTCTCTGGCAACCTATGGCAGGACATGGTCACGCTCATAATAAAAAATTGTCTCCTGATATTCAGTGTGTGCCCATTAACTCTGGTCCTGTCACTAGGCACCACTGCAGAGAACATGCCTGTGCCCTCTTTGCAGCCTCCCTTCAGGTATTTTATATATGCATATGTATATTGATATGTGCACCCTCCTGAGCCTTCTCTTCTCCAGACTGAACAGCCCCAGCCCTCTCAGCCTTTTGTCTTACCAGAGATGCTCCTGTCTCCTCATCATTTTCCTGGCCCTTCACAGGAGTCTCTGCAGTAGGTCTGTGTGTCTCTTGTACTAAAGAGCTCAGAATGGGACCCAGCACTGTGGGTTTGGCTTCACCAGAGTTGAGTAGAAGGGAGGGATCACATCTTGCTGCCAATATTTTGTCCAAAGCAGACCAGGATACCAATCACCTTTGGAGGAAGGGCACAGTGCTGGCTTATGTTCAGTTTGGTGCTCAAAAAGACACCCAAGTCATTTTCTGCAACACTGCTTTTGAGATGGGGGATCTGCAGCATATGCTGGTGTGTGGAATTGTTCCTTCCTAGGTGCAGCACTTAGCACTTTCCCTTGTTGAATTTCACAATGTTCCTGTCAGTCCATTTGTCCAGCTTGTGGAGGTCCCTCTGGATGGCAGCGCTACACTGTGTTGTGTCAACCACTCCAAATTTTGTGTCATCAGTAGACTTACTGAGGGTGCATACTCTGTCCCAACATCCAGACCATTACTGAAGACCTTGTTTAGCCACTGTGTTGACCTCTGGGGTACATCACTAATTATTGGCCTACAGCTAGACTTATGCCACTGAACAAGACCTTCTGGGACCAACCATTCCGACAATTTTCAACCCACTTTGCTACTTGCTCATCCAGTCTGTACTTTATCAGCTTGTCTATCAAGATCTTATGGGGGGAAAATGTCAAAGGCCTTCTGAAAGGCAAGGCAATGTCCAATGCTCTCTTCTCACCTATCAAGCCAGTCATTTCATCATGGAATGGTATCAGGAGGCTGGTCAAGCATGACTTCCCTTTGGTGGATCCATGCTTAGTTATTCTGACCGTTTTCTGGTATTCCTTTTAATTAAAATTATTCTCTGAAATTAGTTGTTCCATCACCATCCCAGGCATTGAGGTAAATCTGGTAGGCTCCTTCTCACCCTTCTTGAAGACGGAGTGACATTTTCTTTCCTCTCATCTTCATGCACTTCTCCTAGTAACCATGATCATTCAAGGATGGGCAAGAATTTCCTCACAATTACATTTTCCAGCTCCTTCAGGACTCATGGGTGCATCCTGTCAAAGTCCACAGACTTACATACATTCAATTTGCTTAAATATTCCCTCATCAGATTTTCTTCTACCAAGGGTGCTCCAGGGTCTTATCCCATGGGAATCTACTGAACAGATCATCGAAGAGACCAAAATCTGACCCTCTGAAGCCCAGTGCTGTGATCTTGCTTTTTGCCCTGCTCCTCCCTCTCAGGATCCCGAACTCCATGATCTCATGGCCACTGTAGTCAAGTCTACCTTCAATCTTCACATTTCCAGCAAGCCCTTCCTTGTTTGTGATCATGAGAACCTCCAGAGCACTTCTCTTTTTTGGCCCATCTATCACTTGGATCAGGAAGTTGTCTCTGATGTGTTCCAAAAACCCTCTGGATGGCTTAAATCATGCTGTGCTGTCCCTCCAGCAGATGTGGTGGTTGAAGTTCCCCACAGGCACAAGGATCTGAAAACACAAAGCTGCTTTTAGCTGCCTCTTGAAGGTCTCACCCACTTGTTCTTCCTGAGCATGTGGCCTATGGTGCTGCAGTGTCTCTCATGCCCATCCTCTCTGTAATCCTTACCCACAAGGTCTCAGTTTATCATCCATCCCATGGCAGAGCACTATGCATTTCAGCTGAGAAAATGGAAATTTTACCTCATTGGTGGTTGTTTTTTGTTTTGTTTTGGTTTTTTTTTTGCCTCTTTGTGGGGTTTTTTGCCAAATAAGCTTTATTTGATCAATTAACCTAATATAAAGATATTCTTACAGTAGGAAGGACCTTGAGGCTATGCACAGACACAAATTATGAACACTAAAAATGAAAGCCAAAGATACTAATTTTAGATGTGCTTGCCATTTGCTTTAAAAAGAGCTGTGGGTAGTTGGAAGTTTAGATTTCCAAGATCTATTTTCATACTGTAATCTGAAAGGTCTTTTTTTCCCTGTGCAACTAATCTCCACAGTTTTTTTTTCCTGACAAATGGTAAATACCAAACTATATATTTCTCCTTTGTAGGAAAAATGGTACATATTTTTCATGCAGACATAATTCTCCACGTTTATAACAGTAGCAAACTCACAATGCATTTTAATAGAGAAAATAAAAGGGTTTTGAAAAATTGGGCACAATTTCACCACACAAGAATCAGTTTCACTTCCATGTGAAATAAGAACAATTTCACCAGTTTAAAAAGTTTCCTCACCCTTTTTTGAAAAAAGAAAAATAATGATATTATTTACTTTCAATGAAATGAATGAATCAATAGTTGCAATGCTGAGAAAGACCGGAATTATTTCTCCATTCTCAAAGGTTTCTAATATAAATACTGGTCAAACCATCTGTGAAGTTATTTTGAGTATTTTTACTGCAATTATGAAATGTACATAACTCATCTCAAAATTGTGACACACAAGTGTCACAGCTCAAGTAACTGTGTAATTATTCAACTTTTTTTTCTACTTATTTGCAGTCTCTAAATGCCTTTATTATGTCAGAAAATGTGTATTGATAGAACAGAAACAATGCTGCAACACCAGTACAGATCTTCAGAAAAGGATATTAAAACAAGCTCAATAGCCTTTAACCCAATCAGGTTAAAATGATATTGCTAAATTTATTTACGAAGGGATTTGTTTTGGGAATTAATGTAGCAACATCATTTTGCATGATAACAATGTGATTAATTTTAATATTGACCATGGATTTTGCAAATGCAGAAACTCAAAGTTTCATAGATAACAAGTGTATTACAGAAAACTAGAATCTTAAGATAGTGGAGTTAACTGATATATGATTGTATAATCTGAATTTTTTAAACTGGGATATGGCATTTGAGGTTTGGTTTGGTTGGTTTTTTGTATTGGTTAATTGAGTTTTTTGCATTTGTGCAAGACAAGAAAATTAATTTAGTGAGTTTATCAGGTCTTCTTGTTTTACATAGCATAGACAAGAGTTTGCATAAACAGAAAAATTTAAAAATCCATAAAGATGCAATGACTCTTAATAGACCAAAGCTTTCCAAATACTACTGTGTTTACCACTTTAGCTATGAGGATAGAACATAAAGGAGTCCTCTTCATCTTGCCTGCCTCAGAAGCAACAGTTCTAACAGCAGTTATGCAATAAACCAGAGAATGCAATAAAAACTCATTGTAGGAACCTTATGCCATTCTAAGAGTGCCAATGGAAAGTACAATCCAAAGGCAACACAATTCAAAATCTTTGAATGGCCTTGCTTAAGATCTGAGGGCTCAACTCCTCCTTAATGAGTTTATACAACTAAATTAATGATCATATTTTCACTCACTTCAAGTATTAGGATGTGGAAGATTGAGGTAAAAACTGTTTGGGGTGTACAAAGTTGTCAATTTGATCCTATTTTTAGTTTAAAAAATAAAATTAAACTAAATTTTTTCAGGCATTCATCCCTGCCAAACACATGTGGCTGCACTCAATTATTGCTGACTGATAGTGCTCACAATTTAAGCTTTTCTATAATTATAACACCAGCCCTGATTAAATAGATTTAATTCTGGATCACTATACAGGTGAACTCATCTCCAGTTTTCTGACTGTATCTTCACAATAAATATTTTAATGTAAAAATTTATATCTAAAAACTTAATCTGTTTTTCTTCAGATGATCTTTTTGTGTTGCATTCAGTAAAAATGAAAATATCCTACTTGACATTTTTGCTTTAGTATTTTCTATTAGTTACTTAATATGGACTAAGTTTTGAGAGGGCAGCTATTATTTGCATATAGAATACATTAAAGATTTTCATGAATAATATATTTTTTGTTTTGTTCTGGCCTTTATGTGATCATATATAATGAGTAAGAGTTATTGTGTGATAAGTTGATTTAGCAATGTTGCTTTTCTAAAATGAATAATTTCTTGCATTTCATTGGTTTTGTACTTTATGAAATAAAATTAGTTTGAGTAAAACAAAATCTGTAGTAACTAAATGTAAGAGCATCTCTATTTCTTAAGATATCAATAATTATGAAGAATTTAAATGCAATTCAGAACACTTACATGTTTAAAAGATCTCCACAATAAAAAATAAAAAAAAAATAAGAGGATTCAGAATAGCACATATCATTTTATCAACATTTTATCCATATTTTCAAGTAAATGAAAATCATTGGTAGAGAAATGTGACTGTAAATGATTTTGATATGCTAAACTGGTGATTTTGTGATTGCACAGGCATCAGGCATAATTTGACTTCTATGATTATCTTTATTGTGATAGTTATAGGTACAATAAACAGCTTTTTTGCACATTTCCGCCCCATGTAATTGTCACAAAATCATTAATTTTCAAGGTTTTTCAGCAAATTCAGTGAAAAATAGGATTTTGTGTTTGTAGCCCTGTGGTCAAGTTCATAGTTCCTCTTCTTACATTTTTTTTTTCAGAGGCATTACTGGTGATTTCAAAATTGATAAAATCTTACTGGAGAAGTATAGGAAATAGAACCTGAAGTCCAAAATCATCTTCTGGGACTGAGTAAAAGAGAAATCCTCTGCCATATGTAGGCTATTAAGGGAAAAAAATAATCTTTGTCTTATTTTCCCCGTGTTGACACAGCCCAGAAGTAATTTACCTCAGAAAGAATATTTCTTCATATATTTTTTGCGAGTGTTTACCATGACATTCATAAGCAGTAATTAGTCATTTTAACAAGTCTGCAATATAGGCCCTAAATTGAAAGTAGGAGTAAAAGTATAGGAAAATATCTGTTCAAATGACCCTTGAAGAGGGCAAGCACTATTTTTGCCAGGTGTGTTTGGTAAATCCCATGCCAGAACATTTATTTTCTCTTCATCACTAGAGTCTTCAAACTGCTTTGTCACTTTCATTTTCACACTTTTTAATTGCTTTTGTTCTGAAATTTGTCCTTTCCACCTTCTCTAGTCCCTTCGTGTGTGCTTTTGGTCTGTGTCAAACTTGGCTTAAAACCTGAGACTTATAAAAGTGAAAATCATAAAAGAGAAGTTTGGGCAACAACCTCTGGGATAGATTCTGTTTAAATAGGCTGAAGAGACTTTTTAGATGCCATAAGATTGAAAAGGAAGTGCACTACTCCTAAAATTATGTCTAGTAGGCAGAACAAATGAATTTTTCTTAATATATAAAGGCAGTTCAGAGTGAAAGCAAAGACGAAGAGCCAGGCTACTGAGCTAAATGATCTTCATGAGCAGGCAAAGGAACACTACAATATTATCAGGCAGGTCCTAGAAATTATAGAAGCCATCATTACTTTAAAAGGCTGAAAATGACAATGTTCCCAATCTTTTTATCACCATGTCCTTCATTTAAGAAATTATTCTTTAAATTATTTTAAATAATTTTCTCCTTCACTTGTTTATACTGTTTCCAACGTTCTCTTTTGTTTCCACTATAGTACAGACATAAAAGAAGGCACAGCAACTAATGTCTAATTGTGTTTGACATGTAACCCATGTCTTACAATAATTCTTCATTGCTTTTCTTACCCATCATCACCTTACTAATTCCACACTTCAGAATCTTTCAGATACCAAGTATGCTGTATATCCAAGAGTCCCACTGCTGTAATTGATAGGAACTGCAGTTTTTCTCAAATACTTTTTATCTCAAACTTCTGCACAGTACCTCAAATAGATTGTTGAAATGCTGTTTAATGTTCAGGTCTGGAAATACTGATATATATTTTTATGGGTTTCATGAAGTCAATGTGGTAGCACTCCCATGAGTAGAATCAGTGCATATGGATGAGTAGAGTTAAAGGCACTGATGTTTTTGCCCTAACATTTTCCATCCAAAAGATTTCTCTTGAAGAGATTACTCTAGTCTAGTCTAGTCTGCTAGAGGTAGGAATTATCAGAGATCATGCACTGATGTCCTCCACAGAATTTCTGTAATGTATGAACCAAAAAATAAGGCATGGAAGGAAATGAGATTTATTGTTTACAGTTTGGGGTCACCAAGCATATAGATTCAAACCTTCACAATAAAATTTTTATATGAAGCGGTACTGATATTACAGGCTAAATAAAAAAGCTAAAGCAAAATCGACTGCTCTAGAACTGTCTTCCTAAGCATCCTATGAGGATGTTATCTATGTAGCAAAATGGAAAGTTAGCTGGCAGTTTTGCTTTTTTGTTCCCAACTATTTACACAAAGGCTGTTTGGTTTGCTTTTTAGAAAAATGTTCCCTGCAGAGTATCAGTGAAAAACATATGTTCAATAAAAGATGTTTTTACAAGAAATCTGTACTTTTTCACTTAGAAGTTGTTACTAAGGAAATAAAAAAAAAAAAGCCCTTCAAAGTTACTTCATAAGCAAATATAAACATGCAATGCCTTCTTTTGAGGAAAACCTGCAATGATCATTATCATCCTTATAAAGAAACATGTTTATTTAAATTTACTGTAACCAGTCTAGAAAAATATCAAAGTGTAATATAACGTTCATTAGCCACATTTACTGAACTGGCAATGGTGAGTTTAAGGACAGCCTTGGATCATCACTGTTTCATAATTAACTCTACATAAATTGGTGTGTTTAAGACTTACAGACATTCCTCTGAGATGCATTTCACTTGCTGGATTCCTGAGTCATGTGGACAAGCAGAGGCTGGCATTTCTCATTCTGTCGGTGTGAATGGATGCATAGGTCTTGTCGTCATTAAGAAATAAATGAAACAGGTGACAATAAATCTAATTCAGTACCAACATGGGATAAGAATCAAGATTAAATTTGAAATTTTGATCTTGAAAACTATTCTCTATCACCAAGCCCTCTAGTATAAGATTCTGTATCTCCACTTCTGATGATACTTTAATGACAACTAATCCCACCTGAGCTCTCTACAACCTAGTGACTTTTATATTTGTGGGTTATTTTCACAGGCAATTCCCATTAAATATAACTAACCTTAAAAATATTTCCAGTCTTTCCATGACTTTTAATTTAGAAGTTTTACAGTCAATTTATATTGCAATGACACATTGTTCAGCTGCTGAAATTCAGTAATTTAATTAATTTATGTAATTTAATATTGGGTTATACCAAGATCATCATACCTGTCATCATTCTTTAATTTTTTTTTCCAGGTATAAAATGCATAAGGAAGGCTTTACATAGCATATTACTGCATAGTAGAACATTAATCAAATTAGATAATATACAAGATAAAGGATAAAAAAAGTGAAGAAACTCTGTGAATTGGCAAAAATATTTTCACACAAGATTTTTTAAAAATTTTGTTTCTTTCTGCTTTGCACTATCACTGAGGAACATTAAAGGTGATAAGGATAGAAAAACATTTGTTTCCTGATAATTATATATAGATAGCCAGAGATTGGTATTTTGCAAAGAACTGCTGTCAAGTGTCTTTGGCTCAGTGACTGAAGGTAAAATATACACACATTATATGCTTTGGGTACCCTTCCGTAACTTTTCTACACTTTCAGAAAAGACACAGGCATGTACAGAAGGCTGAGACCCCCCAAATCCAGTTGACAGCAAAAGCAGAGCTTGCCTTTATTTTCAGAAGCAGCAGAGCTTTCCTTTATTTTCAGCTCTAATCTGGACAAGGCACTATTTTTATCATTCACTTCCCTGGAAAATATTAAGTTAATGACAATTTTTCTGGCCTGTTTCATTTCTCACAAAGCTGGTAATTGAGACCAACTGATTTTGCAGCTTGTGCATTTCTAGAAGGAGTGGAGGAAAAGGAGGCTTTGTGGGTCTCATTTTCAGTATTAATACTTGCATTTACACATCTGATTCAAAGTGCAAAACCTTCTGTTAAGATACTGTTGCAAGTGATAGTGATCTAGAATTCTCCTCTTTTTCTTTAATTGTATCTTTTTTCTTTTTTTTCAAGCTGACATAATATAACTATTCTAGTTACAATATGTCCTGTTATGATTTTTGAGTTTGAAAAATAATTGAACACTAAAAGCAGCAGGGTACAAGCTTATCATTAAGCAATGTACTGAAACTTTATCTAGGACCTCCTGGCATAAGATCCTGGCATTAACATGACTGTGAGTTATCTATGTGATCTCTTTTTCCAATCTCTGCTCACTCTTTAGCATCTCTCATGCAATTGGACTTTTAGTTAGTTGCACAATATCAAACTATCATTGAGATAAAAATCATCATCTTATGAATAATTGTAAACTTATGCCTAAATTATCTGTTAAAATAATTTCAGGAAAACAGGAACTGCTTTTAACTTTAAAGACAAAGGTAGGGTTTTCATATGTTTTCTAATGAGTGTTTTGCCTTAGCTGGGTATACTGTTTTTCTGAATGAAGTTGTGAAATCTTTTTTGCACTTTCCTCACCAACAGTACAATCTCTGAAGGGACACAACAACAGTGGTGGAAAAGGGAGGAAAAAAGCAGTCTCTCAGCATAAGTTTTTTAAAGAAGTAGTCTGCTTTGCATCACATTTCCAGTTCTTTCTTTTGCAGGTAATAAAGCCTCAAAAAGCACTCTTAAAAGAAATTGCATCCAGCTAAAAAAATCTACAAGTCCTTCAAGTCAGAGACTGTTAGGGAAAGATACTTCCCAAGAATAAAAATTGTGGTTTTAAAGCTGGATTCAACTTTTAGTTGCAAAAAACCCCCCCAGGATTCTACTCCAATAGGAGCAAGTTTAAATTTCTCTACATGGCATGCATGCCTCTGCATTCACAAAATTATTTACTGCCCTTTATTGATGATGTTGTTTGGTGGGGAGCAGGGGAAAGGGAGAGACAATATGTTCTACAAAATATGTGCTCCAGAAAACTAATTTTAGAATCACATAATCATAGAAAGGTTTGGATTGGAAGGGACCTTAAAGATCATCTAGTTCCAACCTCCCAGCCATAGGCAGGGACACCGTCCACTACACCACGTTGCTCAATGTCCTATGAAATCTGTCCCAGTGGTCTACAAGGAGCCTTCTCCAGATCTGAAGAACTCCAGTTGTCTCAGCCTGTCTTCAAAGGAGAAGTGCTCCAGCACTCTAATCATTTTTGTGGCCTCTCTCTGGGCCCCCTCCAACAAGCCCACATCTTTCTTGTGTGAGGACCCCAGACCTGGATGCAGTTCTCTAGTTGGAGTCTCATGAGAGCAGAGTGAGGAGAGAATCACGTCCCTCAATCTGCTGCCCAAGCTGCTTTTGATCAGGCCCAGGATGCAGCTGACTTTCTGGGATGCAAGCCCAAATGGCTGGCTCATATCCAGCTTTCCATCCAGGAGAAATCAAAGTCTCAAATCCTTCTCTTCAGGACTCCTTTCAATGAGTTTTTGTCCCAGTTTTTACTCATGTTTGGCACCTCACGATAAGCACCTTGCACTTGCTGAACTTCATGATGTCCACTTCTCAAGCTTGTCCAGGTGTCCCTGGGTGGTATCCCATCCTTCTATTGTGCCAACGGCACTGCTCAGCTTGGTGCCATCTGCAAACTTGCTGAGGGTGCACTTGATCCCACTGTGTGTTTCACTGATGAAGATATTGAAGAGCACCAGTCCCAAGATAGAGCCCTGAGTGACACCACTCATCACCAGCCTTCACCTGGACATGAAACCATTGACCAAAACTCTCTGGCTGTGTCCATCCAGACAATTCCTTATCCACTGAATAGTCCACCCTTGAAATTCATGCGTCTCCAATTTGCAGATAAGGTTGTCATGTGGGATCATCTCAAAGGACTTACAAAATCTAGGTAGATGACACCAAGTGATCTTTCCTTGTTGAACATTGCTGTCACTTTAACACAGAAAGCTACCAGATTGGTCAAGAATGATTTTTTTTTTGTGAAGTCATGCTGGCTGTCTTGGGTCATCTCTTTTTCTTGGATAGGCCTTAACATTTTTCCATGAGGATCTGCTCCATTATCTTCCCAAGCACAGAGCTGAGGTTTACCAGTCTGTAGTTCCCTGGGTCTTTCTTTTCTCCCCTTTTTAAAAATGGGACTGAAGTTTTCCTTTTTTCAGTGAGCAGGACTTTGTAAGATGGCCATGAACTTTCAAATTTGTTGGAGACTGGCTTCGCACAGGACCCTGAGATGCATCTCATCAGATCCTGTAGACCTGTGGCTAGTCTAGGACTGAGACCCATAAATGAAACAGGTTCAGATGTGTGGTCTAAAAATCAAAAAATTATACCAGGCCAAGAAACAGTGGAGAAGCCTAGCCCAAAGGCCATTTTTCAGGGCAGGAAGACAAGGTTTATTATAAGATTAAAGATTTATCACATATCTGGGAATGATAGTTGAACTGAATACAGATAGGAGGATTAAACACATTTTGCATGCAAAACCTGTAAAATCTAGCTGTTGCTGCAAAGATAATTAATAACTTGGAATGAGAGATGGAAATGTCTCAGCTTTATCATAGACAGGATATTTGGAAAACCAATGTCCTACAATAATAAAGCATTCTCATGCACTTTTGAGAGTGGTCACTAATAGACAGGAACTTGAAAGTTACTTAATTCTGGCCAAAAATTAAAAATTATCTGGTTTAAACCTATCTTTGTACATAAGGGATCATTAGTGGATTATCTGGAATGTATTTGCTTTGCTTCTAGCAGTGACAGGTTTATTAGAGAGCAGTTACTGAGCTTGAACCAGTTTTTCTGGTTCATTCACAGTGAATACAGGAAATGCATTTCTTTCTGTTGTATCAATGTCTTCTAAAGGTGCTGACAAGGACATTATTTTACTGAGTAAAGAAATCACAAAGGATGCAAGCTGATAAAAATTACATAAAGTTAAAAGAATAGCCAGTCGCAGCTGCTTTTCTACTCAAAGTAACATGAAAAAGCCCTTCAGCACTTTAGAATTGCATGATTTAAAAAGAATGCATGAATATATAAATATCATCCTTAGTCTTCTTTTGTTAATCATGTTTCCCTTAAATACTAAAGGTATGTTAAATGAGTTCTGTCTACATAGAATGAGCCTTGTTCTCATTTACTCTAGTGTGTTCTTACTTCTCACACAATGAAAATGAGTACCTTTGAGAAGATGCAGATTACCCCATGCTTTCCCTCATGATTCATGGATTAGGTTACAGGCTTGTCTTTCATTTGGTTTGCATGTTGTGTGCTCATTTATAGCAGTGTGCAATGAAAGTCAAGTAAATTTGTCTGTTAACAATGTACATTCAAATCAGAGAAACAGAATTTCAACAGAATACTAAGAGTCTGAGAAATTTAATGAACATTTAATTTACCTGGCAATAATCAGAAACAGAAACAAAATATTAGCTGATGATAGATAGACATTAAATCAATAGGGAAAGTTAATTCCTAAAACAAGAAAAATACAATTACTTATAGTTTACATTCTATGTATTTATATGATTTCTGTAAGACTTTATCAGACACTGCTCCCTGACAAACTTGACAGTAATTTTCTCACTGGCTCTGAATATTCATCATGAAAAGAACCAGTTTCCAAGCTGACAGACTATCTCACAGGTTCTTGTATGCTCTTTCCAAATTTATTCACATTGGCCAGTAGTTCATTCCGAGGTTTGTAAAAAATGTTCTTTGTGAGAGCTGCTCAAGAGAGGTCAACAAAGTCTAGATCCCTGATTCTCCTGCGTTCTAATGAAAACTGCTTAATTACATCATTATGTAAGCAGTGCGATGAAGAGAAGGGAAATTATATCTTACAATGTGTCTTTTGGGGGGGCGTGTGTTTGACTTTTATTGTTTTAAGTTTTCTGGCAATTTGCCAGAGTAGCTAATAAATTAACAAGACAAAAGACAAAGTTAAAGATAGATACTGTCCAGTTTTGTAAGATGCATAATTGTGGCTCAGTCTCTAGAAATTTAGTTCTTTCCTCTGAATACTAGGGACTGCCTTAGGGCAACATATATCTTTATGGATCTGGGTAGGTGTGAAAGGACTGCTGAGGACTCTAGTAACCATTATACAGCATAATTTCTACAATATCCTTGTAATGTGTTAAATTTGATAGTCTGCATTTGGCTCTTGTAGGGGAATTCTTCCCTTCACACACATATTCTTCCCATTTAAATTGTCTTCAAATCAGTGTGTCTCCTTGAAGCCAGTTTGCTTTAGGCATTATTTATCTCAGAGCAGGAGATGGAGGAAGATCAATAGAGCTTTCTCAATGGTCTCTATCTTTTCAGAAAAGCACACTGGATTGCTGGTCACAAATGAGAAAAGAAAGGGTGAATGCATTATTCCCTTAGAAATTCACCTTGCTGTTTTCTTAATGCTAATGATGTAAAGGATTGGAATACATGATGCAAAAGTAAACTTTCAATTTTGAAATTTACGAGCCATTTAGCTGTGTACAAAGCCAGAAAGAATAGTCTCCATTACTTTTGTTCTTACAAGGATGCCTGTAATTTATTATTCAATTAATTATTTGTTTACTTGGAAAATTCTAATTCTATTCTTTATATAAAAAAATTCTAAAGATTTAATTGGGATGACTATACAGAAGTAGTAAAGAAAACCTTTGAGTCTTTTTTTCTTTTCCTCTTGAAACAAACTTAAGGCCCACACTTTATTTCCTGATTTGAGTGTCATAGAAGTGAGATATTCACAAACAAACACGAGTATAGACAGAGGTACCAGAGATAAATTTGAAGATTATCCAGTTGATACTAATGGATTAATTCTCAAAATTGACATAGTACAACAAGAACATTATATCTTCAAGTTGCTCATAGCAAGAGCATTTCTCCTTCATCAGCAATAATATAAATCATGAACTATCTCTGTGTATGAACGAGAAGGACTCAAGAGTTACCTTAGAAACCTCAATACAAATTTTTCTTCTGTGACATGGGGGAAAAATGTCACCAATCTTTGTTAACTTTCTTTTTGACTTGAATAAACCTTAGAGAAAACTTTTTATTTACAATGGAAGAGTTGTATCTGTGCTTTAGAGGGTCTGATCTTCTACGTGGTTTATGTTTCTTCTTTCGACAGCACAAACAATAATATATTACAAATTTTTATATATCATTACAACTAAATATATGTTCATGTGTTTCAGTTAGGAGACTGGAGATGGTTCTGATGGGAGTGTTTAGAAGACTGATAAATTAAGCAGCTTTCAAACTTCAAGAACAAAATTTTAATAGATCCATTCATTCGTTACCAACACATCGCTTGCTAATGGTTTTCTCCTACACATTAATAACCATTGCCACTATGAACTCACATAAGTTAACAACTGTGTCTGAAGTTAGTGGTGAGCACACTGTGTCCTGGAGGTGATGTTGTGTAGTTCACAATGAGTGCCATGCTCCTTGGTGATACTGAGCTACCAAGGTCATGGTGACCAGCCTGGACAGCTCTTTGATGAGAAAAATCAGAGAGGACACTCCTGTCTTCTCCATCCTTCCTCATCACTTTTGGTGTTTTAGCCTTCTTGCTACCCCTTTTCTCACCAAACAGGGCTTATATTGCTTTGGATTTTCCCGTTCATCTTTCTGGGGTGTTTGGCAGGAGGTCCTGCTTATTGGCAGTCTCTTTTGCTTGTCTTATTCTTTATCTTGCAGATTCTTGGTGTACTCTCCCCTGAGCTTCACCAATGCTTCTTAGCCCCGTTAGTGGTCACAACAATCCCATATTTGCATAAAATGTGTATGCATGGTGTCTGGCTGTGCTATCACAGCATTACAAAACACATGCTGCTGGTAACACTATTTTAGTCCACTTATATTTATTAGTTGTGATTGTATCCTGATTAAAACACATAGGTTTTATAGGTGGTACAGTCAGGTCTCTACTTCAAATACTACCAAGGAATTGCAGACTACTAGGTGCTTTATGTCCTTGAAGCACCCTTAACTTGCATTGTGTATTACATTGCTATTACCTATGAAATTGCAAAAATTCCATGAAATATGTCAGTGTGAAAATGTGTAGCTCTGTTTGTAAACATTCAGCTCACCAATAATTGCTAATTATAGAACACAGTGGAAATTAGAATTAATTTATTGCCCTGAGTACTTCCTAGAGAGGTACCATGATATATTAGACTATCCAAACAGCATGTACATTGGCATTTAGATGAAATTATGCAGCAATTACTCTATAAGCACAGAAAGGATAACCAGATTTAAAATATAATCTTAAACAGTTAATATGATTCAAAAATGGCCTACAGACATTTAAAACAAAAAAGGAAAGGATGATGTTGTATATTGCTGCAAGTGTTAAAAAGGATTGAGATGTGATTTTTTTTTTACACTGACATAATTAAATGTGACAAGTAGAGATTAAATAAAACAACCGAAGTATATTAGCATCTGCTTATACTATTAATTTGTCACTTCTACATTTATTTTATCATTTAGGCTTCATCTTAATTTCTGATTTTCAGGAATATTATATCTGTGATAAAAGATCTTTAAACATATGGTATTCTTTAATTAACTTATAACCACAGTGAAAAAGAGAAAACTATTAATATTTTACAAGAGATGGTACTGATACCAGTTGTGGGTTTTTGTCTGAAGAAGGTTTTTTGCAAAGATATGAAAAATGTAGTTGATTTTCTATGGTGTTTTGCATTTGGAACTGACATTCATATTTGATCAGTTGTGTGTATTTTAATTAATTGCTAGTAAATATGGTTCTCTGTTAATTTCTAACATTTATCTTCATCTTCCTTCAGTATTCTTTCTTCAGTTCATCCTTCTTCAGTATTTCCTAGAAGAAGGAATAAAAATATACACACCCTTAAAAAAGAAAGTTAAATGCATTATTACACCTCTTTACTTCATCCAGCTAATGAAGAAGACTGCCACTGGCATGACAAAGTATGTCCTACCAGAATTTCTGACAAAATTTCAAGATTAAAAAAAATAATATTTCAGATAAAACATGCATATGTAGAGTTCTTAATCTAGGCAAGGGAAACAGGAAGTACTATATATTTAATATGGTGATAAGAAGGAGATTAAAAAAATGTGGTTTTGTCTGTTTTCTCAATTCATTTGTTTATTTTACAACAGCTAGAATTAAGTGAAAAATTATTTCTCTGTTTTCATATATTATTACTATAGATTTTCCTGGAGAATCTCTAAAGTACCACTTAAGTAATGTCTATCATAACTGCAGAATCATACTGTTTTAAAATACTCCAATTAAAAAGCCAAAAATAATCATTGGTATTTCTTTAAATGGCATGCACTTTAGACTAACAGTGATTCTTTAATAATTTGAGATGCTTCTGTGGTCTAAAATTAACTCAATCCCCTGTATATATATTTAAATCCCTGATTAAGCATGAAGAGTTTAAAGGTATAGAAAACATGGGAGCTGAAAGTATCTCTCTACGCAGTAAAGAATCTGTTCTGTGGGAAAGGAAGAGCTTCAGGTTCAAAGACTTTCACATCAGCAACTTTCATGAAACATTAAATTCAGTTCAAATTTATATTTCAGAGAGGAAGAAAAAATACATTTATAGAACAAATTGCAATGAAATTTTGTTCAATGTAATCACGGATGGTTTGCACAGGAATGCAAAAGAAATGGTACATGGGCTCAAATGTTGTTAGAATTTATATTAGGTAGGTGCTTCTAATTAAAATATTTCTTATGTGCTGAAAGTAATCCAGGAAAGCTGTTTATACAAGAAAGTTGAGAGTTGCGGTAGGTACCTTGGATCTTATCCTGAAATGGTACTTCTAATAAGGAGCATCGCAGCACTAAGATGCACAAATTGCCACCTGCTGTGACATCGTTACAGCAAGTACAGGGGCGGTAATTACGGGAATTATGGAAAATAAATGTGGAAGTCCTGCTGCTTCCAAACACCTGCTGATAGGTAGAACGCCTGCTCATATTTTCCTTTAAACATAATTTTTGCTTTTGTCGAAATCTTTAGAAGTAAGCAAACATTGTTGTGTATTGCTGAAGTCCTGCTGAAGTGGCAGACCAGATCAGGAAGTGTGTGGCCGCACGCGCTCTGATCCTTATCACATGAGTTTGAATTAACCACAGCTTTGAAGACAAGCACAAAATGAAGGGCTATCCAGACAGTGCTACTTCCCAGACTCAGAGCAAGTGAATACCAGTGAAACTTACTAAGATGTGAATTAATAAAGTTTCATACAAATAGTTAAATTTGAGTAGATAGAGCAAGATTTCAAGTTTGTGATGTAATTGAAGTGATACCTATGCTAATCTTTCAAAGCAGAGGTCCAAAACAATACAGTTGGAAAGTAGCAACATCCACTGTTCATTTTTTATATTTTTTCCAGTTATATATACTTAAGATAAACTTATGGATTCAGTTTTTTATTCAATTCACACAACTCTGGTGAAAGGTGCTCAGTGTTTCACAAGGTTTGAGGTTTTTCCCGTTACATTAGAATGAGAATCTATAGACACAGAAATCTGGTAAGCAGTGTAGCTCAACCAAACGGCAGGGCTTTTTGGGAAGAGACAAAAATACATTGGGTTGCTGCATTCTTTTAGAAATTAAAATAGATCACATCTAGTAATTTCTGGTATTTCTAAATGCAACTGACATTGTGCATGAAGCAATGCACTTTAATTGCTTTATGGTAGCAAGAAAATTAAGAAGTTGTGGAAAAATTGGCTTAATGACAAAATACAAATTAAGTATGTTATAACTAGAAATATTGAGTTTGCATGAGGTTTTGGTAGTGGAGAGATTACAGGGATTCTTCTGTGAGAAACTCACAGAAGCTTCCCTCATATCTGAAAGAACCCATGCCAGTGAGCTCCAAGATGGACCTACTGCTGGCCAAGGCAGTGGTAATGTCTCTGGGATAACATACATAAGAACTGGGGAAAAACAGAAAACTGCACAATTCTAGCCAGAGAGATCAGTGAGAGCAACAACCTGGCAGATATCAAGGTCACTGGAGAAGGAGGAGGAGGAGGTGCTCCAGGCACTGGAGCTGAGATTCCCCTACAGCCTGTGGTGCAGACCATGGTGAAGAACCTTCATCCCTGCCGCCCATGGAGGTCCATGGAGGAGCAGAAATCCACCCAGAGCCCACGGACAACCCCACACCAGAGAAGGTGGATGCCTGAAGGAGGCAGTGACCCCATGGGAAGCCCATGCTGGCACAGTCTGTTTCTGAAAGACTGCGCCCAATGGGAGGGACCTATGCTGGAGCAGTTCATGAAGAGGGGCAGCTTCCGGGGAGGACTCACACAGAAGTTTTAGAGGACTGTCTCCTGTGGAAGGGACCCCATACTGGAGCAGCGGAAGAGAGTGAGGAGCTGTCCCATTGAGGAAGAAGCTGTGACAGAGATGTGTTATGAACTGACCACAGCCCCCACTTCCTATTCACCTATGCCCCTAGGGAGAATGAGGTAGAAAATTGAGCATGAAGTTAAGCCTCAGAAGAAGAGAGGAGTAAGGAGAAGTTTTTTTAAGATTTATTTTTATTTTCTCATTATCCTACTCTGACTTGTTTAGTAATAAATTACACTGATCTTCCCCACATCAAGTCTGTTTTGTCCATGACAGTAACTGGTGAGTGACTTCTCTCTGTCTTTAACCTTAACTTATGAACCTTTCATTGTATTTTTTCCCCTGTTCAGCTTTTGAAGAGAGCGATACTGTGGCTTTGGTGGGCACTGGGTGTCCAGCCAGGGTCAGCCCACCACATCAGACTAGCAACATTTCTCCCTTAATGACTATTTCTTATATAAGAGATAGTTGTCTCACTAGAAAGATTTTAATTTTGGATATGAATTATTAACTTTTTAATGTCATTAAAATATCATTGCAAATTCAAATTAAATAAAAATAATTATTACTACTTGTGGAACTGTTATTAAAAAGCAGAAGCAGTAAGAAAAATAGAATGAGAAATCAAATAAAATATTAATTTTAGAATTTGTGAAATTAGGAAAAGACAAGGAAATAATCTCTTGTATATTTTCAAAATATCAGGTTTTGCTTTATATTATCTATTTGGCTTTTGTGTGTCAATACTGGTTTTGTTCCGCAACTATATATTCTTTCTCATCTGTTGACATTTTGACTATACCCCCTCTAGCACAGGGAAACAGATACTATTTTCTATTTCTGGAAATGCTAAGTTCTGTCATATCCCTGTCTCCTTCTTCCTGGGCATATTTATTATTAATTAATTATTGCATCAATTTCACCTCTTGCATTTTTCTCGTCTTGATGACTTAATTGCTGTTTACACTCACTCTTTAAGGTGTAGTGTAGATATTAGATGTAAAATATGTCTTAGAGGAGAGTCTTTTTAAAGTCTGTTCCTTACTCTGAGTTGCAAAGCTCTTGTCTTCATATATGCCTTTAAGATTTACTCTTTTTGGTATGTATTTCACTCAAAAAATGATGTACCTTACAAATATTAAAAAATACTAGCAGCTAATGCTCAAGGTGGAACAATGTCAAGACTGGAAGACATAACTTCAAACAACTTCATATTTTTCTCTGTGTTTGAAGTTTTCGGTCATGAAAACAAAAGGAAAAAATGCAGGTCTAGTCAACCTTATTGCAATATTTTATGTTCTGAAAATGGTATGAATTTTTTTCTCTTTCAGTTCAATTGAATGAAATAAGCAACTATCTTGATGATTCATTACAGTACCACTCATTACAATACGCTTGTCTCCCACCAGTGTAGAGTTTCATAAAATTACATAAACATCTGACAATGTAAACTGTCTTGTTTACCATTTAAATGCCAGCCTATTGTTAGAAATACTTTTTTTGTGGGAACTTCCAAGAAAGAAAATTCCATAAAGAGAAGATAAAGCTGTATTTAGGAGGATTCAGTATCTTAAGTTGCTGCTTGCTTCAGATATGATGGACAAGTATTTCTAGGAATGTGTTTCCTGAATCTATAGGCCTATTGTATTAGGAAATTCTAAAATAAGTAGAAATAAAATCCCATTAAGAATGAACTTAAACAAGTACACAAAGCAATCAACAAAACAGAAAGCAATTCAAGTATTTTTTAATACCTGAAAAATTTCTGGCTTTAATGACAAAGAAATAAGTGTGTTATCTTTTGCTCTCAGATGGATAATCTTTCATGTTGGTTTCTTCTCTTCCTTCCTACTTAGTTGACAGGTCTATAATTGCCCAATATGCCCTTTTAGAAATAAACTTTCAACTTCCTATAGACCATTAAGCTTTTGATTTGTCCCTGATGACATGTCCTTATTTATCTTCTCCCCAGATTTTTGTGCAGTGTCTCAACTCTCCTGTAATGACTATGGTAGTATCAACTCATTATCTGCTTGTTTTGCCCATTCTTTGCTCATTATATTGTTTCTATTTCCCCATAAATGTCCTTGGAATATTAGTTCTTTGTTTTCCCAGCAGAACATTTTTATGTGTGCAGCTGGTGAGCCTCCTTCAGAAAACCTCAAGCTTCCTCTCTGTTGCTTCACTACTCCAACAGTTTATTCCCTATTTTGACATGAAACAAGTACACACATAAAGGTACTCTGCTGAGGCTGCCTGCTGCCTCTCAACTGGAGATGTAAAAACCCAGCAGGAAAGGAACACCAGCTTCAGATTTCTTTTTGTTGCCCCCAACTGTGCAGGATGTTGCCATGCTGTTAAATCCAGCTGACTTTCTGGAAGATGTAAATTTACCAAGATCTGAGGGGGCTGTGATCATCCAAGTTCCTGATGCTATGTTCCATAGGAAGTCATACCTATTCTTACCACTTGCCAGTTGTCAGTCTCCTCTGGCTTCTTTCCAGCCCTTCTCATTTTGTCTTGCTGACTATGACCAACTCTAGGTACATTTTCTTTCTTTTGTTTTCAAAAATCTGCTTGATTCCAATTTGTTCACATATTTTTCAGAAGAGTGCCAAATAATCCACAAAAGCACTTCCCTTTTACCAGACCAACTTTCTTGGGTAAATTTTTCATTCATATAAAATTGTCCTATTTATCATGGCTTATATTAAGCATTTTCCCCAGGACACAACTGTACATTGAAATTGTTTCTTTAATGTCAGTTGTGTGTGCTACTTGCAGCTATTGAAAGACAGTATGCACTTTAATTTTTGTGAGGTTTTCTTTCTCATTAGGTGATTAGTCCTCCTATTATTTCTCCTCTAGTTCTTTCTATTTCTGACACTTCATTCTGAAAACACCTCTTGATGTAGTTTTATACAACATTTCAAGCTGCCACATGTATAGCTTTTATTATTATTTAATAATTTCAAAACTGATTCTAAGTGGAACTTAAAAGGGATGGGGTAGAATGCCAATTCATACTTCAACCACATCTCAATGGAGCAAAGTAAATGGAGTAAACAACAACAATGAGATTCATCAAATATGTTCTGAAACTAGACACATTTGGAAAAATCTTTAATCTCTTCTCAGGGAGGAGTAAATTTGCTTACTCTTCATCCACTAATGTTCCAATTTGTTCTGTTGTGTAAGTGTGCCTCAAATAGATATTTCTTATTTTAATCTATTTTCTTCCACCCTTAATGTGGTTGTACTTTTTCTCTTTGATAAGGAATTCCAAAAGTTGTTCTTTAGATAGTATGACTAAATTGAAAGGTTTGGGGAAAGGCACTGTTGATTTGTAGGTATTACAAACCTAAGTGTAAGAACTGTGGGCAGTTTGCTCTTTGCAATGGGATATTTCTATTTTTGCCCCTAAATGACATAAGAATCATGTTGGTGTCCATTTCACTAGCATACCTATTCAACTGGAAAACAAACATAAATGTTCTTAGTCCAGCACAACTTTTTCTTCTTTAAGAATCCGAGGGCTAACAAGTGTTCTTTGTCATAGCCGAAAGCAGTGACATTTTGTCTGCTGTTTTTATTTTGAAAAGACTTCCATTTATAATTTTATTTTGTCTAAATTATAGACCTATGTTTTCAACAAAGTACTTGCAGATGTCATATCACTGAATCAAAGATGGAATTAAGCAAGTTCAGTTGCTGCTTTGCACACAGTAGTAATGCAAACCTATCAGACAGTACTCAAAAGAGTGACATTTAGAAGATAGCAGGTGGAGCAGAGGACCTGACAGCTGCACTGAATGTCCCCAGATCCTCCTTGGGACTTTGTTCTGTTTCTGTGGAGGGAATGATCTTAGGACAACTAGGGATGCATTTGGAATTTATTTTGTTCCTTAATTTCATTCAGAATATATTGGGGTCATGTGCTCTGAAACAGACCCAGACAGGGAACGAAAGCAGAGAAAGTGGAGATAATTGAGAAATTGTGGACAAAAGCCTAGAAAAGTTAATGCCTTGATTGATCTGAAAACCCCCCAAAATAACCACAAAACCTAAGAAAATGAAATCAAGTGTATAGTCTTGAACCATTTCCTATAAAACCTCTCCTCAATTTGAATAAACTGTGTTTGGAAAGTACCCTAAACCACCATTGATGTGCTCTAATTTGACTGTTAATAAGACCCCCCCATCAGCCCATTCAGGTTGTGGTCTGCACTGAAGGGCTGAATTTGCACTTCTGATGGGGCAATTCGACAGCTGAATGCCCATCTTGAACCAAACATTTCATAGCTTAGATTTCACCTGTGTAGTTGCCACTAAATAGTTCTTTCCTTTTTTCCTCACCTGGACAGATAGGCATTTTTTTGTTGTATTTATTATGGTACATGTATTTCAAAGCTATACAAAAAACCCTCCTCCCCCCCTCCCCTTACAAATGATAGCTTGCTTATCTGCAGAATCTTTATGTCTGGTAATGATGGCACATTACTTTTTATACACTATACTTTCATACACTGAGTACATTGTTTCTCTGGTATTTGCAGATATTCACAACTGTTTACAACTAAATAATAAGATATTTTTCTTTAGGGTAAAGATTATCGAGTCTGCATGGATTTCACAGGTCTACAGATTTAAAGTAAGAATATTTTGGCATGAGAATGAATAAAGATTCCAGTCATCAGTTGAACCAGATATTTTTTCCCTTTTAGGCTGTGTAACAGATTGAAAAGGGAAATTACATCCTAAAGCATTGTTCTTTAATTAGTAAGAAAGTTTTGGTTTGGGTTTTGATGGGTTTGTGTTTGTGTGGCCTTTTAATCTCCTCCTATTTGGTGAGAAGTCATGTCTCAGATTCATATTCTATTCTGCATTCAGTTTAAGTCCTATATTAAAATTAATTTAATGTACACATTCGGCATATTTTATAATGATATCTCATCCAATAAAGAACGAAATGTGTGACTGAAGTACTACTGTTGTGACAAAATGCTAAATTTATAATAAATGCCCTTTGCAATGTATCGTTTCACTATTTCACACTCCAACAGCTTTAACCCAATTGCCCAAATTGTATGTCAGATGCATCAGGATCTTTGTATTCCACTACACTACAGGCAAGAAAAAATAGTTTTTGACTTTGGTGACAACGGAAATTATCTTCTTGCAAACAGGTTTTGTAGCCTTTTGAAAAACTCTGTAGAATTTTACAAGATTTTCCTGTTAGCTAGACTAGGTACTGGGCATCAGATTTTTTTTTTTAATATGAAGTTATTTCTGTCTTTTTTATTATTTGTGGTATAATTTTGTTTATGTCAAATTTTAGATGCTCAGTCTGTTTATCTGAAAGCAGCATGTAAAACCTCACCTCAGAGACATCACATAAGGGTTAATTAAGGCTTCTATTGTGCTTTGAAGTCTATAATGAAAGTCACTGCAGAGGCTGGAATACTGTTATCATCACTACCACTGTTACTATTTACAGTAGTTCACACTATTTTTTCTCTTTGTCTCTTGGAGTCCTTGATCTCTCTTACAAAACAAGCCTAAAAATCACATACCAGTGATGTGAGCAAGATATATATTTAGCAGCTTTATACCCTACTCATGTGGCTCTTCATCAGTTTGCCACAGGGAAACATCTGTTGCTACATGTCACCTCTCTTGGATCTGACCCTATACAAAGTTTTCTTGTTTTCTGTCTCCTTTATCCTCCAATGATGCTCTTTACTTTCTCTGGTTCTTTATGATTTAATTTCTAATGCCTTGCATGCACTTCCTATAGTCACTTGCTCATTTTTATTAGGTTTTTCATTTTCCTGTCATTTTGTCACTGTTTCACCAGCCATCTGGCCTGCTAATTTTCCTCTGACTTTTAGTACTTTCCTCATCGGTGCCTCATGTACATTGGAAAGAAGTGATTACATCCTGCTGTCAGGCTTGGGTTTTTAATTTTTTTTTTCACCAAGATTACATCTTTCTTTTTCTCTTGCTTAGCTTTTATTCATGTAGTTCTAGCCATCAGGAAGGAAACAACCAAGTTCTCATAGAACACCATGAATCTTATAATTAAAAGGGGGGAAAGTAAAAGCAGAAATTATCATAAAGGTTGCATTTCACCTCAACTAAAGTTAAAAGTCTACTTTGAAGAAATCATCACCCCAGGAATTCCCTGGGAAGTAACTTTAATATTCAATAGAAGTAAACAGTGATTTTAGAGTATGATTTAGAAGACCTATTTCAGACATCAATACAGGCCTGAGCTAAATTCTTTCCACTGACTGTAGAAATTTTGTAGACTATACTGAAAAAACCTGCATTTTAAGCTGAAAAAACCTGCATTTGGCCTGATGAATCACATACTCAGACTCTTTGTTCAGCTGTGGACACTAAATCTTATCCATGGCTGATAAAGTGTTCAGTAACAAGTTAGGCCCAGAGTGCATAATATTTTTAAAATCAAGACATATGTTTTAGTAATCAAACTACATTACCATAGGCTTACCGTTACTTACTACATAACCAAAATGTTCAGCCTTTCATAGTTTTTCAAGTTACTTATTTGTTTCAGAGGTGGCAGCTACTTGGAATGCCTTGGCTTTGGCTCACTCAGGCTTTGGCTTGCTCAAGCACATTAGTCATGATCTTAAGAAAGCTGAAAAAATTCAGACAGCCTCTGCTGATGTTCTGTACTCCTGGAAATTAACCTGCAGCTACTTTAAAGTGATCTCCTGAATCTGAAGCAAGCAACATGTCAGTCTGCCCATATCCTTGTATGTCATTTGCTTTCATTGACAATGAGAACCCTGACTGATTTCCTGAGGCCATTTTGACATCTTCACACCAAAATAATGCGGTTCTACCTGATGTATTTCTAGTTATTGAAAGATGATACCCTTGGTACTTCCTATTTTTTAAATGCAATCCATTTTAGTTGCAGATTGTGATCATGTCTTTAAAGGAATTAGAAATTGATGTAAATATATTTTTCCTATAAAGGTCAACACCTACTGCATGATAGTCCGTGGCACATGTGTCAGGTCAGGGACACAAGTCCTAAAGCTATTTCTGAGCTAAATAAATACTAAACAGTCAGTGTTAAAGGGATGGAAAATGAGGAACTAGTGCTCCTTCATAGATGCAGCATCCTGTGCTGAACAACACTAAACATTATTTCTTGACAAAACCGGTTGCAGTATCTCACCAGAAATTATGGGTTGCAGCCATCTTTGTGGATGCCAAGTCTCTAACCACATTTGCATGGCATAAAAAAAGAGGTTGGGGTATTTTTTCCAGCTGGGTTTAGATTTTTTGATAGTTATCAGTAATCTCTGTTAATGCAGGAAGCCATTAGGATGCACCCTTATGGCCCAAAGAACAGATAATCATGGTACTGTGGTTAAGCCAGCAAAGTCTACTTAACAGACTGGCTTTCTTAGTCACTGTGCTGTGCCGACTGCAGTTGCACAACAACTGGTCAGAGATGTCACTTTTCCCTTTGTCATAGTTTACAATACCTTTCTTCTGCAGCGTTGTAGCCCAGTTTGTCAGGAAATAGTCACAGGAGTTTTGCTGTGAAACACCAGCAAAGTATTCTCAAGCTTTTTACCTTTTCTTTGGGGTGCAGATTGATAGAAAGGTGAAGAGAGAAACATTCATCTAACCAGTAATGGCTACTCCTGTCCTATAGTGAATGTGGGAGTACTTACTTTAGTTGAGGAGACCAAAAATAGCTTATTCATCTGAACATGGGCTGTGTCTCACAAACAGGCTGCTCTGCTTCAAAATTAAGAAAGGTTAAATGAGGCGCAGTAACCAGGTTCTTTCTTTAAGCATCCTTTCTTTCACTTTAAAATCCATCACACAGATTTGTTATTGATAGCTGTGGTTCCTGGGACAGAAAGAGATATACACTGCATGTTTAACTGAAGCAGATCTTGAGGAATAGGGACAGTGTTATTCAGGAGGCATTTGTGGGTTGGTTGAGGTTTATTGGTCATATTACTAAAGCTATGTTCAGCATTTACCTTGGCATTAAAACTTTGTTCCTGAGACATTGCTGTGGTTTGAATGCAGCTATATAACTTGAACAACTCAGCTTTGTCACAAGGATGTAGCTGATGTTCAAAATTTGTATTAGTGATTCTGAGCTACATCTTGCATTGCTGCCACTGATGTTTGTGACAAGGCATGGTGCCATTCACTCCTAACTTCAAAATAATTGCCTCTAAAATGTGTTGTGCTACTCCAAATGCTCCTACAACCATATATATGTATCATCTCACATGCCAGAGGCTGTTTGACTGCTTTCAGTTTATGTGATGATTAGCATTGTTTGATGAGACAGCTCTTTGCTGTTAATGTCTTTGAAGCTGGAATTGTATTTATCTTGGAATTATCCCATGACCAACATAGATCCTCTAGTGAGTGCTCTTTTTCTCTGGCAATTTCCTGACTGCTCACTTCTTTTAAAGAAGTCAAAAAGTGATTTGCTTTTTGTGAAATGTCTCAATAGCTGATTCAATCACTACATTTAAATGAGACATAAAAATATAAATAAATCAAGCACTAATGTAAACCCAGGGGGCAAGAATGATATTCATAGTGTGAACAGAAACATTTTTGACACAGTAGGTGAATTCCTAGAGGATATTGCATTATCTATGTGTGTGTATATATATATATAAGTATCACTGAGAATATCTGTAATATTTCCTTTATTCATATATTACCAATTTCTGCAACATTGATGTAAGAACTAGGATTGAGTCTGTGAAATTGCTGATTTTTATCAGTATTTGAAAATCATCTAGTACTGTTTACTTATTAATGAAAAATTAATGAGAATTAATTATTATATTTGCTACCCACGGCTGTAAATAATTCAATGCAATCCTTTATGGATATGTTTTTAACTAGATATATATGACTCTGAAGGATCTTTTTTCTTAAAGGATACATTTCTTCAAATGATAGACATATTCCTGCTAGGAAAATAATAGAAGTGCATATTAGATACTGCCAATGTAACTAAAGCATGTTACTCTCTATATTGTCACCTTGATTCCACATCTCATTATATCCAAGTGTCTAAATTAGCTTGCCGTCTTTGTATTTTTTTGTATGATGGCATTTCTGGTGATCTTAGTGCTGAGCAGAAACTGTGTCAGGAGGGAGTATCCGTAAGAGAGCAGCTAAACTAACAATGAGTTTACTTTATATGTAATTTTCTACATCACAGCTCTGAATCTGAGTTGGAGGTTTGAAAAAAAGGAGATAAAGTCTCAGTTTTGGGAGATTCTGAGTTTTGTTTGTTTTCTTTTTCTTACTATTTGCTCTTGCTTTACTTTGCAATAGAATTGGGGAAAAGAAATAAGAAAGGGAAAGGAGGGTGCCATGTGCTGAGTACATCAGCTGTCTGACTGGCGAGCCATCTGGACACACAGGGTGTCTCAGATGTCTTGGTCTCACAGTTGGCTGCAAACCCTTCCTTGAGTTAGAGGGAGGGAAATGCTGAAGCCTTTTGATAGTCAGGGGACATGTGGCTGAGGCCAGGATGACGAATGTTTCAAGAGGACCTCTTGGAAAGAGCTGCCAAAGCCCAGTCTCAGTGTGCAGAGTAGGTAGGACAGTTTGGCCTTTATGACTTGCATCTACAAAAGCAGAATGTGCAATGACTAATACCTTATAATGCAAGGTTAGTTACTTCATATGTTAAAGTAAAGAAGTTTTCTGCCACTGGATTACACTCAGTGAGTCTGAACTTGCCATTTATATTGAGAAGTATGATAAGCAGAGATCAGAAAGAGGAGAAATATTTCGGAACAGACTTACATGTAATGCCTGATTGGTATAAGAATTTCACAAGGCTGGTGGCAAGTGCACAGATGGACCACTGAAGGCTGTATGGCTGCTTTCATTCGGCTGGTGGCTGCTGAAGTCCTACATTATAACATAAGACATTCTCACTTTATAAATCCTATTTTGTTGTTTCTGAATAATGACAAGGCAGTCCGTGCCTCAGACTCACAGTCTACCTTTCTGAAATGTCCTTTCTTTGGAAGTCTTTAAGCAAGGATGAATTATACCTGCTGACCTACTTTTAAGAAAGGTCGTATTTCTAAATATTTTTCCTGCTTGAAGATGAGGATCTTATGAATCACATAAAGAATCAAAAAATGATAAATACTGCTCATGTTAAGATGCAGATTTGTCAGCAACTTGAATAGGAATGATGAAATAGATAATCGATATCCAATAATACTGTTTCTTGCCAAATGTTTAAACAGCATGTAAGAACCTGATAAAATGATCTAATTGTTAATAAGGTCTGCTAACTATTGACATAGGTTTTTGAATTAGGTTGCAATACAATCATGTCTGACCTTAATTCTGAATGACCTAAAAATATCAGTCAATATTATTTTCTAACATTAAGCATCAATTCTGCAAATAAAACATGAATATCTCTTGAACAAGTTCTCCATTGTTTTTCTTTCCTACATTTTTACTTCTGTAGAAATTTTGTGCTAGCACTTCAATGCCTGCTGAAACAGCTATATAATTTTAATTCAATTTCACAGTAGTTTTCCTATTTTTAAGTATAGTTCAGTAGTCTGAGAATAATTTGACTATACCAGCAAGAGAATTAGAATACTTCTATCCTGTGTGAAAAAACAAATTTTTCTTGGTTCTCTATAATTGCATTTCATTTTCAGGCTCATGTCCCTGGTTAATAACCAAAATATTGATTCACAAAGAAAAGTAGTTTAAAAACACAGTAAAAACACTTTTGGATAAAATCATAAAATTGGATGTGTCATGAAACTTTGGAAGACACATTCTTCTAAGACAGAAATTTATCTATTTTTAGATGTCTTGAAATGATACTTAGGATTTATATTTTAACAAGGAGCCCTTCGTTTCATGAATGGTGGTATTATTATTATTATTATTATTGTTTTAATTTCATGCCTTTTCTTTTTCTCTTTTTTTTTTTTGTTTTTGAAAAGTCACCTTGAAATTAGTTTGGCTAGATAATTTAAAAGACAATTATATTTGTTATTGTAGGAGAAAAATTTGATGGAAAAAAATAATAATATGTATATGTAGTTGTCCAATCCTTCTACTTACAGGTGAATATGTTGTAGTTGGTATAATTATGCTTATAAGTGTGCTGTCCAAAGCTTTCCTCAACAATACTCTTACAGGCACTTATAAATTTGCCATCTCTGTTAGTAAGGTTGTCATTTTCCACTCTGAGCATTTGCTGGTAATTTTAAAATGAAGTGGTTCAATGTAACAATTTATGTC
The DNA here is from genome assembly GCA_013399945.1 of Ploceus nigricollis. NCBI lineage: Eukaryota > Metazoa > Chordata > Aves > Passeriformes > Ploceidae > Ploceus > Ploceus nigricollis. The sequence goes on along the minus strand of VXBC01009131.1, from coordinate 57,169 downwards.
TTTTTATGCACAGCAACAAAAGTATACAATAATTTGCAACCATTTCATGAGCTTCACTTTGCTATTTTAACATCCTTTTATATACTTTCATGTATTATCTGTCTTCTTTTCCTTTCCTTATGCAAAAGCATAAGAAGTACAGTAACTTTTTCAACTTTATTTCTTTTGCCAGTGTTTGATATATATTGATCCAAATGTGTAATGGCAATAATACTACCACATGCCAATGTGGAACCCAAATCTCTCAGGTTTGTGAAGGCACTTAGAACCACAATATTTTTTGATAATTGAAGCCCAAATGAAAATAAGTCTCCAGGTGTCTCATTACTGAAATACTTTATAACTTTCTTAAAATAATTCTTCATTCTTTTATGTTCCATAATATTGCCTTGGTTTTTGGGCTGTCTATTTGAGCAGAACTCTCAGCTAATAGCCACATGTGCTTTACCCCTAAAACTGAATGATTAATTTTAGCTCCAAATAGGACAACCTGCTTTTTAATATGTCAAGACTTTAGTGATCCTTTTACTTGAAATTGGATTAATTATACCTATGTACAATAGATAAAAGCCTAACAGATAATAAACATTGAGTGCAACCAATCCCATCAGCATCCTTAATACCTGATTCACAACTATTTTTTGCAGTCAGTTGCATTTGGATTCTCAGTCTGAAGAGTAAGCAAAGGGTGTACCATGAAGGAGATGTTCTGATATTAGAATGTCTACAAGAAAAAAATGCAGAGATTGATGTGTTTTCTACATCCTATGGTAACTTTACAGTTAACTAAACTTTTTGTCATCTCTTCCTATAGTTTAATGCTCTTAACTGCTGATTTCTGTCTCTGTTTTAAAACTCTGATGTATTCGATGTATTCAATATATTGCAGATCTGCCTAGATTTCATGCTGTGCTCTATGCTTTCTGAAGTGTCCAAAGACAGACAAGCAAAAATTCTTTTTTTTCCCTTTCCCCCATGATACTGTGCTAAATGTGGCTACTCAGCTACTTTATTTTCCCCATCATCAAACCAGCTTAGGATATCTGTGGCTCAGTTATGCCTGCCAAGCTCAGAATCAGGCTGGAGAAGGTGCAGTCTCAGCATCCCAAAAAGAATAGTAGAAGAAATAGACTCTTAGGACATAGTCTTCCAGAGCTCATGGATAGAAAGAGTGAAGATAAAAGAAAAAAAAAAGTCTTGTCATAGAAATAAGAATTAATAATAATTTCTACCAAAAAAAAGAGAAAAATTCATCGAGTTAATCTCATTTCAGCTATTTTCAGCAGTACCATAAATTACCAACAAGCCTGTAAACCATATTGTTTGTTTGACTAAGGATAGTTTCAATGTAGATATTTGATGGGGAAAAGAAAGAAAAGAAATTGAGTTCAGAATTTTAAGCAAATACTTAGGATGTTATTTGCTGCTATCTTTGAGTGGTAGTTTAAACCCAGCAGGAAATTAAGCACCACACAGCTGCTCACTCAATGCCCTTCTTCCCCCCAAATCCAGTGGAATGGGGAGGAGGATCAGTAAAACTTGTAGGTTTTGAGGTAAGAACAGTTTAATAAGCAAAACTAAAGTATAATTACGGTAATAATAGTAAATTATAATAATTATAGTAATGAGGTAAAAAACAAGTGAGGCACTACAACCTCTCACCACATGCTGCCCAATGCCAGACCCTCATTCCCAAGTCCAGATCAGTCCCCCTTCTGGATGTGTCCCCCCAGTTTAAATGCTGGGCATGAGGTTCTCTGGTGTGTAATATCTTTTTGGTCAGCTCAGGTCATCTATCCCAGCTATGCTCCTTCCCAGTTTCTTTTGTGTTCCTCTTCACTGGCAGAGCATGAGAAGAGTTTAAAAAGTCCTGAACTTAGCATAAACACACTTTAGCAAAAAACAAAAACATCAGAGTGTTATCAACAGCATTCTCATTCTGAATCCAAAACACAGCCCTGCAACAGCTACTGAGAAATTAACTCTACCACAGCTGAAACCAGGGCACTTTGTTACCATCCTATTTAAGATGTCTGTACAAGACTCCTGTATCCTCTGAAGCCGCAACTAATGTAAGATTACTAGATATAGCTTCCTCAGATAGCTTACTGGTTTCTTAAATTTTCCTTTAGTCTGTCAACTTCAAGGCTTTCTCAACCATTTCTATATCAAGAAATACTGTGTCAAGATGCATTGAATGTCATTTTTATATTAGCACTGGAAGAGCAATTATGACAGAAATGAGCATGCTCTGTGAACAACGTTAACAACAAGAAGGCCCAACTCATTTAATTAGTTACTATTTCCCTAAAGCTTTGAATGTGTGAAATGTTCTATAAGCAGTGAAATATTTTATTATCACTTTACTCAAGGTCCTAGCCAGGCGTAATGAGGGAAATTTGGTTTTTCTCATAGGAAAGCGGACCAAAAAATTGCTGTCAACCATGAATCCTGGGAATTGAGCAGCTAAAGGGATTAGAAAAACCCTGAGTCCAACAACTTTTACTGTGGAATTAAAGATTTACTTTTTAATAGACTTTGGCTCTAAATTCATTAAAACTGTTAATACAAGAAACAATTAAGAGCCAGCAAAAGGAATTGGGCAAACAAAGACATTAATCAAGGGTTCTTCAAAATGAAAAATCTCTTTAAAAATTATATGGAATATCATATGTTATCAAAGTGAAACTCCAAATTGTTCTCAAAAGTACTGCAGAATAACACATGTCTAAATGGAAGAAGACTTGAAGTACTGCATTCATTAGGGCTAGTAAATCATGCATTATTTTGAGATACATTAAATTATGCTGGATCACATTACTTTGTAAACTGAGTCTCTGAGAATATACACACATAATTGTAGCTATAGTCTTGGCTACATAAATATTGAAAAACTTGAGCCTAGCACTACATTTCCCCCTTTTAAAATATATAAATGAAATGTTGTAAAAAACCCCCCATCTTCCATCTTTTCCCCTTCAGATGAATCTTTTTTTATGAATAATTCACAATATTTTCCACAGAGACAGAGAATGAGAATCATTGACGGAATTGTAACTGTGTACATTTCCTTTCTGTAGTCAGCTTGGGACACTGAAGCAGAACAATGATTTTAATTTAGGTTTCCCTTCTTTATTATAGATACTAAGAAAATCCCTTCTACTCAATATCGCATTTTGTATTCTATGTCTTGGGAAAAAGACTTCTGAAATTTCAGTTTGGTGTACTAAACAATGCCCTTATGCCATTTTATAGAGTCATAGAGACTCAATCACTGAATCATTTTAGCCATTTTTTTGTTGTAGAAATGCAGTGCTTTGTGAGCTATAGTTTTATACTTCAGTGTTTTATTAATAAATAAGGAAATGATCCAATGTTCTTATTCTTCTATTCCTTTTTTTTTTTCTCCCTTCATTTCATGGAAATTTCTAGTGACATTGTTATTTTCTGTCTTTTATGATGTTGTTGAATTACCTCTCTCTAATCTTAAGGAGCTCCTGAATGATAATTCTGAACTAATCCCCTACCTAGGAAGGAGGGAAGGAAGCAAGGACTGTACTTTTTCAGTATTAGCCATACATTATATCACTACACTTTTTTGAGGTTTTTTTTTTTACATTTTCACATAAAAATCGTACACCTTCCAAAAATACATCAAAATTATCTTTATTGCTTTCAACTCTCCCAGTAGATATGCATTGTGAAGATCAAAGAAAGGATCATAAATAAGCCACAGTTACATGATTAATGCTATCACAGATGCTGAAAGAAAAAAAAAGACTAATTTGTCATTTTAGCTTATCTTCAGGAATGCTGACTTGATTTGATTGTTGTAACCTCAATAATTTGCCAGGAGATTAAGCCCAAGATTCTGATGTTATATCAGAAAATGAGAATGATCCCGCTCATTCATTATGCATTTTGAAAAAATGAACCCTTTGTCTATTTTTCTGCCAACACAGCTTTGTAGTTCATTGTGCATTTATTAGTGTTTTGTTTTGTTGTTTATTGTGTCACATTACTGCTTTCCCTAGCAACCCTCACCAAGCATAAAGGATTTTACTTTAGGAATTTTTTTGCAAGGCTCAGCTAAATCCTTTCCACTTTTAATTTAAGCTTATTTTACTGTAATTTTAAAGTCCCAAAATGCAGAATATATTGTCTTATTTTGTGGTCAACAGGTGAGATAGACTGCCTGGAGAGCTACTGAGCATATTTGGGAAAGGAAGGTCAATAAACTGTATAAATAGCCAGGGGGAAGTGATGGGTCTTACAGTTATGACAGTGAGGAGCAGGGATACTCTAGTTTAAGCAGACAAATTGCAGGGTTGAAGTGAGGTGCAGAAACCTTTCTATTTGTGGTCCGTCTTCTTTAGTTGTTTTAATTTTGCCCTACTGTAAAATAAAAATAAAAGTTGAACATCTTGTTTTCATTCACTTATTTATTTTCTTAATTTCAAAAGCTTCCCAGGCTTTTGAAAGAGTTGTTTATAAAAGGAAAAGTCTGGACTGAATCTCCTTAAAGTAATTTCCAATGCAGTGACATTTTAGACATCAAGGTAATGGAAAAAACTCCTTTTATCTGTGGGAAGTCCTGAAAGCCCCAAATACAAGTAGCTGAAAAGAGACAAGGGAATGCCATAAGAGGATGATTGGTAAATTGAGCATAAGTGGGGCATGTGCCAGTGAAGTCAAAGGGTGTTATGTAAGGTGTAACTATTGCCTTAATCATTACAGTATTTAAGTTTTGGTTACTGTTTCTTCTATTCCTCATGCAGTGCCAGATCCTGTGTAGCAATTACAGTTATGTGGAATGACTTTACAAACACATAAGGCCTTGCAGCAGGGCACTGTGAGTAAGGGATCTCCCACAATAACCCACTTTCTCAATCATCAGTATAACAAATATGGAAATTATTTTATTGCTAAAAATGCTGCTTAATGCTGGTCCTCTCTCAGGTTTTTTGCTTGTGATGGCAAAAGTGATGGCAAAATGGAACAGAGTTCTTTCAGAGTATTTGTTTTTAAAATGAGGATTAGTATTGTCCAAGAATTTCCCCAAATGCACTTTGAAATAATAAGTGAACAAATATAAAAATAAATATATTTAAATACAAATAGGAATCTTGGATCTATGTTTAATTAATCTGAATATAACTGTCGAACTACATAGGAAAGCCAAGACATAGTATATTAAAATTATTAGCAAATAAATCTGATGGCCAAATTTATCAAAAATCTGGAAAGGTTCTATACTGAGCAAAAACTAAAATGGGACAATCATTATCAGTACTAGCTGACAATGAGATCAGTTTTTACAAGGGCAATGTTACAGATAAACATTGAAAATTGTATGAACAGATGATTATTAGTCTGAATATGAAATAAACATTGGAAAAGCAATTTTCAAAGGCCATTGCTCAATTACTTTATTGATTAGGATTAAGAAGACTAAATGATCAACAACCCATTGCATACTGTGAAAACTCTGGCTGTTGAAACATTTAGGAAGAGTGGACAGCTCAAACATAGGATTTTAAACACTGATATTTATACCTCAGGTCAACTTAATTACAATTTGTAACCCTATAGAATTATCTAATCACCATCTGCTGCTCCAAAAGCAGTAAAAAATGATGAGGATACCAGACAAATAAACTGCTCCTTAATAATGTCTATTTGGAACTCCTGAAAGAAAAAGCACCAGAAATAGAATAAGAATGAACTAAAAAAGCTCTTACAGAAATACTAGATTTGAATCAGAATAAAAATCATTTGTGAGCAATTACTAATTAAAACAGTTAATTTCAGTAAAAATAAGAAGAAAACTATCTATGTTTTATTAAATGGTCTTGGTCATAAGTAAATGCACATGTATGAACTAGAAACAGTGGATAGACACTGCTACTTTCATTTCTAGATATAAATTTACCAAAAGAGGAGAATCTGACCGCTAATAATGCTACATATTTGTCTTTGAGTAGGGAGAGGGATGCTGGTGATGGAAACATGGAAAGGGTATGTAGGGAAACAAAAAATGTGAAGAATTAAATATGTGGATGATGGATTTTATTACAACTGTCCACAAACTCTGGAGACTGCATAAGGACTCTTCGATGGGACTTCTTAATTTCTGACATGTACATCTATTATCTGTTATGTAGTGTATTTGCTGTGGATGAGTTTCTGTTTAGCCTAGCTGACCCCAGAGCAAAATTTATTGGTTTGCTATTCCAGCTTCTTTTTATAAATTGTCTAATCAGTTCAGTCGATAGAAATATCGAATTGATAATCTCTTGATTTTGGGGATCCTATGCATGTTTTTGAAGATCTTTTCCCCCTCACCTTTTCTGGAATGCAACCTGATGGTGAGGTCTGGTTTTGTTTAGGGGTTTTGACAGCTTAACTACTTTGCATTCCTTTTAGAGTTTCAGGATTTTCCAAATAAATAGCTGAAATTATGGAAATTTATTTAGAAACATTTAGCACTATCAAAATGCGATGATCTCATGAAGGTTGGACCTTTTTTTCTCATATTTTAAAGACAGAGGTCTCTCTAGGAAGAAAATGTGTATGTCAGGACTTAAAGCATGGAGTTAAAATGGCTCAAAACCACTGTCCCCATAAGATAAACTACCATGACAGGCACAGATGGCAAACAGGGAGGCATTAATCTCAGGCCTACATGGAGGTGAAAGGCTTGGAATAAGCACACTGGGCAAGATTCCACTGTGCAAAATGTGGGAAAAGCACAAAGGCAACAACAGGAAGACACTGGACCTGGTGAGACAGATCTGGGTAACCTATTTGTACAGTCTCCCACCATGGCAAATGGTGGGAAAGGAAGCAACTGCTTGAACACATCCTATTCTAAGTTGTAGGATTGACATGGACACCTCTGGATAGCCGGGTCTTGGGCTATACAAAAGTGGTACCTCCAGAAAAACACTCTGGGGACCCCCACCACTGAGCAGATCAGAAAAGGAAGGGCCAGCGGGATGCCTCAGAGAAAAAAAAAATACACTCTTCCAGTGGGACTTATGTTCTTTATGTACAAGCAGACAGGAATAGTAATATTAGTTTTAATGGATTGTTCACTGTATGAATTAAGTACAAAACCCCTTGAAATATGCAAGGAACAGTCTAAAGATATGCCTATGATTCTCAGTATACCTGCAGACTAAAATCTCATTTTAGGCCTCTTCTTGTTATGTGCATGTAACTTCTATTCCCAGTAATTCTAGTTGCATATGCATGATGGTCTTTGTGATCTGAATAATTACAAACAAAAAGCATAAATTTTCAAGGTGGCCTTGAAAAAGGTGCAATGAATGCACAGTGCAAAGGCTCCACTGCACATTAAAACACAAGTTATAACCACCAATGTTTCTTTGTCAGTCTTTATTTGGAGTCATGTCTACAAATAAGCTGCACTAAAATATTCAAGAGGAAGAAAGAGAGATTTACTACTTGGGCTCCATAAGTTTGCTTTATACTGTATTAAATTTCTTACAATGTCCAATTCATTTATTGATGGGAAATTATCCTTGCCAACCTTGTTATACTTCCACAAGAAGTTTGATTTCTAATACTAATACTGCAGAATTAAACATACTTAAAATAAGTGTAGTAAATTGGGCTTTTATTAACTTTTTTTTGGAGTTTGATCCCATCTCGAGACAAGCTTTTTCACAGCTCTTTAGATAATTTTCCTTTAAATTCTTTGCAGAGGTTCAGAGTGATGCTCTCAGTGGGGTAGCTGGTCCCAGTGCTCTTCCAAGGACACACCAGAGAATAAGACACAGAAGACACTTGGAAGAAAAACTAAAAAATAAGAAAAATATTGTAGCAGTAGATCATGGATAGGAAATAGAATGGGTTTATAAGACACTACATATCTTCTGAGCTTTTCCACCATGTCTCTGTAAAACATTTCTGAAGCTGTATGAGAACTTCAATTACAGACTGCTGCAGGAATATCACCTGCATACTCTGAGATAATTTGGTTTGAATCTGCTATGTTTAAAGATCTCCACAATACCAAGGAGAAAAGCTAGTGTTCCATTTCCAGAATGACAGTGGAACAAAGAAGTGTGAATCTGTCTTTTTCCTGGATAAAACTTGAAATTTTTAGTGTTACTAAACATTATTGCAACTGTTGTGGGTCTCACCAGAGTTCTGGCAACCAAACTCCACAGGATTTTGCCCCACTTGAGCCCCAGAGTGGCCGGATGACTGGAAACCCCCACCTGGGTGGGGTTAGTCACAGGAGTCCAGAGCACCTAAAACCCTTTGCCCTGAGATGCTCACGGTCACATTCCTGTTGTCCTTAGATTTTATGATAGGTGAGACCACACTAGGATTCAAGGATGTAGCTATTTCTTGCTTTTCCCTCTCTCTCCCCTTTTCGACATTTAATTTCCTCTCTTGAAATATGGGTAACTTTAGGCTGGGTTGGAGAAGTCAATGCTCTCTGAGAAGCTTTATTTTGATTGAATGTTTGTTTTAACTCCTAATACCTTAAGCCTGTTTTAAATAAACTTGCTGAGCACGGATTGGGCCGCAACACTCATAACAAAGAAAAAAATGGCAGATTTTTCAGGGGGGACCGTGCATCAACAATCACTACAAATATGTGATTTTTCCTTCAAGTTCTTTCATTACCCAGGAAACTTTACTTGCTCAGACACTTTGATGATACACTTCATCACACATAACTCACCCTCTCTGTTCAGTGCTATGAAAACCTTGTTCTGCAGCCATGCAACACAACCACTGTCTTATTTTATGTGTTTTGAATTGGACACACACAAGAAAATACTGGGATAGAAGGACATTGTGGATGATGCCAGTCTGTGCCACTTGGCTTAGGATCAGAGAATAATTCCAGGCTTGTTGCTTTTAGTGAATACCTATAGTCTATAAGGCTTATGAATGCAACAGTGTTAAAAGATTTAATAGTACATGTAAAATTTAATATTTTATTATCTTAAATGAAATATTATTATTCATAAAAAATTAAAGTATTCACTTCTAGCATTTTGAATGATTGGCCGATACTATCACATACTCATGGAGCTCTGAAGGGAATGTAGGGAATAAAACAGAGTAAAAGGCTTTAAATAAGAGAAGCATTAACCTCAGACAATCTTCTAATTGCCCTGTATGAATGATGGAAGCCAAATCTATTATAGCTAGGAAGAGAAACGGAAGAAAATCATGAGGACTTGAAGGAGCTATCTGAAAAGAATTTTCTTAATGAAATTTGAATATTTGGCTCCATATACTAACTTGTTGATAATATTTACAGCAGAAGATTTCCCGTAGCTTTTGAAATTTATGTTTTTATATTAAATGTTCAATATATGTTCAATGTGCATAGCATGGTTCTTTTACAAGATTATTCTAAATTCCATGTATACTATGCTATTCATTATTTTGCTGCTTGGTAGTTGTTTATTAAGTCCTCTATGTCTAAGCATAAAAAATGCAGAGAAAATAGAATAAAATATGATAGTATGCAATAAATATAAAGAAATACACAAAGCATCCTTTATAGGAATAATAAAGGAAAGATCCTTATATTTACTCTTCTTACACTTACCTTATAAATACGCATGCATATGCCTTAAAACCTAAAAGCTAATTCTGAAAGTTCATTGTGGGTTTACCAGCTAGTGTATTTATTTAAAAATAACAGTGCGTTATTTTTAAAAGGCTGTGGAGATATTTCAAACTTCTGTGTAAACACATATCATGATAGTGGCAACTCAGGAGGTGGAATATCAGCTTCTGTGTCAGGCTTGTACAGAGGCATTAGAAATTTCATCAAAGCAAGAGAGTTTGCTATTCACTAAACTGCAGAGCATTTTACGTTGGGACTATTTTTTAATATGTTTCACTGTATTGTCAAAAGGGTAATAAACTGTGACAAAGGTTTTCATGTTTTTGAATGAAAAATATTTATAGTCTAAAAATTGTTGCTTGGTAAGTCAACTATGCAGCCGCATTCAAAATGAAAAGAAATGTCAAACATTTAGTATTTAGTCCTAAGAAAGAGCCTCATTTTTAATGTAGCACTAAGAAAACGTATAATTGAAAAATTTAACAGAGAGTGAGCTAGAAAACTGCAATTACATGGAAGACACTGCTTGCATTCTAGGCATTTTGAATGGTGATCTTTTAGAAAAGTCCAAACATAATAACTACTACAGAAGGGTAATAGATAAATAAATAAATAAATAAATAAATAAATAAATCCAACAAAAGCAGTAAAAATAAAATATCCTCTCAGAAGACAGTACTAAGGTTGTTTATCACAGATATATCATAGATGAGAAATATAATGCACTAACTTCATGTGGATGAAACCATACATATAACAAAGAACAGCACATTTTCCTTTACGCTCCGTAGCTGTGCGTTATCACTGGATCATTATTTGTTAGCAGCCTAATGACTGTTCTCCACCCACAGACTTCAAATATTGTCGTTGAAATAGGGGCCGTTGTTCGGTTTTGCTTCTCTAATCTGGTTAATCACTTGCTCGTACATATTTGTAGGCAGAATTGTATTCCTATGGAGAATTATACAGGAGATGTGCCTCCCCGCCAGGATCACATAAGAAGCCCTAATACATTGTGCTACTTGTGCTGAATTCTAGCTCCTTCCAAGGCCCCAGTTCACTCAAGTGCCTTGATGCCTCTAGTTCCTATTTATGGCAGTATCGTTTTTATTGTTCTAAGTCACTTTGAGGTTAAGCACATGCTTAGAAATCTGGCTCAGTTGAGATCTGAGTAACTGACCTGAAATTGTACATTTTGGTATAAATAAGAAATTTGCAATCAGTATAGCAACATCTGCCACACTTTGCAATAACAACCTCTGTAAGAACACATTCAGGAGTGGATGATGGCAACAGAGGAATTGCTGAACTTAATTTTTTAAAATTTTATTTTATCAAGCTAAATCCAGTGGTTTTGTCACTGGGACAGTAGTGCTCATTTACCAACCACCAGGTTATTATTAGACGTTCTTAGTTCTACATAGATTCTGAACAGAAACTTCTAAATAAATCAGCATTTTCAAGTGTCACAGATGAAAGCACTTATAATTATTCAGAATATAATGTTCAATGTGATTTTGAAATCTAGATTTCTGCTTGAAACACATTAAAATATGTATTGCATTATTTGATGAATAATTAACCAAAAAGTTATGTTAAAGTAATAAAACCATACTAGTGCAAAGTTTAATGGAAAATCTACTCTTGCCCATCCTTTCCCCTCTTGGTCCCACTAAACACCTCCCACCACCACTTCACATTTCAGTTTAAAACATGTTTTTCAAATTATGTTGATGTGGAAAGAAAAGTCAGAGTATGCAAGCACAGGCAAACCAATAAACTGTTATGGTCCTGTATGGTGCCACAGCCAGGGATTCAGCTACTTAGACCACAGGCCTTGCTTTGAGAAAATTACTCCTCTGGGGGCTGAAGGGGTCTGTCTGTAAGAGAAGGGGAAGAACATCCTCAGTAACAGGCTTGCCCAGCTGGTGAAGAGGGCTTTAAAGTTTCTGGAGGATGGGAACCTCAATCCATCCCAATCCTACCACTTTGATGCCAGTGGCAGTGGGACAAGCCCAGAGCCTGGAGGTGGAATTCCAGACACTCCAATCAGTAAGCCAGTATCATTGGGGCCCCAATTTAAACACCTCCATTCAAGCACATTACATCCTTGTTTCCAATCTGGAGGGACATGGATGTGACAGATGGGCCACTTGATGGATAAAAAAATGTGGCTGGATGGTCACACTCACAAGTTGTATTCCAAGCCCAAGCGGAGGTCAGTGACAAATGGTGTTTATATAGGGTTAATGTTGGAACTAGCACAGTTAAATAAATTTGCTGGTGACATGGACAGTGGGATAGAGCGCATCCTCAGCAAGTTTGCTGATAACACAAAGCTGTGTGGTGTTGCCAGCATGCTGGAGTGGAGGGATGCCGTCCACAGGGATCATGACAGGCTTGAGAGGAGGGCCTGTGCGAACCTCATGGAGTTCAACAAGGCCAAGATCAAGGTCCAACACATTAGTTGGGGAAATCCCAAGCATAAGTATAGGCTGGGAGGAGAATGGAATGACAGACTCCCTGAGAAGAAGGACTTGAAGGGGTTGATTGATGAGAAACTCAGCAGGAGCCGGCAATGTGCGGACAAGGCCCAGAAATGAATTGTATTCTGGGCTGCAGCAAAAGAACTACAGAAAGCAGGTTGAGGGAGGTGACTCTGCCCCTCTACTCTGCCCTCATGACACCCTACCTTGGGACATGCATCCAGCTCTGGGGGTCCCAACAGAAGAAGTACTTGGACCAGGTGGACAGAATCCAGAGGAGATACAGAAGATGATCAGACCAGACAGCTGGAGCACCTCTCCTGTGAAGACAGCCAGAGAGAGTTGGGATTGTCAAGTAAGGAGAACAGAAGGTTTGGGAACACCTTATAGCCGTCTTCCAGCACCTAAAGTGGACAAAAAAAAAAGCTGGGGAAAAACTTTTGACAAGAGTGTTAGTGATAGTACGAGGAGGAATGGCTTTAAACTGAAAGATAGGAGGTTTAGATGATATATAAAAATGAAATTCTTTACCATGAGGGTGGTGAGACACTGGCACAGGTTGCCCAGAGAATCTGTGGATGTACCATCCCCGGAAGTGTTCAAGACCAGGCTGGATGGGACTCTAGAAAACCTGGTCTAGTGGAAGGTGTTCCTGTCCATGGCAGTAGGGCTGGAACTAGATGACTTTAAGGTCCTTTCAAACCCAAACTATCCTATGATTCTATGCATTCAAAGAAAGGGGTTTTGGTGAAGTGAGAACCGGAGTTCTTAGGTTTCAGCAACAGATAAATTTTAGATTGAATTGACATTTCCTTGCTAAATTTGTCCTTTTTCTGTCATGGTGGAACAGAAAAGGTTAATGAGAACCTGAAATTTGCAGTAGAAAATTCCTTGATATATTGATTTTTTTGTTTTGTTTTTCCTTGTTCAAGAGACCATGTGATGCCTAGCAGAGTCTGTGTTTCTTAAGCACACTTGTTGAAGCTGTCTACCTATGGAACATATTTTCCAAGGCTGTACCAGCATAATTTATAACTACATGCAGAGAGCTCTTGACTCTGTGGAGATGTGTTGTAGAAGCAGGGTCTCTTGCCTGCTGCTCACCACCTACAGTCTGCCAGTCTCATTTGTCTCCAAAAGATCACGCTCATAATTCCACATAAAGAAAGGTAATTTGGGTGGAAATTACCTTCAAAAGTGGCAGACCAGGCTTCCTTCTTGACAAATGCTGAATGATTAATATGATGGGTTAACAAGGAGGGACTAAGACAGTGAAAAATACAAATACATAAAACTTCAAACAAGAGAGATTGTAAGATATTTTTATTATCATTTTAGATAGAATCCAAACTGTTGTTAATATGAAGTGCCATATTTTTGTCTAACTTTACAGACCATATTTAAAATTATTAAATACCAGTGAGGCATGTAACACTTCTATGTAAAGCCAAGCTGTACAATAAAACTAGTATCTTATTTTTAACAGTAATCTCATAGTGAATTGGGATGTAAAGTAAACTTGAGGCTATGAGAGCTGCATTTAGAAGCCCCTATTCTACCAAACTCCTCCAGTTTTTTTCCAACACTGGCATAGCTGTAAAAATAGAGCACCACCAAACAGGTCCATTGTAGAAACACCTGGATTTTAAAGTCTAAGTTTTCTCACATTTTGACAGATATTGGTTATAATATTTTGGAACCTGGAAATTAAAATTACCTCAAAACAAGAGCAGCAGCTCAGTTTCCTGTTGAGAATATGACTAAAGAAAGTATTTACAGTACTTTCACTGCAATCATTGGTAAATAAGTATTTTTCCTGACCAGCTGAGGTTTGGTTGGCTGTTTTTTTCCACTTTCTTGATCCAAGCCTAAGAAATCTATCTTCAGTCATTATTGATTACTTAGATGAGTGATCAATGGCAGTGATTAGAAAAAAGAGATATTTACTAAATCCAGACCACTACCTGATTTGAGAATAGCTGATTATTTTTCTGTGACAATCTATGGTGTTCAGGTTTCATCAGGATAAAACTTAAATGGTCTTTATTTTAAACACACACACACACACACACACACACAAATATATATGTGTGTGTGTGCACATATATATAAAAAATTAGGTGTATCTTTTTATGGGTTGATGTTGCATCTGGCTGTTCTATATCCAGTTTTCAGTGTTGGGGGCTGAAATTTGCAAATTGCTTGGAAAATCAAAGAGATTACAGTAAAGTCAACAGCCATCCAAATCAGTCTTATGTACACATCTTAATTCATCTTGTGGATAAATGCTTGCCGGATCAAGGCCTAAATTGTATTTTCGTTATGTTCAAGTTCTTTATGTTAATGCAGGCACTCATGACTTATTGCAACAATTCTGTTCTAAGTGTCACCATTCAACAGATTAAGAACTCAGGAATAAGAAAATAAAGTCATATAAACAACAAAAAGTGATTGGTTCCAGGACAAAAGCTCTGTTAGTTTTATGTTTAATGTATAATTTTAAAGAGATCTATTTTGAAGTATGTCTTTTCAACTCTACCAATAATCTGTTCATAAAACAAAAAAGTTAATCCACAAGTTAGAGAGAAAGCATTCTGAAATCCACATGATGTCACAGGATTTGATTATGATTTTAGAACTTTGTATCCTTTTCTTCACACAGTTCTACATGCTCTGGGCATAATAAGTCTTTGCACGTCAATGTATCATAGTTCATTTACTCACCCTGGAGCAAATGCAAGGTATTAAACACCAGCATTGGGTAGAAAAGATATGAAATGAGAAAGAAAATGGTGTTTAACTCCCTTGTGATTTTTACAGATATGTGGAGAGAGAAGGGAAAGATGGAAAAGTTAAAACTCGAGTTTTGAACTTTGCTTTTCTGCCAGTAACAATTTGCAGAAACAGTAAATAAAAGTTAAGTAATAGTAATCGTTGAGATATGAAAAAATGAGGCATTGTTCAAGACACACAAACAGTGTATAACAAGTAGTTCTTCTTGCTGTCTGTATTTAATATATATTGGAAATAGGTTTTTAATATTTTTCACCTTTTCAGTTTTCTGAGGAAACGTAAATTTACTTTCTGAGGAAATGTAAATTTACTTTCCAAGGAAATATATTGAACAGGATAGTGGTGCTACCTTGACAAACATTCTAGAAACTCAAATTAATATCATTCAGGTCTTACTGTAAATGCATCTTTCACATAGATATCTATGACTCAAGAACACACAGAATACACATACAAGCAAGAAATTGCAGATTTATCTCTTAGACTAATTTTATTTGTAAACAAATGCAAAATAATAAAAAGACAAGATTTGGTGGCGCATGAGAAAACCTGAGGAAGGATTTTCTAAAGAAAAATCACAGTGGTAAAATTTCTCAAAGATTCCAAAGCTGTATAGGTGTGAAGTGCTTACTTAAATGGAATTTGGACTTGATTTTTTGTTATTATGATTTAATCATATGCTTCTGAGATGCTTCAGTAAGAAACATAGCCACAATAAGCATGCTCTATGATCAATTAAAAGATGAATCAGCTTGTGCAGAAGGTGATTCAAATCTTAGAGGGGTGAAGGTGTTTACTGGTGTCCATAGATCACATAGAGGTCCAGGCCAATTTCAATCCTAAATTAGATTCCTCAGTAGGATGTTTAACTTTTTGTGAGATAATTCAAAAATTTGTGCCAAACTTCTGTTTAACTCTGAACAGGACAGAGCAGAACAGCAGCTTCCTTTGCTGCTTAATATTGATATTGGATATTGAAAAAGCAAGCTTGTATTATTTGTCCAACCCCACAGATGGGTGCTGCTTACTCACGTAGATACAGTGGACTTTCAGCCTTAGAAAAGTACCTGTTGGAACAATTCCAAAATGCCTCCTTTTATACTCAAAGAGGGATAGAAATGAAGCAATGTGTCACACAGCAGAGTTAGAAAGGCAGGTTTTTTTCAGAAAAGCAGTCTTTTCCCCTGTGACATGTCAAAGATAGATCCGCTATTTTCTTCTGGTTTGTATTAGAGCAGTCAAGGCTGACTGTGTTTCCCACAGGAAAATGAGGTATGGCATCTATAGGAGTAAGCGATGGCTTTGCATTCATGAAATCTGAACTCTCATGAGGTATAGATTTCAGAGCTACTGTATCTAGGGAAGCAAATTCTGCCAGAAACTCAGAAAGAAACTGTGTTTGATGAGATTCTTATTAGAAAGTATTTTAACTGCTTGTGGATAGTGGCCTATGATGGTTTGATAAAAATACGTCAATGAATAACAAATAGATAAAGCTATATACATGTATGTTGCATGCTTATCTAGAGAGATGGTCAAATAATATCAATTTGAAAAATTCTAGGTTTTTTGATTTGTTTTCTCTGATTCATATATTAATATAGCAGCAAAAAAATCAATAATTTCTCTGGACTCAGACTTCAGCAGACAGTTATGAAGCTGGACATGCCATGATTTGATCTCCACATTTATTATATTTTAAATTGTTAGGGCAAAAAGAAATCCCTTGCTGAAAAATTAGGAATTGAAGAGCATAACATTGAAAGGCCAAATGTTATGATCCTGTTCTCTGAGCCAGATTCTGCTTTAAAAGAAACTTAAGAAAGAAACTTAAGAAAAATGTCACCTTTTAAATTTTTTTTTGTAGTTATTTTCCACATCATTGCATCTAATGTTACGAGGAATTGAAGCACAAAAAGTCTGTGATGTTGACTGAGACAGTGACTCATTGGTCACTCAATGATGGCTTTCATTCAGTGAAAGCCTCAGTGATGAGGCAGAAGAACAAAGACCTGTATTTGTCACTCTGCTAGGGAGACAGTCAAAGATGTTTCAAGTAGGTACCTTTTACTAAATTCCAAGTTGAAGCCTGATTCAGGCATAAATGCTGCCTTTAGGTATAGTCCTAAGTATGGGAGAAATGAGACTGTATAAAGCCTCTTGAGGCATTGCTGAGGAGTACCTTTAAAGTCATTTAAAAGAGATGACTTTTCTGCAGCACAGTTCCCTTTTACGCTGGAGTGAGAGTAAGGGCTTTATTCAGCTTATAGCTGCCTAGACCTGGCTGCTTTTAGACTGGTAAAGCTTTCTCACCTTAAAGAAACTAAGAGCATGGGTTTAGGAAGGATTTAAGTTATCTGGATATAATGTGACTACATAAATGTATAAGAGAAGGGTTTGTGAGCCTTTTCTGCAAAGAGTCTGTCTTCCGTGGTGGTGTGTAAGCACAGAGTGCTGCTGCAGGACATAAGTGTATTTTCTGGTCTCCCTCATGTGAGTAGTGCTACTTGCCTTCAGAGGAAAAAAAAATTAAATTATGAGTGCTAACAAGTGACTGCTAATTGAATGCATGTGTGCTGGAGTCCAACATACAAAAGTGAACTTTTGAATTCCCTGACAAAAGCCTGCTAATTCTGTGACCAGGACAGGCCGTGGTAGATTTTGATAACAGCCAGATTTAAAAAAAGAAAGTGCCACATCATACAGAGGCACAAGACAGTCACCTATTTGAAGGCTCATCATATGTTACCCTTCTGCACATAGGCTACTAAAGTGAAAACAGTGAGGCTTTCAGGGGCTCGAAGAGCTGGTGTCCAACTGGACTGTTCCCAAAAAGCAGATCTGGTTTCAGAAAGATGAAGCTCCTGATTGGAGATAGGTTCCTAGAAACAAGGTAACCTCCTGAAGATGGGACAGATGAGCAGAGACTGGTGCTGGAGCTGTGGCCACTAACAGCTGAGGCAGGCAACGCTGAGTGATGGCACAGCAAGAAGCAGCATGACTTCTGCCCAGCTGAGCCAGTGCAGTGGCCACCTCCCCACTGAAAGTCAAGGAAGTGGGTATGTGAAACTATAGTATGGGCTAAAAATGTTGTCTTTGTTCTTGAATAAACTGTAGACAGACAATCAAGGTGCTACTAATCAAAGGTGTACCAGCCTTCATCATCCCAGCAGTTGTTACTGTAAACAGGAGCCCATGAAACAATAAGGTTTATGTGTTTGTTTCTCCCCCCAGAGAGTTGTTTCAGACTCCTTGATATGTGTCTGGAAGAAGCACAGGTATGTCTTAATCACTGCAGGAAGTTATCCTTGGTATTGCCAGATTCTAAATTAATTATTTTAAAGGATGTGCTTTATTACTTCCTAAACAAGAAATTTTTTTTTCTATTATAAAGTACATCTTATGCCTGATTTATTGCTGTGCTACTCTTTAGGATGTTTCCTCTCTGTCAGTTCAATAGTCCATAATAGCCCTTACTCTTCTGTCCCCCCTTTGAATACACACACCCACACACACACACACCCACACACACACACTTCTGCGGCTTGAATCCTATCACTTTTCTAATTCATGTCCCTTCACAAAATTA
Source organism: Ploceus nigricollis (assembly GCA_013399945.1). Lineage (NCBI taxonomy): Eukaryota > Metazoa > Chordata > Aves > Passeriformes > Ploceidae > Ploceus > Ploceus nigricollis. The sequence goes on along the minus strand of VXBC01009131.1, from coordinate 38,676 downwards.
GGCACTCAATATTAATACCTTCATGGAAATATCTCAGGATATTAATAACTTCACTANTGTTTGGTTGGTTTTGTGGTCTTGGGGGCAGGGAGGAATGGTGGGATTTTGCTTCTTGGTGCTTTTTTGTTGCTCTTGTTGGAATCAATTTGGTTTTGTTTGGTTTCTTTATTTTTTGTTGTGGTCAATTTGTTTTCATTCTTCAGTTTTTTTGTTGTTATTTTGTTTGTTTGGTTGGTTGGTTTTTGTGGGTTTTTTTTGGTTTTTTGTTGGTTTTTTTTTTTTTTTGTAAACTAGCTAAATTGCTGTGGTATACATATTTCTGCATGAAAAAACCCTCTGAGTCTCAGTTCCCTCTTTTCCTGGCAGAGATGACTTCTCAGAAGATCCAAGCTCTGCAATATGAATGTGTTGTTAATATCTCTTCTGTAAACTCTTAAGTGAATCTGGCAGTTGGTAGTGATTATTAACCTTGCACTGAACCAGCAATTAATCTGCTCAGGCTGCAGAGGAAGAAGAAAGAGAGAGAGAAAGAATGAGAGAACACAACCTGCTCTGGCTCAGTGATTCTGGTGAATCTGAGTACCCTGGCCTGATATTGTTTAGAGTCATTAGTATTCTCTATCTAATCTGCAGATTTAATTCATTACATACATCATTTCCCCATAGCCTATACACCCATTTGTAATTTCTATGACATATTTTTCATCTGCATGCTTTATCCTTGGCAGAGAAAACATGAGGTTAGGAAACAAAACCTTTGATAAATATGCATTTAGTGGTGTGTGAAGTAATAATAGGAAAAAACCCTAAGCTTTTTTCTTCCATGCTGCATTCTGCTGCATCATCCTGACCACAGAGTGAAGCAAAATTTGGCTCTATATACCTTTAAAATGATCTTATTGTTGTTGGCATCTCACTGAACTTTATGGACGACGCATTATCATTTTATTGTCAAGTCAGAAATGAGTAAACATAACTGCATTTTNTTGAATCCTATCACTTTTCTAATTCATGTCCCTTCACAAAATTAGGCACTCAATATTAATACCTTCATGGAAATATCTCAGGATATTAATAACTTCACTAAAATATTTCAGAATAAAGAATGAAATTTGTATGTCACCCTTCCAGTCCCCTTTCTCTCTAAACCTATTTTTGCTCTCAGTTATGTAAGGACAAGGAAGTGACATAATTTTTTGTTGTGGTTTTTTTATTATTATTATTATTATTATTTTGTTTGGTTGGTTGGTTGGTTTTTGTGGGTTTTTTGGTGGTTTTTTTTTGTTTTTTTTTTTTTTTTTTAAACTTGATAAATNTTTTTGTAAACTAGCTAAATTGCTGTGGTATACATATTTCTGCATGAAAAAACCCTCTGAGTCTCAGTTCCCTCTTTTCCTGGCAGAGATGACTTCTCAGAAGATCCAAGCTCTGCAATATGAATGTGTTGTTAATATCTCTTCTGTAAACTCTTAAGTGAATCTGGCAGTTGGTAGTGATTATTAACCTTGCACTGAACCAGCAATTAATCTGCTCAGGCTGCAGAGGAAGAAGAAAGAGAGAGAGAAAGAATGAGAGAACACAACCTGCTCTGGCTCAGTGATTCTGGTGAATCTGAGTACCCTGGCCTGATATTGTTTAGAGTCATTAGTATTCTCTATCTAATCTGCAGATTTAATTCATTACATACATCATTTCCCCATAGCCTATACACCCATTTGTAATTTCTATGACATATTTTTCATCTGCATGCTTTATCCTTGGCAGAGAAAACATGAGGTTAGGAAACAAAACCTTTGATAAATATGCATTTAGTGGTGTGTGAAGTAATAATAGGAAAAAACCCTAAGCTTTTTTCTTCCATGCTGCATTCTGCTGCATCATCCTGACCACAGAGTGAAGCAAAATTTGGCTCTATATACCTTTAAAATGATCTTATTGTTGTTGGCATCTCACTGAACTTTATGGACGACGCATTATCATTTTATTGTCAAGTCAGAAATGAGTAAACATAACTGCATTTTCCAATATTATTGGACTTATCTTTCTGGGGAGACCAGAAGGGTAAGTAATTTATGACTATATCTTTACTTCGTCTGCTGCATTTTTTAGATGCAGGAAATTCAGAGGTCTCATCACCTAAAGACAAGTGTGCCAACCAATCAAGCACGTAAGAGTGGCTGTATGGAGCCAGTGAGGACAATGTAGAGCTCTGTTTCTGGCTTTCACCAGCACCAGTTGTCCACAGAAGAGCAAAAGTGAAAGACAAGTATATAAAGAAAAATAATTTTCCTGTTTAATTACCCAGCCATCTATAGCTCTTGGCTTTCCTGATCCAAAGGATCAAGTTTTCTTTGTTACTCAAATTTTTATTATCTACAGTATCCTATGGCTAGTTGTGAAACTTCTACCTATATATGGTGTGACTATTTTAATTTTTTTTTAAATAGCACTTTTTGGTTTCATTATGGCCTTAAATTCTTTTTCTAAGACAAAATGAAATATTATTTTATCTTTTCTGACTCAATGCCAGTCACAATATTTATACAGCTCCATCATGCAACCCCTCTGTCATTTCTTTGCCTAGATGAGAAGACTTAGTCTATTCAATCTTTGCTTGTTCAGGAGCTGTTCCACAACTTTTACTTTTTTCATTGCTGTCTCTAAGCCTTTTCCTATTCTGCTACATTCTTTTTGAGATGAAGAGACCAGAACTGCACATAACATTGAAGATGCTGACACACACTGAAATTATACAGTGGATGAATGTGTAATTACATCCTTTCCTCTCCACTTACTGCAAGTTTTTCTATCATCCTGAGACACCTCTATGCAACCTCTTCTTGCTCTCTGAAAATAAACACCTTCCAGGGGTAATAATTTAGGTACTCTGTAAGACTGCTAAAGCCATTAAGTACCTCCCAGTCTCACCTCACTTTATAGGTAGTACATCTTCATAATACGCCACCGTGACTACATGTGTAATTTTGTTCTGTATGTCTTGAGATTGCATTTTGCCTTTTGCAAACATGAGACAGCTTGCAAAATTCTCTTTAGCTGTGCTCAGAAACATTTGCATTCTTTGAGCATCTCAGTTCTTCCTGATGTCCCCTTGCTTGTTGACATATATTATCACATAATCATTTGCCTGATTTGTCTCAAAATCCCAGGAGAGATAAAGGAGCCATCTTTGCTTCTAGGCTGATGAGACCCTTCATATTTTATTTTGAATTTTTTTGTTTAATGAGATTTATTTCTGTAGCTTTTGCAGTAGACTTTTTTGATTCAGAGAGCCCCATCTGTAGTAAAGTCTTTCACAGACAGGTCTAGTGAGAAATCTTCAAGGTTGATCATTACCTGAGGAATTTACTAAGCACAATTTATCATGTTAAAAATATGTATACAAAGCACATAACTGAAAAAGTGTCTCAATACTCTCAGTTCATTGAAACACTCAGATTATTTCAAAACAACTTCTTATGGTTAACTGTTATATGGGTCTGATTTGATAAAAAAACCTCATGTATTTTCAAGTGAAAGAAGATTTGTAGGGAATGGTAATGTTTGTAATTTGACCTATTTCTATAACACAAACAAACAAAACAAAAGCAAACAACAACAACACCAACCCCAAACAACTCAAACTAGCATCCTCTCTTGTAGTAGTAATGACAAGGAGAAATCTGTCTTGGAGGTCTAAAGTTTCTTATAGATATGAGGTGACATCAAGAGATGTGCCACCACTGAAGTTCTTAGTGCCAAATATTTCAGATAGCAAAAGCCATACTGAATTCTAAGAGTTCCTATGGATGGATTCCTGAAAAGGCAAAAATTGACACAGACATACATGGAAGAATATATACATATTTATAAACAACTCTCCCACTCTCAGTTATAACCCTGAAATTAATATTTCCTTCTGGGCTCATATGTGGTTAAGTGAGTGATTTTCTAGTCATAAAAATTTTCCTCAGTCTTCTTTGGCCCTTGGGATGCCTGCTACCTGTTGACTTTTCTTAGCACTTGCATGAGCCACAGTATCTCAGCTCCTTACACAACACAAAAGATCAGTCTCCAGAGTCAATGCTGTAGCTCTGTAGATGCTAACTGAAAAAGGAATTCCTCAGAACATCTAAATACATAACAGATAAAATTAATATCATTCACAACAGTGACAGATAAGGGCAATGGAAACACGGCAGAACCACTGATCAGGGCAAGTGATGGCTTACACAATGTTTGTTCCTTTCAGATCCACTTGTGAGGTTTAACACACCGACCTCTAGACATGCAGGGATACGCGTGCCTGAGCGTATGTGAAGACACATCCCTGATCCCATGGGATAGACTTTACTACTTCTCTCTTGTTTCTCGTGTTATTATTTGGCTTATCAGGTTATTCTCAGACCTGGCAGAGGCATCTCCATGGGGCTCTAAGGAGGTCAGCTGTGTGGCAGGAACCGATGATTTTGGATGTTTTTTCACTACGAGTTTTGATGTGGTCAAAACTCCCACAGATGCTGACTCTGATAATTCCCACAGGGAAGAGGCTATCTTTGTTCTTTCTCATTTAGTCCATCCAGACAAGATTACTGGGGTAATGGGCAGAGTTTTTTCCCTCACTAATCTAACTAACCAGTTAATATTACAGAATTTAGTTGCTCTGTGTTGCTGAGCACACAGTGCTACCATGGACATGCAGGCTTTTCCACGATGCCTCTTCAGATAGTCATTACCTAGCCCATTTAATTTCTGAGAGTTTTAATTCTCTAAACTGTAAAATCAAATAATAACCCCCATTTTCTTAATCACCTCTAGATGTGCTGTATAGGTATAAGCACCTATTACTGACTGATTTTAGAGAAACAGCAAGCTATTCCATTTGTTATCCACCTGCATTTAAACAGTATTCATAGCACTTTAAAATTTATTTTTTTAATGGATTGTGTCCTATATGTCAGTGATTGTAGCTGTAGAATTATCTGTACCAAATTGCCAGTATGTTTCAGGCAAAATTCTTCTGTGAAGAGCAGGTGTCTCACACACAGTGTGAGACTGTGTGTGCTTCTCTCCAAAGAGTGTCACATACTTCCACTGGAAGTGGCAGGTCCTTTCATCAGAGATGCAGAGCTTCAGCAGTTATCAAGCTTGGATGATGAGATAGCATTAGCTTTCAGTAGGAATAGTTTGGGGTTTTTTGTGTGATTCCCTGTGAAAATAAGTCTTATGTAATTGTGTGTTGTCTAATGTATTTGTAATCAGTTTTATGTATTTGTATAGTTTTGTCAATTCCCATTTGTCTTTTTCCTTATTAGTCAACCAGTTTTCTCCAGAATTAATTACAGGCCCTTTCATTATTTTCAACCAGATTTGAAAGTGTACCAAGAAGACCATTATGGACAATAAAATATTTATTAAGTATGCATAAGAAAATGAAATTAGCACACCTAATGAGAAAAAAAAAAGTAGGAAGAACTCAGCCTCAAATCTTCCATTTGGTAGTAGCCAGATTGCTGTCCATAATGAACCTTTCAGAACTATTTTTTCTCAGATGAACATTTCACAATGAAGCACTTGGAGTGTAGGTGTACAAACAGGTGTGAAACTGGGTTTCATTACTTTTCCTTCTTATTGAAAAATTTGATAAATAACCTATTTCATGACTCTAATGTTTTCCAAAATATTTTTTGTGCCTGATGAGGATGTCTGCACAATGATCCATATTCTAGAATGCAGTCACTATTATGAAAAAGGGGAAGTTGTGCATTGTTTTCTTAGTCTGAAGACTCTGTTAAAACAAAGCCTTATTCTATACTAGAAATTAGCTTCCAGAAGACTTCTAAATTTTCTTCCTCTTTCAGAGGCTTTATTAAGAATCATCCTATCTTCACTGTTGATAACTCAGACCACAGTACAAGGGAGATATATTTATGGCAACTGATAGTAGATGCAGAAAGATCTTGGTGTACAATTAATTTTCAGGGAAGACTAGAATAATTCAAAGTCTTCCCACACCTCCATATATCCTGACAATTTTTTTCCACCATAATTAGAATGACATTCAAAATAACAGCTACCATTTTCCATGAAAACATAAACAAACAAACGTTCTCCAATTAGTTTCACAAGATGACTGAGCGAGCAGAGCTAAAGATTCCATTAGGAGTTTACTATGCTAATCTAATTAGCCTGGGAAACACTCACATATTATGGAACCGGAATCAATAAAAATTCTGAAAAGCTAGATTTACACTTCAGTCACAAAAAGGATTATGCAGGCATTTCACCAATGTTTTGCTTATAATTTTCATGAGCAATAAGCAGAACAAACACAGTTCTTATCTGAAGGGTCACAAGTAAATATGCATGACATAGTCTGAATATTCTTTGACATGAAAAAATTAGCAGAATTAATTTACGAGCTTTAATGTAATCCATAAACAATTTACACACTGTATTATTTTTTCAGTGAGGAGAAAATATATTCAGCCTCCTAAAATAATTTTGGAGCTTTTAACAATTAAAAATGCTTCAAAATCTAGATTCCACTCCTACTAGTTATATAAGCTTATGTGGAACTTACTCATAAGAATGCTCTCAACAGTTGTCAAAGTAACGGGAGCTCATCTTTGTGGTTTTTGCATCATAGCTTTTAGTGAAAGAAAAAAATACTGTTCTTAAATCAGCAACTGAAATTGCAGAAAGTAGCTTAGCTGCTTTCAAGGACAGAGACTCTGAAGCATGTTACAAAGCATGAGAAATTTCCTTGAACTTTTCCATCTAAAGTGAAATCTCCATTTAGTTTACAGAACAAAATGAAGTAAATCTGCATGAAGTAATATGTAGTTATAAACATGCAAATGCTTTTAGACAACAGTCAATTCAGCACTGAAGAAGCAGCCTGGCAGCGTGATCATTGAAAAAGTTTTGTTACAGTGACATTAGGTGTCAATGTGCCCTTCATCATCACGTCAGCCACTCCACACTGCTTGTCTGGACAACAAATCTACCGCATTCTGAAGCTTCTGTCTCCCTCTTGCCTATTATTTTGCTATGCGTCAGGTAGCTTATAGGCAGCTTAATTGTTTCTTCACACTATGTAAACCATTTAACTTCTCTGGCATCCTGCAGAAATTAAGCTCATTATGGACCCAGTGGCCCAAATGACACCACTTTCCCACAAGGTGCAACAGGGAACCGTATTAGTGGGAAAGCTCAAAGGAAAATATATATCACCTGTGACACATGGCTGTAGAGGGACTGGAAGAAGAAAGTGATTTGTCAAATTATATTTGTAGTGGTCAAGTGAGGTTAAAAATGGTCAAGAGTTACAAATACTGATTCAGAATCTTGTCAGAAAAACTGGCAAGGGTTATTNCCGCCTCCTCCTCCCTGATTTCCCCTCTACACTGTCATCCTAAGACATCTGAAATCCTTATCCTTTGACCTAAATTGGAATGAAATTAGTTAAACAGTAGAATAAATGTAAGAGACTAAATGAGAAAGGGGGAGAAATCCAGACGTCATTATTCAGTAGGATTTGTTGGTCAAATAAAGATTAAATTGAGTGAAAGTGATAGAATTTTGCCCAGCATTTGTTTGAAAGCTAGTCTTGTCGGGTTAGAAACTGGTGTTGAATCTGAGTGCTCCAAAATGTGATTCAGAACACGATTTTCTCTAAATGTACTTGCCAGAGGTAAATGTAATAATTTATGGAGTGTGCAGAAAATGTTTTCTTCAGCTATTTGCTATTCAGAGAAGGTTTTCCTTTGCTCTTACTGTTAGGCTTTTATGCTGGCAGTCTTATTAAGGTCAAGCCCTATCAAAATATTACCTCTGGGGTCAAAAGGGTAGTGTAGTCCTTCCCAAGGCTATTACACATTTTGGTGATCAACTGCTAGAGGGCACTTAAGAGAGATCCAGAGTAGTACACCAGCCCCTGGAGAATGAAACAACATCTAGTTTTTGACAGCTTCCTGTAGTCATGAACTGGGAGATTTATGAGGTTAGATTTGATCTCTAGTCCTGTCTAAAGCCAGGTATGCTGTATGCTGCATTACTAAACAGGCTAGTAGGCAAAGCTAATATAGCTTCTTAAAGGTGAACTTGAAAAGCTACTTTTAAATCTCCAGCTAGCTAGCTAAATCCATTTTAATGCCAGCTGTGAGAATTAGGGAAATGCAATCTCACAGGTACATTTTATTAAAGCAAACAGCTAAAGCAACACTCTTTCTACTTTCTGGTAATGTTTCTTCAGCAGTAATGAAAGCATAAGCCTAGAAAAAGTGAATTTTCATTCATGTTGTTTAAAATTTCTAATATTCTCCTGTGTTGAAAGTAGCCAGGACCATCTCTTCACCATGCTCTGTAACCCCTAGATCAGTATGGTCTGACTCAGCACCTTAAGCATGCCAGGAACTTCTAAAACTTTCATACTCTTTTTATGTTGTGTTCCATTCATTTCAACAATGAAAAATTAAGTGAGAAATCTAGTAACCTCCTCATAAAGAACAAGTTTTGAGAGACAAATTGTTAAATGACACTTTACACTTCTGTATTTTATGTACTGTGAAAGAAAAAGCAAAGATAAAAATACATTCGAGTGCTTGAATGACATCAAAATCAGCCTCAGTATTTTACAGATATGATAAAACTGCTGAAGTACCTATGAGACACACAGTTTCTTGTGTTTGATTGGAGCACAACTTTGAATTGACCTGTAATTATTACTAGTGCTCCCAAATCTGGTACTTGGAATCCCAGACTTCAAAGTCTGTGAATAAACCTTATGTCAGTCAAATAATAAGTGAACGGAAAAAGGGGCTTCACAGAAAAAGGGGCTTCTTTACGGGAGACAGAATTATTTTGCCATTTGCAAACAGAAGAGAAAGTAACTTCAGGAAGAAAAGTAAAAAATATATTCCTGAAAAACCCCAAAAGATAAATCCTGTAGGCTTTATCCAATAGGAGGATCCATGAGGCATGTGATCATACAGAAGAGAGAGGGAGGCACAAGTCATATCTTTTTACAGTCCTTACTGGGTGTGTGTTGCTATCAGCCTTCATTCTTCCTGAGTAAAGCCTTACTTCAAGTAGCAACCCCACTAAAACCAATAGGCATGCTAATCTGACTCTCATCAGTGCTAAACAAATCTTTGCATTTTACAAGGCTGTAATTCACCTTTCTCTAAGAACATACAAATGGTTAAGATTTTCCCTTAGTATTTACCTATTCCCCCTCATTTCTTAATTACGCTGAAATGCTAAAAGGCTTTCTGACCGCACTATTTCATTTCCTTGCCTTTAATTGGTATTGTTTCATAGGAGATATTATCAATTATGAAGATGATAAATGACTGCGTGTCTTTCCAGAAGCTGCTTCAGCAAGCTGTCAGACATGAGATTTATTCCTGACCTTAAGGTCAGAATTAGTTTTACCATCAAAATGCAAAAAAAAAAACCCAGGAGAGTGAGGCTTAGTTTACTTAGAAATGGTGCAACTTGTCAGGTGTGGTAGTCTGTTGTTACTTGATAATTAGTTCAAGACAAGCTTGAAGCTGCTTCAAAGTACATTTTAAATCAGACCATACTAAAGAGTCTTTGGGGAGGCATCAGTAACAATTCAGTGGAAGAATAGGATGCTGTGAATGCTTGTTATTCAAGTATTTCCTTTCCTTATGCATGAGTTATACGGAAGCAGTAAGAACATATTTCTTCTTTTTCTCTCCCTTTGATGCAGATAAAAATACAAGTCAGCCAAAACACACAGTGAACTAAGAAAGGTGAAGCAAAACTCTCTGCAGACTTTAATCCAATTTCTAGGTTACCAGAGATGATGACAATAAAAATAACTAATGATAAAATCCTGAGTATGTATATTTCTAAACTGGCATAATATGGAACTTCAAACATGAACAAATACAAGGAAAAGAATTTAAGGTCTCTTGGATTTTTGATGCAAGTTTGCAAAATGCCTTGGATGCTGAGCTCCTAGTCCATAAATATGACCATGTATGAAACAAAAAAAAGCATGACAGTTACCAAAGTCTTGTTAACATTAAAAAAATCAAGAAAATACTGCGTTCATAGCTTATAAAATAACTGATTTTTTTCATTAATTTAAATATTCAGTAGTTCTAAGTGCAAAGTTTATATTACCATCAGTTTTCACTTCAAATCAAAGAACACTTAAAGATATTTTTGAAGCTCTATATTTCATCAAAACTTAAGGGAAGTTAACGAATTATGTATTTCACAGAGTTAACAGGGTGGATGAGTGTATATTTTTTACACATTTTATTTTTGTCATATTATCATCTTGAAGTTATATAGTAATTCTAAGTAAATGGCGGGCTTATCAAGTACTACAGTCTGTTCAGTTTTTGGTTTTTTGTGTCATTAATAAGACATTGTAGTTTGGATTCTGATTGCTCACAGACTAACAATTGACTGATACATATTTTAATAGGGGGTTAGGTTTGCTGAAGGATTTATGCTTGTCTGCAGTGATCATACAATCAGAAAACCATAGAATGGTCAAGAATGGAAAGGGTATCTGGAGGTCATTTGATCCAACTTCCCTGCTAAAGCAGGTTCATGCAGAGCTGGTTGCCCTGGACCATGTCCATCTGAATTTTAAATGTCTCCAAGGATGGATACTCCACAACTTTCCTGGGCAATCTCTGCCAGGCCTTGGTCACCCTTACATTATAAAAGTGTTTGCTGATGTTCAGAGAGAACTTGCTGTGTTTCAGTGTGCACCCATTATGTCTGGTCCTGCCACTGAGCACATTGAAAAGAACCTGGCTCTGTCTTCTTTATACCTTTCCCGGAGATATTTATATACCTTAATGAAATCCCTCTGAGCTTTCTCATCTCCAGGCTGAACAGCCTCAATTCGCTCAGCCTTTCCTCATAAGAGAGAAGCTCCAATCCCCTCATGGTCTTTGTGGCCTTCTGCTGGACTCTCTCCAGTATGTCCAAGTCTCTTGTGTACTGAGGAGACCAAAACTGTGGAACACTCTGGGTGTGGCCTAACCAGTGCTAAGCAGAGGTGAAGAATTTCCTTTGTCAACCTACTGGCAACATGTCTCCTAAAACATCCCATGGTACCCTTAGCCTTTTTTACTGCAAAGGTATGGTACCAGCTCATGTTCAGCTTGGTGTCCATCAAATGGCTCAGGTCCTTTTCTGCAAAGCTGCTTTCCAGCTGGGTGATTCCCAGCATATATACTGGTGCATGGAGTTGTTCCTCCCCAGCTGCAGAAATTTGCATTTTCCCTTGAAAATTTCCCAGTCAGCTCGTTTATCTAGCCTGATGAAGTCTCCCTTGAGAGCAGCACAACCCTCTGGTTTATCAACCACTCTTCCCAGTTCTATAACATAATCAAACTTGCTGGAAGGCCTCATCCAATTTTTCTTGCTGATCAGGTGGCCTATAGGAGACACTCGTATCACCTGTACCTTTCTGCTGGTATGACACCTGTGTCACTGATGAAGGCCTATGTTCCTTTTTTTTTCTGAACTGTACAGAACCTAGTCATGAAGCACTTTCAGGATCTTTTTCGTGGTCAAAATAAATTTTTTTTATACTTTCTTTTATTTTTCTCTGAAATTCCTTGCTTTTGCTCTTTGGACATGTAACCACTAAGGAATGATAAAGGAATATATGCACATCACATACTTTTGCTTTTTCTAAGACACGTACCATAACTATATTCTGTTGGGTACAAGACATGATGTACTATAAGCAACATTTTCTCTATGGTTATGGCAAAAACCATTATGATAGTCATTGGGACTGCATTAAGCAGTGCTTTCTTTATGTCTGAATTCATGCCAGAGTTAGATACACAAGGGTAAATTACATGCATTTATGCCAAGAATAACTCCTCTGTGATTTCAGTAAAACCTTCATAAAAACAAGCATACTATCTATTTTTAAAATTGCTTTAGATGTCTATACATTCATGTTTGATTGTAGAATATCTAACAGGGTTCGGCAAGTGGTTGGATATGACATTGTCACAAATTTTATATAAAAATAAAAGCAGAAAATAAATCTTTGTACTTTTACTCCTTTATAAAACAGTGTGAATTTTTTATCTTTAGAAATAATCCTACTGGTTTTATCCAGGAGGAGGGAGATTCTACAAAGCTACAAAGAAATGGGAAAGAACTTTATCAGATATGGTATTACATTATCTGCTACTATTGACAACTTCTACCATTGACCTAATCTGTGATATGAGAGGAAAAGAGAAGTGGCACAAAACTCACTATATCAAGACTTAAGCTCATGAAAAAGGAAAATAAAATGAAAAAAAATGTTATTAACCATTGAAATAAAGCATAGACTCCAAAGATCATAAAAAATGTTTGACTGACCACTATGTGAAGTGGAGAAAAAATCTAAATTAGAAACAAAACTAGGTCTGTGTCCTTCCTACGCTGAGGATCTCAGAGCTGGACACAGCAGTCCATGTGGGGTCTAATGAGAGAAGAATAGAGAGGGAGAATTCTTTCCCTTGCCTGCTGACCATGCTGCTTTTGATGCAATTGCCTTTCTGGGCTGCAAGTTCACATTGCCATGTGCATCCTCCCCTCTACCAGCACCCCCAAGAGCATTTTGGCAGGGCTACTTTTGACCTGTTCATCTCCCAGCCTGTGTTGATACTGGAGGTTGCCCGGACCCTTGTGCAGGACCATGCACTTGTCCATGCACCTTATGAGATTCCCATGGGTTCCCTTCTTGAGCTTGACCCTCTGGATAGCTTGTCCCTCTTGTCCCCTTCCTCAGGTGTGTCAACTGCACCATTTAGTGTGGTATTGTTTGCAAAGTTGTTGGGGATGCCCTTGATCCCTTTGTCTATGTCATTGATTAATTGAATAGCTTTAATTGAATAGCACTGGTCCCAGTCTAGACTCCTGAGGGGCATCATTTTTAATCAATATTCCTTGGGACACTGAGCCATTGATCACTATCTTCTGGATGCTGCTGTCCTACCAATTCCTTATTCACTCATCAAATCTATCTCACTCCAATTTGGAGAGACTGTTACTATGACAAAGGCCTTACAGACCTTGGGTAGATGACATCTGTAGCCCTCTCCCTGTCCACCAATGTAGTCATTCCATTGTAGAAGGTTACTAGGTTGGTCAGCCAGGACTTGCCCATGGTGAAGCCATGCTGGCTGTCTTGAATCACCTCCCTGTCCCTCATGGGCCTTACCATAGCTCCTTCTGTTCCATGATTCTTCCAGTGACAGAGGTGAGGGTGACGGGTTGGTATTTCCCAGTGTCCTCCTTTCTACTCCAGACAACTAAAATCATTTTCATCTGTCAGATCATGTCCCAAACAACAAATTCAGACTCATGCTGAAGAAAATTATAACATCTGTATGACATGTAACACAATACAGAATACAGCATTTTTGCATTTCCTGAAAGTGTGGCACAGTATGTGAGTACTAGGAATTTCAGATCAGTGTAAACAGTAGTACTTTATGGAATAGAGAACATCAGCCATGATGTAAAGCTTTCTTTAGAAAACCAAACCCCAAAGATTTAAAAAACTGTCAGTGTGTTTGGGAATGACACAACACTAAATTAACAACAAAATACCCACTCAATTATTAGCTAGGAAGAAAAAATTGGTCAGACATTATCACTTTATTTTGTTGTGTATTGACTTCTGCAATTTCTTCAAAGATAGAAATGAAGTGAAATGGAATGAAATATATTCTACTTCTTCCTCTTTATAATTTATGAAATCCTACCTCGGGCTACTGAAAACTCACATACTGTTTTAACAGGAAGCAAATCTTCCTCCCTCAATATTCTCCACCATGGAAATAAAATTTGAATTTATCCTTTTCAAAGGAGAAAAAACACAGACTTGACATGACATTTGCATTGCAATGAAAAAGTCAATGAATCTGTGATAATGAATTAGCATTGAATTAATGCAAAATGGTACACTTTCCCTTGTATTCTTAAATGTGAGCAAAAGAACTTATATGATCTTTCACATGATCTTTGAGGAGATCTGATCTTTGCAAAATTCCTGAGATGGAATGAATTTGCATTCCCTGAACTCTTTGCAGATGAGGCATTTAAAACAAAATTTGAATCTATGTGTGCCTGTAAAATTATTCAGGGTTCTTTAGGTAAATTAAACAAAAACAACATCCAACATCTCAGTAAATTTATTGAATCATCTAGAAAAACTATACTTTCAATGGAGGAAGAAATTAATGAAAAAGATAGAATAGGATGCCTTTCTTTCTGATTTTAGCTGCAGATAGATGCAAAGAAGCTTTTTGAGGTGAACTATCAGAAGAGAGAGATAATTTTTTTGACAGAAACAGGTAGGGATATAATAACGATTCTACAAAATAGGTAAGGTACTATGTCTGTCAGTATACTAAAGAAATTTAAAGATTAATGCACTCTTTCATTCCTACCCATATGATATGACTGATTCTGTAGTGGCCTATTCTATGTTGTGAATACACATCTATTGGAGTTAGATGAGCTAACTTGAGAGACAACTGCAGAATAGGAAAAGCAAAGAGGAATTTTAGTCTGAGTCAGCTATAAAAGGAGCAGAGATGTGTAATGGTCTGGTATGGTCATGGTATGAAAGGCATCACTCATATTGGGCCATAAAGGAAACAGAGACTTGTATTAGACACTTACAGGTGATTTTCATATACTTTTTACTGCTATTTCCATAACATAGTTTTCAAGTTATTTTACATGGTAAATGCCCTTAATTTTGAGTTTGGGTACAGAAACCAGTCTCTAACACTGACAGTGTCTAGTATTTGCAGCAAGACCTGAAATGACAAGTATTTAAGTGGGCCTTTTACTTTATTTCTAGGTTCTCAAAGGGAAAATATAATCTGTTGGAAAAAACAGTAGCTCTTTTCCTTGAAGACATATCTCTGCTGCTGCTACATATATATATATATTGCATACCATTATTTTCTATTCTCTTGATAAATATATTAAAAATAATGATTTATGCCTTTTTACATTTAGTTATCTTTCCTCAAGACAGCTAAAGTTAACTGTATACCATGCTCAATAGTATATAGTACTATAAACTATTTTGCTATTCTATGAAATGATATTTTTATTTTTTTTTTCTGCAAATTTGCTGTACAGCTCTAATGTTTCAGACCATAGATGTTTATTTTTAAAGAAGGGATAATAATTTTCTGTACATATCATTTATGTCTGGATACTTTGAAAACACATTCCAGCAATAAATACTGCAGGTGGTTTCAAACTGTATGTGTGAGGGTGCAGGAGATAATGAATAAAACATTTTTTCTAAGATCTGTGATTCATTGTTCTACCTGATAATTTTTCATGTAAATAATATATGTGATGTACATAAATATACATGTCATGCAAGAAATGCTGAATTCAAGCAACCTTTACAAAGAAAATCTTTCTTAAAATTATTTTGTTATTAGATTGGGAAAGGGAAAAGACAGATGAACTTATTCAGTATTTATGAATAAATGAAAGAAGACAGGAGGATCTTAGGGTTTCACACCAAACAAGTTGTCCTTATTCCATATTATCATTTTTATGACAATATAACAATATGGCAACCCTTATTTTAGAGGAGAGAGCTGAGATAATGAAAGAAGGTAGTAATGTTTCTTTTTTCTGAGAAAACTGCATTACTATCTTTACCGTAGATCTGAAGGGACACACTTCTAAATGTAGCAAAACAACTCAAGATATCACAACTCCTTAAGATCTCTACTACATCATGTACATAAATTATACCATTATACCTCTTTGGGTATTATATATCCAGATTTAGGCAGATTTAGGAAAGAAAGAAACGTCATATTCTACTGGCAAAGCATCGCTTAACAGAATGAGAAGTTCTATGTCAATGTTTGTAAGCAGTTTAATTCTGAAGGCAAA
Source organism: Ploceus nigricollis (assembly GCA_013399945.1). NCBI lineage: Eukaryota > Metazoa > Chordata > Aves > Passeriformes > Ploceidae > Ploceus > Ploceus nigricollis. The sequence goes on along the minus strand of VXBC01009131.1, from coordinate 22,728 downwards.
AAATCACACACACACAAAAATTATGCACCTTATTAATTTATTAGAGGTGTATGCTCTTTTCTTTGAGAGAAAAAAAATTTCAAAACGCCATAAGCCAAAATTTGAATTTCACAATATGGTATCCAGATCTTTCCTTTTAAAGAGATGAGTCTGTCACATGCATAATTTCAATTTGTAACAACACAGACATTAATGGAATAACAAACCCACCAATACCTTGCTAAAAATCATTGCCCTTCATTAAGAAGTGTACTGTTTCTTAAACTGCATTACTGCAATATTGGATAGAAATCAATGATAAAGTCTAATTTTCATACACGTGCATGGTTGTGTATTAGCACCTGGGCTACAGTGGTTTTAAGGGGAGAAAAAATATTTATAAGCTTAGGATATAAGTTGATCTCTAGATGATTTTAAATGCTTAGGAGCCAAATTCTACTAAACTCCAGAAGTCATGCTCAAATACTTCCATGCAGTGAAGCAGATCTTTCAGCTGTCGGGTGTCTGCTGTCACATCTTCATGCTGTAGGGACACACTGACACAGGAAGCACTGAACAATGACAGATCTAAGTCACAAGGAATAAAAGGGGTTTAGGAATTCTGCAGGTGTCAATTTAGCTTCTTAACAGATATATAAAAAAAAGAGTGGTTTCAAACACAAAATAAATCCAGTTCCTTTACTGGAATGATTTCAGGCCAAGAAATGCATTTTTAAGTGCCTTGGAGAGGTAAGGTCTTTGTAATTTACCTTATGAGATTGGAATGGTAAAAGTGAACACCTTCTACCATCATGGTAATGTCAAAAGTCGTTTTCTTAGGAACAAGCCCATCTCCCTGGTCACTTCATTTTCCAGAACATTCTGATTTGGTAATGTGTCACTAGAGGGTGCTGCAAAGTTGTATTCTAATATATTATACAGACAAATAGTATTTATTTTAATATTTGTAGAAAATACAGGTCCAGACTTTCTGGATAGAAAATCTCTATGAAGTACTGATGAACTATCACTGGCTGATAAGCTTGAATGTCATAATCTGCAAGAAAGGTAGAAAAATTTTCAAGTTTAAATGAGAGACCCAAACCATATGTTAATGAATAATGTTTTAGATTTTCATTATATGCATTAGAAAGGGTCTTGATTAGGACACCTTTGCACAATTCTGTAATAGCTCAAATTTATTTCAAGCATGTCTTCTCACCATTAGCACGCTATTATGTTGAAGCAAAAAGATTAATTTAGAAGGTAAGAACTGTACTCTTCTGGAAAGACTGAAGTAAAATCTTGTTCTTTCATATAAGATGAGGACCATGCTTTTTGGCTTTTTTCTTTTTTTTTTTTAAATTGTTGCTACAAAGACTTCTAAATGGAAACAACAAAGCAATAGAAGAAATAGTGTGTGATATGGTGTTGGATGAATTGTGTATAATTAATACAAATCACATCCTACACTTCTGAACTATCATGTAATTCTTACCTCTTACTTTACCAAATCACTAAATTACAGTGAAAGGTACCTGCAATATCATGACTTCTGGCAGATTTAAGACATTGTGAGAAACAATAGAGAAAACAGCTGCCAGTTAAAAGCCCCCTGTAAGATAATGAGCATTGAAGAGTGATACAGGAACATGTGAGATCAATGTATTAGTATGGTTGTCATAATTTCAGCTACATACAGTTCAGATGTGATAGCAGTACATGGAGGTGAAGGCTTAGAAAAGAAGCCCATCTTATTCATGTACATCCTCTTTACTTTTGTTTGATAACTTTGTTCTGCTAGCTTTCCCTTACTTGTGATAGCTTTATTAAAATTAATTTCCAATGCATTTACAAACCACTAATTACTGCCCAGTAGCAAACTATGTTTACAGATACCGTTTTTGAACTCAACTTACTGTTTTTGTACAAGACACCATAATGTATTTAGAGACCTATAAATCCCCAGGATCTGCTGCTGGCACAGCAGTGCAAGTCACTGCCTCTGCTTGCAACCCTGGAGCTCTGACACGCCCTGCTTTTGGGAGCAATGTGCCTCAGCAAGGAAAGAGCTACCCTGCCCACAAGAGGGCTAATATGGTTGTGAAATGCACAGATTTAACACGTTGCTTGGAAAACATTTTCAGGAACTGTGTTTTTGCCTGCACAGTCGTTTGCAGGGAGGTGTGGGTTCTCTCTGCTGCGTGGACATGTTTGCATAGAAGTGTGCCCCAGATGAAGAGCAGCTCTGTATCAAGCTCTGGCCCAATGAGCTGGCTGCTGGCATCCACTGAGAAGCTTCCCCTGCTGCTGTGGCTTGCAAGCTACCCTTCCTCCGGCACCTCAGGCTGCCCACAGTATTCTGACCTTTCTCAGAGGTAATTCTCTTTACTTTCCCTGTCAAGCTCAGACACTCTTTTCTATCAGGCAACAAAAGAATGCAATGCGAACGTTTGCACACTATTCCACGTAACTGTTGGACTCTAGGAGCTCCTCACAATGCTTTTCAGTCCTCTAGGGTTTTGAAAACAGCATGAAAGGGCTAGAAATAGGGTGGAGGGGAATATTTTCAGCAAGGTCACAAAAATGATCTAGTTGTTATTGACATTTTTGCCTCTTACAGCCACCTATCTAAGAATAGAATGAAATCCTTGTCATTTATCTTCCTCAGTGGATCCTAACCCTGTCACAAACTGAAAATTATTTCCTTTCCACAATAGATAGTGCAATGTCTGAGCAGTAGTTAGTAGTTACTGTGTCAGTGCAAAGCAATAGGCAACTATGATAAGTAGCTTATTGACACAGTACATGGTAATTTCTCAGCTGGAACAATTGTGTCAATACACACTTGGGAAATTTGCAATTCATGGAAATGTTATTAGTAAATGATATGTCATTATGGAGAGACCTCTATTCCATAGGTTCACACATGTACTGCCGTGGTTTGCTTTAGCAGTGATCTGATGCACTCAGAAACAAATATTTTAAACAATTAATGTATTACACTTAATGTTAATGATAAATATGCATCCCCAAAACAACGTAACACTTTGGACTTTTAAAACTTAAATTTTACTACTAAATTAATAGAAAAAAATAAAATGAGTATACTGATCCTAGTTACACATAAACAACAGTAATGTTTGTGGATTTTCTTTTCAAAGCCTTTGAGCTACAGCGGTGATGAAAAAACATCCACAGCGTGTTTTCATTTTTCACTGTAGTCTTCTATAACTTCATAATATCTAAACCAATTTAAACCTGTATTAATAAAAATTCTTTGAACTGAGACCTTGCATGTCAACTTGTAACACAGAAAGAATTTTTACTGTCAAGTTATGATCCTCTAAATTAGAAGTTCCTTTATAATTGAAATGCTGACACAGACTTCTAATTGTAGAGGTGTTGGCAGGTGCTGCTATGCTAGCATTATATTAGCAACTTTTTCCTGTGAATCTCGTTCATTAAAGGTTATGCTTATATCATATGCATACAGATTATAGGCTGTAGAATGACAGCTGTGTAGAATCAGTCAAATTAAAACACATACTGTAGATGAAAACAGTCACATATTAAACAGATTAAATTAGTATCCTTCAAAGTTTCTTTCACTTTAAAAATATAGATGGAAAATATTTTTATAGCTACCTGCTTAAAAGTAAAACAGTTTATGTGATGGTTTCCGATACAGCATTAATCATTAAGGGAAAATAAAAATACATCTTCTCCTTTAACTAAACATTAAATTAGCTCAACTATAGAAGTAGTCTGAATTGCAACTGAATAGAGCATGGACCTAATTGCTGTAGTGTTCCAACCCTCCAAGCAGTGCAGATGTTATGCAAATAATTTTGTGTTCATTTTCAGATTGTAAAATGTGGTCCTTTTAGCAAAATCAGAATGGATACTGACATGCATGCATACAGAGTTGCAAAAAAGAAAATTAAAAAATCACGGAATTCCCCTATATCTGGCTACTAGAAAAACCTTTCAAAGCACAGCCTTGTTTTAAGCAGTCTTAGTGACTGATCCACACCAAAACTCTTCATCAAAAGGTAGTAGACTTAGATAAAATTCGGATCTAAATCTCACTGAGCTGCTGTTTTTGCTGAGAGTTTGTGTGTGTGCATATTGGCAATGTTTGGGCTGTGAAGTACCAGTGTGCTATGTAGGTACAAATGTCTTCTTAAGCCTTTTCTATCCTGCAGAAAATCATGGTCCCAGTGTGGGAATTGCTGATACGTTCTGCTGGTGTATGTTAGCTTATTTCCATCTCTGTCTAATGATAATTTACCATGTAAGTGCCTTAGGGATGAGACCTGGGGTAGGTGCTGAATAATAAAAATCAACCCAGTAATGGTGAGGCTTTTTTCAGATTTTTAATGTTTCCATGTGTCTTCAGTGGGGAATTCCTGTTATTCAGGGTTACATTGCAGCATTGCAGATTCTAGTAGACGTAAATTATTTAAAATACAAACAAAACCATAACCAAATTAAAAAGAAAGATTTAAACATTTTTTCCTTTAAATTTACTTTAGATTTTCCTTTTTTTTTTTTTTTTTTAGGAAGCTAGTCAGTTTGATGTTAAAAACAATATTTGTTAAGCTGGTTCTGTGGTATTAATTTATCCTTTTTACAGGGAAAACATACATTCATCAAGTCACCTCCCAACACTATATTTAAAAGCATCATTATTTTTAGAAGCTACTCTTTTATGTAGATATCATATTTCCATATATATTTTATTTGAGAAGAAAGGGGAAAAAACAATGCAAGGATAAAAGTATTATTTCATGGTAACCTTTCAGTGTTATTTTTTGCAAGAAGTTACATTCTTTATTCATCACATCTATTTCTGTCCTATCTATGCCTTATCTATACCTATCTTTACTGCTTGCTCACTTACATAGATTTGCTTTTCTCAGTTTGACCCCATGTGCATATGTGTGTAGTAGTTCATTCCTACATTCATACATCCACATATAATTATGAATTAGCATGTCTTGAGCTTATTTGCTTAGTTTCTAACCCAACTTGTCTGCTGCTATCACACTCCATATTTTTTTATATCAAGTCACCTTTTTCTCTTGTCTGATTCATTAGGGTATTGGACCACAGTGAAATGATTGCCTTAAGTTTTTTATTGGAAATTTTTAGAGAAATCACTGATGTCTTTGTATAAATTCTCAAAGTAAAATATATTGAATACCAACTAATTCTTTTATCAATATCATTGGCTTAAAAAGGCCCAAAATTTTAATAATGGAGTTTTTTTGTCTGGCAACTGCATCAGAATTCTTTGTCACTGAGATTATATTTTATGCAGAACTACTTGTTTGGGAATTTTTTAGGTACAGTCAAAGCTTAGACATTTTTTCTTTGGATAATAAGCACAAATTAGGAAAAAAAGAACAGAGAGAAGACAGCTGGATACATTTTCTATTCTTGTTCTATTTCTCTCACAATGTATTTAAGAGAAGTGATTAAGATCCTGCATCATTCTTTCTTCTCTTGCTGTGGTAAAGAGGATCCTCAGACAGCAGACTGCAGATATACTTTCAAAACTTGTCTCCAAATGAACCAGTGGAGAGAACTGAAAAAAAATTTGACTTATTACTAGCTATTTTTATAGTTTAAGAATGAAGTGTGCTATGAGTAATTTTCTTATTAAGAAGAGTCTTGGAGCCTGACATAGTTACTGGAGGGATGTTTGCATTGTCAGGAAACATAGAAGACAGGCCCATTTTTGAGGTTGAATTAGCATTTTATTCTTTATCCAAAGAAATACAGGACAGAAGAGGTGAGCCTGTTATAATGCCTTTGTCAATTGCTCAAGTATCTGCTGCCAGACTGTTAAAAGTAACTGTAAATTGGATAAATAAATGAACACACAAAGCACTTGCCTTCAAAAGCCTGTATTAACCATAAATAAATAAGGTTTTTCAACCAAGCAGTAATTACATATTTGCTCTACTCAGTGTCTCAGACTTTTTCCACTACACTCATACTTGCAGAGCTGGGACTTTACCTGCAGAAGTGCATGGTTTTCCTCACTTGTAAGTGCAAATGACTTTAAAATTGATTTTCTTATTTAAAAAAAAAGAGGATATGAAAACAGAAATATCAGAACACTGGCAAAAATCTTATTGTTCTGAGCATACAGAAATGCCAATTTTGATTTCACCTCTGCCACCTGGAGGAAGCAGATTTTGCAAGATTTTACATTTACTATCATTATGGTTATTGCTTCTGCTTCCTTTACTACTACTATTAAACAGATTTGTTAAAGTGGGATATAATGCTGTATATAAATTTTTACAAAGCTAAAACAAACAAAACTAAAAGGAAAATTACTTATTTTGCAGACAGCACAAACCTTAGCCATGTGCTACTGAAACAGATCACATAATTTAAAGTAAAAAATGGAAATTAACTGAAGTTAAAAGGTCAGTGTTAATCCATTAAAATACCACCATCATCTCCTGCTGTTTTTTGACTCAAAAATATGTTAGAAATCCTTTAAATAGTGAATAAAATCTCTATAGAGTACACCTAGATAATATTGCATTCATGGGTGATTAAAACTGTTGCCACCTAAAGAGTAGCAATAGTTCAGCATGAGCCAAATGATGTTACATGTGTATATTAAGGTAAATATGTGTGTAAACATACCTGTAAACATATAAAGATATGAAAATATAGATATGCTTTTACTCATACAGATGAGTTTCCCTATTTTATAAACCCAATATAATTTTTTTCTCTTATGTGTTTAGATCTGTCAAAGCTATTCTTCCATAACATTAAAGAAATAATGTTTTGCTGCATGATATAATGATGGTTTAGTTAGCAGGAAAAAATTCTATTGACGGAAAAACTGATTTCTGTAAGTAAAGCCCTTCAATTCAAAGCAGGGATGGTTTTAGTTAAAACAATCTGTTTGTGGTCTTACACTGATTTAGAAGGTGTAGCTTTATCTTTTTTGCAGAATCGTGGACTCTTAGAACGGTTTGGGTGGGAAGGGACCTTAAAAATCATCTAGTTCAAATTCCAATCCCCACCATGGATAGGGATGCCTTCCACTACACCAGGTTGCTCAAAACCCCATCCAGCCTGACCTTGAACACTTCCAAGGATGGGGCCTCCATAGCTTCTCTGGGCAACCTGTTCCAGTGCCACACTACATGAGCAGTACTGAATTTCTTCCTAATATCTAGGCTAAATCTGTCCTCTTTTAGTTTAAAACCATACCCCCATGTCCTAACACTACATGATCTTATAAAACTCCTCTCAGCTTTCTTGCAGGCTGCTTTTAGGTATTGGAAGGATAAAGGATAAAAAGAAGGCCCTGTAGCAGTCTCTTCACCAGTCAGTAAGCCCTGCTGTCTCAGCCTGTCTTCATGGAAGATGTGCTCCAGCCCTCTGATCAGCTTCATGGTCCTTATCTGGACTCATTCCAACAGGTCCATGTCCTTTCTGCACTGGGGACCCCAGAGCTGGATGCAGCATTGCAGGTGCAGTCTTATGAGGCCAGAGCAGAGGGGCAGAATCCCTCCCTTCCCCTGCTGTCCCCACTGCTTTGGATGCGGCCCAGGACACGACTGGCTTTCTGGGCTGCAAGCGCACTTTGCTGGGTCAGCTGAGCTTCTCATCAGCCAACATCCTCAAGTCCTTCTCTTCAGGGCGGCTATCAAGTCGTTCTCCTCCCAGTCTCTATCTGTGCTTGAGATTGCCCTAACCCATGCCCTTGCACTCAGCCTTGTTGAACCTCATGAGTTTCTCATATACCACTTCGCAAGCCTGCCAAAGTCCCTTTGGATGACATCCCTTACCTCCAGCATGTCAACTGCACCACACGGTTTGGCATCATTGGCAAACTTGCTGAGGGTGCGCTCTATGGCACTGTTCATGTTGCTGACGAAGATGTTAAGCAGTGCTGGTCCCAATACTTAGAAACAATTGAATGACCTTTACTGGTGATCGGATATTTTTTTTAATATACTTCCTTTAGTTTGGGCAGAAAATTAAGTTCTCTGAGGACTGATGGTGTGCTGCATTCTGAATTAACTGACAAAATGCAGTAATTTTTCCCTTCTGCTTAATTGTATTGTGGAAGCAATCAGTCATGCAGCAAAAGCAATTACATTTTTGTTTTTATTCTATTTTCTTACTATTTTTCTTAATATCAAAGTGCATACTCTGTTTGAAAAGATGCTCTCTCTCAAACACGCTGTCTCTCTGAGAGCAAGGAAGCAAAACAAATCCAACAGTAATGAAATAATTATTGGTTTTGTGGTAGAGTACAGGGTAGAAGAAAGAGATGCACATACACAAATATCTCATGAAAATATTTTCTCAAGGAATATTTAATAGATTTTGTCAAAAATAAAAATTAGAAAGATGTGTCTGCCCTCTGAAGAAAATTGCATCTGTTCAACAAACCCCAAAACACCTGAATGTCAGAAATACTCAGCTGAAGCATTTTATTTACATCTGCTGATAATAATGCCCCATGGGCATTCAGAAGCCTCATGCCACTACTCTCAGTAGGTTTGGTTCATTAGCAAAGATTTTTCCCCTTGATGCACTTTTGGCCAACATGTAACATGACTATTTTTTTAATGTACTGAGTTTTCATCTCCCAGGGGGAAAATGTATCTATTTGCTAAAAGTTGAAACTATTATTGAAAAAAATACAGTGATTTTGTAACTCAAATATTTTACATAGGAAACAACCTACTTCTCAGGCAGCTTTATCGGTAACCTTGGCATTACAAAGATCCAGTGCTGCAGAGTACAATATCAGTCCAAAAACTAACCAGCAGGCTGGGATTCCTGTCTCAACTAATCCTTGATACGGACAGGTAGTGTGGAAAACTACGGTTTTGGAAAACATTTTTCTTTCCCTTTCAAGAATAATGAGGAAGATTGTTTTTCCATTGATTTGTAACACAGAAAAAGGCCCTAGTCCACTGAATTAAGTCTATCACAACTGGACTTGATCTTAGAGGTCTTTTCCAACCTAAATGATTCTATGATTCCATAAATACTTCATTCAAGTATAGTGAAACAAATCTCTCTTCCCCACTCTATACAATTTGACTATGTACGTGATTCAAAGAGTCAGAATTATTCCCCAGTTTTAAGTGATATTCTGAAATCTTTAAGGGTCTGGGAAATGTGTTGATGGGAACAACACCACCACAGATTTCTCTGGATAACGTTCAGTGGGTTTCTGCCCTTGACCACATGGAATCCAAGAGCAGTTTCACTATACTTGATAAGTCTAATTTTCCCCTGGTATAACCTGATGGAATGTAGTGAGGATGGTTTAGTGGATAATTTGGCTGTTGAATTTCTCATACATTTGTATGGTGAAAGCACTTGCTAGGTGTTAAGTTTATCAAAAAACCCAGTATCCAACATGGAGAAGACCAGTCTTGACACATTAATATCAAATTCAAAGGATCCAACCAATCCTGATCATACTTTAATCATATATCTTATAATTATGTGAACTTTCATGTGAGCAAGTTTTAATTTTAAAAAAATGGAGGAGGAAGAATAAAATTTAATTATTTTGATTGGCCAAAGTTATTATCTCTAAACAGAGTTTACTAAAAGATATTTTATTATTTTGATATCAGATTTCATCAAGTTCAAAGAAAATTAAATAACTATTCTCCTTTTTAAAAATCTTGAAGAACAAGCAGTTGTGAAATTGCACTTAGTAGTATGCAAAGGAGATAAAGTTTACATTAACCATGGAAATCTAATTAGTAATAACCCATTCATACACCATAACTCTCAATGCGCAAAAAGAGCAATACTTCTGTTGATGTCTCACTATACCGTTCATCAAATTATAAATGTAATATATTTTCTCATATTTTGTATATAGTATTATAAAACATCTGTAGTACATAATTTTGTGGGCTTGGTTGGAAGAGCTACGAATATATTTACCAAACAGTTCATTTAACAGATTTTACAGGTTTTCAGAATAAGATATTGAACTTTTTTTTCATTATTCCTCCAGCCTTATTATCTAAAATATTGCACATCTTAACAGCATTGATTTTTTTTTCCCTTTACTGGAATACTTTGGAGTTCAAATTAATATTAAGTAACTTTCTTTAAAGTTCTTTTTCTTGACTCTCGAGCTTAATAGGCTGAAATTGAATTTAATGGAGCAGAGAGAAGGATGTGTGGGGAGGGAGAGCAGCATCACAGTGGGTTTGGGGTGTGGAGTGCTGCAGTTTGCAGCAGGACTCTCATTCTGGAACCTGGATTTCTCCTTCCATGCTCAGTGCAGACAATTGCAATATACTTCATTTTCAAGGTACAGCACGTCCTCCGTCTCCTTCCTCTCTGGCCTTCATGTTTTTCTCTCTGTCTGTTTGTCTCCTCTGTCTGAATGGAACTGTTGAAGTGATTTTTTTCTCCCCCCTTACCTATGTTATCCCATAGGTGCTACCATCTGCTGATGGGCTTGGCCTTGTCCAGTGGTGGATCCAGCTGGCGTTGGCTCTGTCTGTCATGAGGGAAGCTTCTAGCAGAACTCCCATGGAAGCCACCACTGTAGTAACACCCCACCACCTCTACCAAAACCTTGCCATGCAAACTCAGTACACGCACTTTTAACAAAAGTCATTTTAACTACCTGTTTACTTAGAAAGCTAAAAAAAAGACCTGCTTGTAAGGCCACATTTTCTCCTTCCCCAGGCTGCTGCACTGCAGTTTTGATCAGCAAAGCCCACAGCTTGCATGCCCAAGCAAGCCCACAGCCCCACTGTGCTAGAGAACCTGGGGCTGCTGGGGGTTTTAGAAGTCCAACCTATTCCAGAGTTTTCCCACCCCAGGGGTCTGGCCTGGGCTGGAGTGTGGTCATCACCAGCAGCTGACAGACCTCTGTATCCCTGGGCAGGACATTTGCAAGACAGATTTCAAAGCAGAAACTAGTGCCTGAAACAGATTAGCGAAGACTTTTAGTTTTGGTACTAACCATTTGACAGGAATACTCTGCTATATCTAAAAGTGAGGAAGTAAATTACCACAGAAATTAAGTACTCTCTCTGCTGTAATGGCAGGAGTGTGAACCTGGAAACAAATCCATTCTGTATCCATCCAAGGATTACAGAAATCATGTGAAAATCTCAGGTACTCGAGGCAGTGCTAAGGAGTGATAACTGTATCCTTCATTGAAATGGCTTCCATTTAGCCCCATCATTTGGAGATGATGAAAAAGGGGAAATGAAAGGTAAAAGATGAATGTATCTACACAGAATGGTGAGAGTACGCATGAAAGATGATCCTACACAGCATACCAAATATAGCTCTAAAGATCCAGGAGTTAATGAGAGTGTCAGTGGTGGTTAATGCAGTGCTCAGCATGGGATATGAATGAGGCCATACCTTCCCATGGTAAGGAAAGTGTAATTTCAAATTGTCTCTGATATCAATATGCAACAAGTGTGAGCAAATATTGAACTCATAATGGCAATTACTGCATTTTAATTACTGAATAAATTATGTTGCATATAATAGACAGTAAATTGCAAATGTTTTGCAACTTTTTAAATGCTGAAAAACTGCCATCTACTAAGGAAAAAAGAATCCTGTTTTCTCAAAACCTTGAAAAAAATAATGAAAACCAATACTTTCCTAAGTTGATAACTTTATTTGAAATATGAAACAAGATAATTGGAAAAAAACATGACGATAGACACACTTCCCTCCTGCTTATCTTCTTTTCTTCAACTCCTAGCTCAGATAGTTGCAACAATAGGGAAATTGGGATTACATCATCTGTTCTGTGCAGAACACTAGAAGTATGACTTGCATTGCTGAATAATCAGATTTTTTCTACTAGAATGCCCATTCTGTAGTTTGAGCTAATACACTATTCTGAAAATTTAATATCTTTGCAATCATTTTAATATAGAACAGAACAAAGCTGTGCTGAAAGATGCTTACATTTAAATAAATTAGAGCAAACTAGCAAAATGCAGAGGTTGAGATACAGGGTGAATTGTGCACATGAGGCAACTTTACCGAAAAAGGGTTCAAAACATGTTTTATCTCCAGGTTCTTGAGAAATGAAAAGAAAATCAGCAATAAAGGGAGCAATAGAGGAAGCCAGCTTTTTCACACAGTAAGCAAACCTTTGTAAGGGCAGATCCACCGCATAATCCTTATTTACTGGAGTCTAAACTCTTGTAGGCAAATGTAAATATTCAGCACAAGAATGTGTGCACAATGCAGATATTCTTTATTCTTTCAGAGCAGGGCCTCTTCAGTATAGCTTATTGTCAATACAAGATAGCTGTCTGTGTAGAGAAAAGAAAAAAACACTTTGTCCACTGTAAACTTAATCTCTTGCTCCTAAATGAAGCTTATTCTAATATGAAATAAGTATTTCTTGAGTCTTGGCATCAAAATGTTTTCACTCAATAAATATATATAAACAAGCTCCTTATTACAGATTTCACAAAGAGCTTTAATCGGGTCTCTAAATTATGGTTTTAAGAAAATCTTATTTCTTGTGTGTGTTGGGCAGTTTTCTTATTTCCTACATTAGGTAAAATCTGTAAATAAAACATTCAGGACTTCATTAAATTACTGTGACATATAGAGATACAGTAATTAAGTATCCCTACTGAATATACTCAATTCTGGAATATACAATGTGTGTCAGTATTTTAAAATTAAGGATTCTCTAATGTTCACTGTGTTTGTTCTGCATGTTGTCAGTTTGCTGTAGTGAGAAAGGTTTGGTATTGTAAAGTTTTAGTTAAGTTAGTGGTCATTTTGCACTATGCAGTGTAAACTTGCATGTAGGCAAGGCTTGAATGTAGATTAAAAAAAAAGGAGGGTGAGGAGGTGGGGTGGTATTCTTTAGAGTATTATTACTCAATCATCTGAAAAGGTTGGTATGTCATATTTTGTCATTTGATAATTATTTTGCAATGCTCTTAGCAGACATATTGCTTCCCTAGGTAGCGATTGTCTGAAGATTTCATTACAAACAGGAGCCTTCAGGGAAGAATGTTGCTTAATGAAATTAATCATTATATGGGTTTACTCTTTAATAAGGTACTTTGCAAGAGATTATTTCTTGATGGAATATATTAGTGCAGATCTGCTATTTTGACAGTGAACACACTATATGAGAAAGAGAGAGAGTAGGAGAAAAGAAGGTGGGAAGGAGGGAGGGAGGGGACGAGGAAAACAAGGAGAAAATGAAAAATAGCTCTTCACCATACCTTTCCCTGGCCCCTTTGAATGTACTGGGAATCATTTCACCTCAGCAGACCACCTGCTTGTTGATCATGTGATAGATAGAAGATGACTACATGACTGCAAAGAGGGAGGATGCGTGCTTGGTACATTTTTGAGCTTATTGTGCCCTTCAGGTGGCAATGCAACTCAGATAATCAGTAGACAGGCTAGACTTGATACACAGAAACTGGATTTTAGCTTCTGTTCACATTTTATCCTTGAGAATTTTTTTTTCCAGAATCAGAGTGTCATTGGTTCACTTGTCTTTTCAGAATGCCAGATGTTAACATGTTAACTTCTTTAATTTCTTTTTTTTTTTTTAAATAGTGCACTATCTATAGAGCTTGAGACTACATGCAATTATGCAGCTTGGAAAACCTTTTTTTTCATAAACAACAAAAAATTAGGTAATGAATCCAAGATTTTGGATAGTTATAACTTCTTACAACATCTTAAGAACTACTTCTAGTCAAGCTTCAGATCATACATTTCTGATAGATTTTCCTGAAATCTATTTTGCTTTACTTGAAAATATACTTTGCTTCTTACCCAGTGTTTTCCTAACTGTGTTTGAGCATAAGGTAATGCTTGAAGATTAAAAGAAGGACTGTCTTCCAGTGACCACCAGTAGTGTTATTAAAAGGCTGGTGTGTCATGGATTAGCATTTAAGACTTTTATAATTTGAAAATTTCATCCCTATCTTTCTTTGTATTAACTTTCATGAAGACTTGTATTGTCTCCAGAGTTAGCTCTACAGGAAAGAGAATCAGCACATTACCATGAAATCAGAATTGTCCCACAAGTCAAGTCTAAACAACACTGAAAATAATCCAAGGATGGTGGGGGAGGATGCAGAAGCCCAAGTTTCAACTTTGTGTGTGTCCAGTGCCAGGTTAGTTTTTTTCAGGCCACATTGGTAGAGGAAGACATGGCTTCTGCCTCAGTGCTGGAGCAGGAGCTGTCTTTCATGACAGACAGTCGTAATAGAAAAGGTATGGACTTTTCCTCCCTCTCTTTCCATCCATGCATAGCACCTCTTAGGCATAGATTACTTTTTTTTTTAGTTCAACTTGTTTTCAGAATTCACAATAAATGACCTTCTGAGGTGAAAAAATGCGATACTCCAGCAAAAGGTGTATTATGGATTTAAAATAAAAAATTAGAAATGTTAAAAACAGATAAGGCTTATGAAAGGGCATGGCATTTTACTTGGTTTTATTATTTTGAACACAGGTTTAATTCACAGAAATTAGCTAGAGATCGGTAAGCTTTCTTTTCTCAGACAAAGAACACAATCTGCAAAAGAAAGGAGGAAAAGCAATTATTTTTGTGAGCATAAACTATAAACTATCAGATTTGCTAATTTGGACACTAGCTTCACTCTGAAGTTTATCCAGCCCTTTATAATTTAACAAGGAGCCCTGATAATCTGCTGCATTGTGCACAATCATTTACCATTTCTAATTAAAATTGACAACCCCCCTGAAACTTCCCCTAGACAAATGTGGCAAGTTTAGAATAGCTTCGATTGGTTTAACTGTTTGGGACTGTATTTTTACTTAGGGTCCTTTTAGAAAAGAAGCAAAAATATATGCAATACTATAACAAGCCAGTAAAAATGCCCAGAAAATAGATTTCTTATGATGATGTGTAGAGTACCTACAGAACCTTTACCATATGAAAAAGCATAGTGAAAGCACCATTTTCCCTCTAGACATGTTAAAGATACTTTGTTCTTATTTGGAAGCAGAGTCTCTGAGAAAAATATTGTCTCATATACAATGTGATCACTGCTGCTGCCTGGATGGCTGCTTGTCTGTTAAATCCAAACTCCTACTGCAAAATACGATGTGTGCTTGGGATCTTACAAATGACCTACTTAATCTTGATAGAAGCAGCACTGGACCACCTCATACAAAGGTAACATTTCATACCTTCCCTCCCGCAACGAGACGGTCTCCTTGTGGTTCAATAAAAGAGTGACTGGAGGGTGACGTACAACAATTTGTGCATTAGGAAGCCAGAATCCTTCAGGGTATTTTTCTGTTCAACACTGAATTATTACAGTCCTCTCTTCTGTACCTAACTGTCATTAAAGCTGGTTAATTCAACACATTAATAGAAAAATATTTTTCTCTACTTCTGTGAAAATAGTGCAGGCCTTAATGACTAATTTTTTTTTTCTATGGATAAGATGAAATAGTGGGGAAAACATTGCTGATTTATATATGTGCTGTGTACGGTCATGTAAAAGCGTGTGCATTTTGCATATTTCAGGAGATGGATTTTTGCCTGCAGCAATGCAGTCCATTTCTGGAATGTCCAGAGTAAATTCCCGAGACCACATGTGGAGGAAGGGAGACAGAGAGGCAAGAACAAAATGATACCAAAATGCAGATCTGATGCTCCTCATGTATTAGGGGACTTCTGGAAATCGATGGTGTTAACATCTTTACAGAGTACTGAAGTAGCTGTTGTAGAGGCATTACATTCTGAAAGTGTATTTTTTTATTGATAGTGGGCCTCTTTTGCTGTATGAATACAAGATAGATGATGCTGAAGGTCAACTCTTGGCCAAGAGACCCAGCAAGTGTTGTAATAGACACACAAAGCACATATTCAGTAATCATCTAGTTTATAACAAAAGAGAATTGTGTTCTTTGAATATATGTCTTGCAGGTAGACAAATCAGGAGATTGGTTCAAATACAGGATTTTGCATGCCAAACTTTAAAGACAGTATAAAAGAGGATTGGCCAGAATGCTTGCGGCTTCTGAAAAGATTTATTTTTCTGCTTTGCACTTGTGCCTTCGCATGTGGCAACAAGGTCCAGGAGAGAGTTGTTTCCTTGAGAACTTGATGACAGAGACATCGGTTTAGAGAGAAGAAGATGAAGTTCTACAAAAAAGTTCTGAGATTTAGAGAGAAAAAAACCACAATATACAAGAAAAGAAAAAACAAACTACTTTCTGTGTCTTTATTTTCTGTCTCAATGTGTGTGTGTTTTGCTTTCTGTTACAGATGAGTGCAGGATTTTTGAGGAAAAAAACCCAAATTTCTATTTATTACTTAAATTTGAAACCAATATTTTGTAAGTTCTTTGTGAAGAGAGGGAAGACATAAAAGTCCATAAAAAGTTATAGACTCTCAGATTTCCTAGTGCAATAAAATGAGTCTCTCTTTTTATAACTGTTATTTATTTAGACTGAGTAACGCACCTGACCTAGCCTATGCTTCCTTGTTTCTGTCTTTGTTGATGAGACACATGAACAACATTTATTTCCTTGTTTCCCTCTCATCCTCTCTCTCTTCTCAAATACTTGAATTCATGTACAGCATATTTTGGCTTCATGTATCTTCTTGCATGATGAAGCATCTGCCTGTGGTGCTGAAGCTACTGGCAGTGCCTGTGTTTGCCCCAGAGCATGTTACAGATGGCAGTGTCATTGCAGATAATGATAGCCTAATATACTCAGGGTAGCAACAGGGGACAGATGCTGCTTTTGTTCAGTTTTCAGTGGCAGATCCACCCTGTAGACTGGGGCGGGGGGGAGAAAACACCTCCAAAAAACAAGCAGAGCTGGCAATTTAGGTAAAGGCCACTGGGTGGGGCAAAAGTGCACATCATTAAAAACAGAACAAAAAAACCCAACCAAAACACCCTTGGATGATTTGTGGGAAACAGCAGTGCAATCAAAACACGAATTTTTTGCCAGTAGATTCTGAGATATGTGAAATATCAGTTTCTACATATGAAACAGTACACATTCTTCATTACTTTTATTGCTTCCATGATAATTTACATCAGATTACACGGAGGACCATTTCAAAGCATTTTGTCTCTCAGGATATGGATGTGAGTAAATTGCACCCTATAATCTTCCATCATCCCCAGTGCTTTTTTCAGGGGGGATTTACACTCACACATAAAATAAACATTTAAACCACTACTGTAGAATGGCAAAGGCCTTTTCTTTGGGAGACTACAAGCATCTAAAGTACATGCTGTTTATCTGTTGCCTTTGTGCAGCATAGTCAGATGAAGAAAGCCTTATCAGATAATAATGTTAAGTAGGAATTTAACTTTAGCACTATTTTTCACTGAGTGTAGTATTTTAACAATTTGCATTTTTCCTACTTCTTAGTATAATAGCTTGAGATAATTTTTAAAAATTACAAATTTGTAATGATTAACATGATTTTAGCACAAAGAAGCATTTTTTCCTCTTGCAGTTAGCAACACTAATGAGGGAATGAAACTCAGGTTATCCATGTCATCAGTCATCCATGTTCAGCCAGTGTACCAGAAACACAGGAGAGCAGCCAGTAGCTGAGTGAAAAAAAAAAGAAAAAAATCACAGTGTGTATGAGATTAACTTCTTGTACATCCTTTTACCAGTACTCAGATCTGCCATCTGTTTTCTGCCATAATGTAATTGCTCTGCTGAAGGTCCTTGAAGAGGTTTCTTCCCATAGCACTGCTATCCTTTTCATATTTTTCTGTGGGAAGGAAAACTGTTGGCTTGATTTCAGCAAGCCCTTAAAATGGAAGACATAAGGAAAACCAGAGGAAGTATTACAGGCTTTTCTAAGAATTTTTTTCCCAGATATGTTCCTGAAGAGTGATCAGAAAACAAGTAACAAAAGAATCCCCCTCGTCTTTGTAACACTACCACCATTTTTTAAATTAGCTGAAAGAACTGTTCTGCATGTAGATGTTGAAGCACCAACTCCAAGATAGAATATTGCCCTTTCTGTTTGGAGAAGACCATAAAAAATAATTTTTTTTTTTCCTGTTCATCTTCCTACGTTTTCATGGCTGTATCCATCTATAACTCCAGAAGACCTCTCACATTTATGAACTTGGTAACTGTTACCACTTGTGTCATAGGGTCAAGTGGACAGGACAGTACCAATTTCTGCAGGGAGAAAAGAACACCATCTCTTTTTTAGCAAAAAGACTGAAGCAAGATGATAAAAGCCATTGTACTTCCTCAGTCATTTAACACAGTTGCTGGCACCATTTTTCATTGACCTCACATCTTTCTACAAACATCCCAATTAGAGCTACTTCCTGTGAGTAAAGCAGCCATCTGCTGGGGCTGCAAGTCCTTCTGCCCCTGGAGAGGACTGTTTCACCTGATTCTTTTTAGAGTAGCTGACTGCCTGGACTTATTTCTACTTGCAGTGCTTGACCTACAAACAAACTGCTGATTTCAGCCCATTTCCTGTTCATCAGGCATACCAATCAGCAAAAACCATTAGAACAGATGTTATTATCTTTAAGTGGCTTTAAGAGAGAAGACACTGAAAAACTGAACTACCTTTCAAAAATTTCCAGATGTGAAAGGGCCTAATGCACATCATTTTCTTGAGGTTCCTAGCCTGTATATAAATGAATTTTATTGTCCACTGTAGCCAGATTTGCATTTTTAAAAATTTTAAAAAATAACTTGAGGGAAAGCAAGCATACAGTACTTAAACTGCTTAGACTGTTTCAGAGGATATCAACAGGGTGAACAAAAAACATCTGCTAATGTCTCAGAATACCTTTTAATTGTCCTGTTGTGGTTGTGCTAAGCATAGAAACAGAAAAATTAATCTCAACAATTTATGTAGTTTTGCAGAAAGGGCATTTACTGAAATGTAAAGACACTACCCCTGGCTTGCTAAGTAAGTGTATAATAAACCTGGATGTTGGATATCGAACTCATAACTTCTGTCCTGTAACAACAAGATCATCTTCCCACTCTGCCTTGCTCTGCAAAGCTAAGATAGTAATGCTTTTTAATAATGTCATTACTGATAGTACATATTACCTAAAAGATTACCCAGTGTTGTAGTATAACTGCCAGTCAAACTGTATCTGCTTATACCAGAGCTGAATCTGTTTTGTAAGGCATTAGAGAATTTGAAGCACTTCAAACATGCAGGGAACCCTGACCAAATACAAATGAGGAGATTGAATTACAAGTTTTGGGTTTTCCTCCAGGTAACTCTCCCTATCCTCCCCTACAGTATAAAGCAGAGTCTTTCAAATTATTTCATTTTGAGGGCCTACTATTGGCTTGAGCATCCTCTAACCAGGTCTTCCAAGGTATCTTCTTCCAAGCATTGAAAGGTTATGGCTTGCTACTCTTCCAAAAATCAGTCATCATCCCAGTCTAAAGAATTTGTAGCTTTCCAGCCTATGCAAAGACTATGCAGATTTCCTTTTATATTTATATCTCCTGAATTTCTATCCTTGTCTTTGACCACAGAGAAACTCTTCTTTTTCATAATTGTGTCAAGAATTAAATGTGGCAATACATTCAATGTGGGTTCCATAGTCAATAAACAATTATCAATAGCAACTTGAAATATTCATTTAGGGCCTAAAGTAAATTTAATAAAAATTGTATAAGAGTTAATTAACATAAAACACCCAAATGCAAAATGAATTAAATAAACTAAAATAAAGTTCATGTTTTAATCAGCAAAGCCTTGTTGCTTAACAGCTCCTCCAGGCTTAATGTTCAGCTTAGTTTCTGGATCACACTCTTTCAAATTGCTCCACAGAGACATAAATCTGACTGCAGCTACTGTATACTCTTGTGAGAGTGAGTACATGTGTATATTTCTGAGTGGGAATGTGAAATATAGCATGCTGGTGCGTTGCATGTGAATTAGTCCTTTCTGTATTAGGGAAAATACATTGTAGTATACTTCTCTTAAAGAACACTGCCAAATATTTTAAGCTTTCTTTTGTTTGGGGTGATATCAGAGAAATTCAAGAATAACATTGGACTCAGTTAGACAGTATGAAAGCAGAATAATGTTATTGACTTCACTGGAATATTCCAGAATAGACACCAACATGTCTGAAATCTTACGTTAGCACAAAGTTCCCTCCTTTGGCATGCCTTCACTGCAGTATTTATATTTCTTGAGGCAAAATAAAAAAAAAAAAACATTTCGCAATCTGTTAATCCATGGATCTAGGACACATGTTTTTCAAAATAATGTCCAAACTTACACTTAAAGCCACGCAACCTGATAAGTTGTCTGGATTATGTCACATGTGTTAGCCTGCTCTGATCCACTCTGGATCATCATGCAATCCTCTGAATATGAGTGAAAATGCAGCCTGAGATATATTTTCCTCCTCTGTTTTTTTATTAAGGTTCAGCACAACTTGACCACATCATACTCTAAACAATAAGGCTACTGTTGTTTGACAACATACAGCAACCAAGCAACCAACGCACTAGCCAGAGATTTCTTGGATCTAAAGTAAGTGGGAACTCCCAGTAGATGCCCACTGGCCCTCCTGGGACCCTGCCCTGGCTACTGGGAGGATGAAGAGAGGAATGTTGTGTAGTATTAGCTGTAACACTGGGTGCAGGACGTATCAGACAAGTATTTTTTTTGTATGCTCAAAGACGTGTCTAAATTTTCCTGACAAACATAAACATCCTGTAAGTTTTGTTAATAACTACAAGAAAATCTGCTTGCATGGTCCTAGCTTATATTTATATTAATAACCTACTCCATTGTCCAGTGTATATTCTGCTAAGGACTTCTAGCATATAAATTATCAAAGATGTTTTTCCTAAATTTCTCCATCTGTAAGATCATAACAACGTTATTCTGTATTGCAAAGATTATGAAATAAAAATGTCAGGAAGCACTTTCTGAGCCTCAGGTAAAAAGTTTCACAGAAGTGGAAAGCATGGTTTTTTATTTTCTGAAGTCTATAAACGATTCTGAAGCTCAGAGTGGGTTTGTGAAAAGCAATTCTTTGTGGCAAAATAGTTCACATGGTCCTGCATAAGACAAGCAAGTTTTGTTGAGAAAATTGTGTTCTTCAAGTACAGCTAATTGAATTCTAGAAATTTTTATGTGGGAGGAATTACTGAAAGAAATCATGTTAATATTCATCATTAATATTAAGCACGACTTGATGGGGTTTTTAAAGCAGTACTGATTTTCAAGTGTCTTGTTAAATGACTCAAGATTACTACTAAAGAGAGTCTCCATTGACAAGCCTGTGGCCACTCTATCTCAAAAAGAACACTTATGGAAAAAAGGATAGTCATCCTTTCACTATTTAGATGACTTAGAGAGTCACTGCATGAAAGTTCTAGGGTTAATCACATATTCAATACAAAATGTATTTAAGGGTGAAATGTAACAGCATGTTTGACAGCTCAGAAATGACAAACCCTCAGGTACACTTGATTTAAAACAAACTTGCTAAAATACAAACTTTTGATGGAGGACATTTTCTTGTTTGAAATTCTTTCTCTGGAATAAAGGATTGCATCCATATCTCACTCCTAGACCCACACAGTTAAACTGATTTGACTTTGATGATGTGGAGAAAGTTACTAAGCCTTCCTCTGATATTATTTCCTAAAACTTTTCTTAGGTAAAACTTTCAAAAAAACGAGACCTAAATGGTAGCCAAACTGGTCTAAAGGCATCACAAACTCGAGGAAGATCATGAACTTCTGAAATAACTATTGAAACAGAGCTGGGCTTTCCCTGCTGCAGAGAGTTCACCCTGGCTGAATGCGGGCACTCACCAAAGCTTCTCTATCATTCCCCTTCCTAAGTGGAGTGGGGAAAAGAAATTTAACTGAGGGTTTATAGATTGAGATAAGAACTAGGAGAAATCACTCACCAAACACCGTCATGGGCAAAACAGACCTGAATTAGAGATGTTAATTGAATTTATTACTAACAAAATCAGAGCAGGATAATGAGAAGTAAAATAAGACCTTAAAAACACCCTTCCCCCACCCCACCTTCCTTTCCAGCTCTCCCTTCTCTCCCAAGCAGTGCAGGGAGACAGGGAATGGGGGTTATAATCAGTTCATGGCACACTGTTTCTGCCTCTGCTCAGGGAGAGGAATATGTCTGCTGCTCAAGCGTGGGGCCCCTCCCATGGGATATAGTTCTCCATGAATTCCAACATGAGTTTATCCTGTGGGCAACTGTTCTCCATGAACTGCTGCAATGTAAGTCACTCTTCCACAGGGTGCAGTCCTTCAGGCACAGGCTGCTCTGCCCTGGGTTCCCCACAGCGTCACAATTACTACCAGGAAGCCTGCTCCAGTGTGGGCTCTTCTCTCCACAGGTCTGCAGGTCCCTGCCAGAAGCCTGCTCCAACATGGGTCCAGAGCCTCCCCTCAGGCTCCCACTGCTCCAGCGTGGCTGTCCTCCAGGGGCTGCAGGCAAGTCTCTGCATTCCCATGGTCCCCCATGGCCAGCAGGGGCTCAGCTGCTTTACCATGGTCTGTCCCACAGGCTGCAGGAGAATCTCAGCTCCTGCCCTTCCTTTTCCACTGACCTTGGTGTCTACATAGTTGTTCCTGTTACATATTCCTACTCCACTCTTCTCTGGCCACAGCTAGATGTGCGCAATAATTTTTTATTTTCTTTTCCTTAAATATGTTATGATGGAGGCATTACCACCATTTCTA
>VXBC01009130.1:1220016-1240007 GCA_013399945.1 Ploceus nigricollis | reverse complement strand
GACCCTGACCTGAGATTGCCTCGAGAATTGACCCCGGCGGTGCGACAGGTGCTGGAGGAGGTCCAGAGGGCTGTCTCTAACTGTCAGGTTTACCGAATAGATCCCTCCATTGATATCACTGTTTTTATCACCAATCCAGATTTTCATCCTACAGGTATCATTGGCCAGTGGAATGACAAGTGGTCTGATCCCTTGCATGTTTTGGAGTGGGTCTTTTTGCCTCATCAGCCGAAAAAGACGGCGCCCTCCTTGTACGAGCTGCTTGCTCATTTGATAATCAAATGCCGCCAGCGATGTTCGCAGATGATGGCCACGGATCCCGCTGCAATCGCTCTTCCAGTGGAGCGGGAAGATTTTGAATGGAGCCTTGCTAGTAGCGCTCCCTTGCAGAGTGCGCTGGAGAGCTTTTCTTATTACTTATTATTATTACTTATTACTTATTACTTTCAGATTACTTATCATATGCCCAGCCACAAGCTATTGCAGTTGGCAAAGACGACGGGTTTGTCGTTGCGGCCAAAGAGCAGCCGGGTGCCGGTGCAGGGACCAACTGTCTTCACTGATGGTTCTGGAAAGACGGGAAAGGCCATTGTTACTTGGAAGGATGAATCTGGGTGGCAGACACTGGAAGGTCGTCAGTCAGGCTCGGCCCAGCTGGTTGAGTTAAGGGCTGTTGCCATGGTGTTCCTGGAGTTTTCCCAAGTACCTCTGCATGTGGTGACTGATTCCGCCTATGTCGCGGACATGGCCAGGCGTTTGGATTGTTCACTTCTGAAGGAGGTCAATAGCACAGCTTTGTTTCAGTTATTGAAGGCCTTGTGGAGTGCAATTCAGGCCCGGGTCCATCCGTATTACATCTTACACATTCGGAGTCATACCAGCCTGCCGGGTTTCATAGCAGAAGGTAATGCCAGGGCTGACAGGTTGGCCAACCCTGCATGGGTGGCGCCTCAGCCTGATATGATTGCACAGGCCAAAGCGTTGCACGATTTTTTCCATCAAAGTGCACATACCTTGCAGAAACAGTTTCATTTGACGCCAACTGAGGCTTGTGACATCGTCAGCTCTTGCGCTGATTGTCACGGATTTGCTGCACCTTTGCCAGCGGGGGTGAACCCTAGAGGCTTAAAGGCCTTGCAGCTTTGGCACACGGATGTCACTCACATTGCTGAATTTGGCCGACTCAAGTATGTGCATGTGTCTATTGACACATTTTCCTCTGCCGTGTGGGCCTCTGCCCACACTGGGGAAAAGAGTCGTGACGTGATTGCCCACTGGAGGATGGCTTTCGCAGTCTTGGGGATACCTTCTTCGGTGAAAATGGACAATGGCCCTGCCTATGTCTCACAGAAGACACGGCAGTTTCTGCGCCTATGGGGAGTGTCACACTAGCTTGGTATCCCGCACTCTCCAACGGGTCAGGCCATTGTCGAACGCGCTCGTGGTACCTTGAAGTGTGTTCTGGGCAGACAGAAAATGGGAATGCCTGGAGAGGCTCCACACAGTCGATTAGAAAAGGCTTTATATACTATAAATCACCTGACGGTGCCACAGAATTCGGAAAACCCTGTCATTCTAAATCATTTTCTCTCATTGCATTCTGCAGGTGAGGCGCACCTGCCTCGAGCAAAGGTCCGGATACAGGACTTAACCACCAATAGGTGGGAAGGCCCGTACGACCTTATTACTTGGGGTCGTGGGTATGCATGTGTCTGCACAGGTACTGGGGCACGATGGGTACCCGCGAAGTGTGTCCGCCCTGACTTGCAGCATCAAAGACAGAACGTGGTCAACAGGCAACCTTTGAATGAAGACCAGGATGATGGCCAAGATGATGATCATCAATCAGATGGCCCTTCCATGAGTGGGAACTGAACATTTCATTCTGCTCTCAAAAAAAGACTATTTTGCTTTCTGAAAGGGACTGTATTGAATTAGGATTGATAGTATATTTGAAAGAGACAATCACAAGACCCGATCTCTCTGGCCATTTCAATCGGCATCCAATTGAGGGACCTCTGGAGCTGTGTTGTTTTCCTTCTGCAAGGGGCCCCGCAGAGGACTACAAACACTGCCTCCCTCTTTAAACAAAAAGGGGGACCTGTGGATGTCAGCCTGGTCAGGGAAAGAGAAACGTTGTTCGTTTCTCACAGCGGCTTGTGAGAAAATTCTTAGGGAGTTGTAGGATTGATAATTTGTTAGTCTAAATAATCTGCAGGTGGTGTTTTTCTACTTTGTTTTCTGTTCTTCTCAAGGACGGATTCTGAAAGAAAGATGTTTTTATTAACTAACCAATCAAATAGAATGCAGCGTATAGGTCTATAAATACTGAATTCTCTGTTTGAGTAAAGCCTTCTGTTTTCCACTTTACTTTGTGTCGCTTGTCTGTTCGTGTACCGCCGGGGCGCAAGGGTGACAGGTTATCATCTAATTTTAAAGGAACGAACAAAATGTCCAACTTCCTTATGCTGCCATATGCATGTAGTTTTGTTCAAATACATCACTGACAGGACAGTTAAGTAGCCTAAGTTTTCTGCAACACATCTTCCAAGCATGCTCATCACCCTGCAAGGCACCCTTCTATTGCAAGTGCCTACAAAAGCTTCCCAAGTTAAATTTGTTAGTGTCAGTTCCCTGACTACTTACATAGCATTTGATTTGGTCTTGTCAGGACTCAGTCCCACAGCTCTATCTACTTCACCCACTTTTCCCAATTTTTGGCACCTCAATGCCCCCACCTAAACTCTTTATTTTTTTCATTCCTCCTCCTTTACCTATGCTTCCACCAACCAGGACCCTGTCCCTTCTCATTTGTGCAAGGCAGGCTGCAAGTCCTCAGGCCATAGTCCTGTCCTCATCCTGAGCCAGACCACATCTGGCATCCTGGACTAGAAGCACAATTGCAGGCTTCAAAGTGATGTGTGTGTGTGAGGCAACCACAGCCACGATGGCAGCTCCGAGCTCTGTCTGTGCTGGTTTGTCAGTGGATGGAAGTGCCTGGGTCACATCTCCTGAAAAGCCCACATGCAGTGAGCTGGGAGAGGTTGTGGCCACTGCTTCCCATGCAGACATTTCATACAACACTTCAGCAAGGGCTCTAGAGTGATAGTTGGAAGAGCCAGCAGCATGTAGTCTGTATTTCCTTGCCTGCAATAAACATCCGGATGTGATCTGAGAGGAACCTCTGCTTCTTAACTCTATGTAGTTAATGCTCCCTCCTCTGAAGGGGCAGGCTGAGAAATCCTACTCTGCAGCTGACCTGCTGGTCACCAGCATGAACAATCTTATGAGCTCCTAACAGATGGCCAGTGAGAAAACACAACAAATTTCATGAAGCTTTACAGATCTCCAGGGAATATTCTTCAGCCATCCTAAATAGGCTTTGATGGCTTTGGAACTTGGATTTCCAGCCAAGATACTGTTTGGAGACACAACTGAGAAAAACTAATAACTGAGATAGCAGAGAAAGTCCAGTTATCTTAATTTTGGTCTTTTCATATATTTTACCTGCAGGACTTGCATCTTAGATTCATGATTTTTGGGAGAGTTCAATCCAAAACTTTTGCAGATTTAGAAATTCACTAAAACCTGGGAAGAGAGATAAGCTAGTTAAATGGCACACTCCAAAACTCAGCCATTTGTTGTGACATAGGAGATGCAGAGTCTTTCAAACTCAAGTTTGAAAGAATCTGCATGTCTTCAACAATGGCTTCACCATTTTGATCCTACAATTATCATTATTTTAGTGGTACTAGGGTGATATAAAAATATGAGCATGGCATGACGTGCTGTGTAGTGTGACCCAGACACCCATTAGCTGGTTCATTGTTCTAATTCTCAGGCTCAGTGTTTCTAAGTTTGGTTATAGTCATGGATCATGATAGCATGCACACGCTACATGCAATCAGAATTACAATAAATTAGAGTCAAGCCTTTAACTACACTATATCAGGTGTTCATTAATCAATATGCTTATCTAGTTGTTTTTTTAATGTGCTCTTATTCTTCTGGCAACAAGTGCAGTTTACTTGCATATGGGGTGAAAGACAATCACTGTCTTCTAATATAAAAGCAATTGAATGGTCTCCATCACCATAACAGCCAAAGAGCCAATTTGGCTTGCAGTGGGACTGTGATAGAGCAATACACAGCATAGCTCCAAAGTACGCACTTAAATGCATGATGCAAAACAGCGAGCACTGGCAATGCCATTCCGAGCCATTCGTATGCGAAACAACTACCCTCAGCCTTGCTCTTTCTTGCTGGATGTCTGCAAGCAGATCCAGTCTCTCAGCATAACTGCTGTAATTCTCACCTGCGTTGAAACAAGTGCAGGAAAACCAGTAAAGCTTGAGAGTTTCTTGGGTTTCTAATACAGGAAGGTTTTCCCAGAAAAAAGTAACAGAAGCTCAATGAATCTAGGACCAAGTCCCTTGCCAAATTTCATATCCTTCCTCTGAACTAAAGGGTTGCAAGTACTTTATGGTGGAAAAAATATTAGGTACCGAGATATCTCTCACCTATTCCTAGAATTTTTCAATCACATTGAAACTTTTTGAAATTAGTTTTGACATTAAAATTCAGTGTAAGGTATAGATCAGATAGAAAGTACAACAGTATCACTGAAGTTTCTCAAAGCAATTGAAAGTGAGGTAATATAAAAGGTTTAGACTTACCTAATTAAGGCACCCAAAGAGCACAGTTTAAATAAATAGATAAATGCATGCTGTTTTCAGTACAAAATTCAGTCCCACTCCTCCCATAAAATTTAGTTTTCATTTTAATGTAACAAAATGTTTGTAACACCACCACCAGCACCTTTAATTTCTGTGTAACACAAGATCAACACTATTTTCAGACAGCTGTTTTTTACTTTGTATTTTTGCTTCAGAAGAAATCATTATCATCTTTCACAGAGGCACACTCTCTGTGCTGTTATAATGCTGTTATCCAAAACACATTACAGAAGCAGGTTCATCAGCTGAACAATCTTGGTCTCATAATACCTTTGTCAGTATTGGAGAAAATTATCTGGTTTATTGATGGCTGCTGTTTACCGAGAGTTTTTTCTGCAGAAACAAAATAATGCAGCTCTATTGCTATCTCTGTGTCAATAAAAAGTATATTTTCATGGAGATATTAAAGAAAAAGGTAGTGTTTTTTATAATTTATTTTATCTCCATTATCAAGTCCCAGATGAAGTAAGGACCTCAGTGTACTGGATTGCAACCACACAATAATATTTGTCTCCCATGTATTTTAACTATCTGTCATGTATTTTACCTCTTGGAATATATATTGAAAAATAGAATTTGGGGATGCATTCAGTATCTCTACTCAAAAGGGAGATTTTGTTATTTATTTCAAAGGGATAAAAAAGAGTTTGCTTCAAAGATATTTGTAGTTTCCTTTGTTATCACTTTATTTAGGCATATTTCTGATATTTTCATAGTTGTACTAAATCAAATGGGGACCAATTTTTATGGGAATGAAACACAAAAAATTTCACTTGAGAAATGCAGAAATGTTTGCTGGGTGTGCAGTCATGTAACAATCAGGATTTGTTATAGAATTCTGGAGAAGGAATGCCCTGGGGCAAAGTAACAAGGAAATTTATTCTAAGGATTTGAAGCACTGAGGTTGTAGTTCAGATTAAGAAAAGCCAAGCCAATCTAATTTCCTTCTGTAGTGCAACAAATCTGTAAATTTAGTATTTTTTGTGAAGTTTTGTCATTTTGTAGGACTAATGGTTAAGACTCTTTTTCTGGGAAAATGCCTAATCACATCCAAAAGAAAGTGAATCTTAAAGCCACACATTGGGACATTCAAGGAAAATTAAATTTTAAATAAACCCAAGCAGGTTAAATACACACTTGTCCAAGAAAGGACTGTGACTTGCCCTTGTGTAGCAAGATAAGCTACGTGTGTGAGAAAATAAAGTTTCAACCTGAGAACTCTTTATCAGTCAACATCTAGGAGAAGGCAATTTGCAAAATAAAACAATCCAAGACAGATTTCACTAAACAGATTTGAGAAAACCATTATATGCTCATAAAATTTGGGGAAAAAAAAAGATAAAGGCTTTATCTGTCACAAAATATATAGCTGCTATTCCTTCTAATGTCTTGAAAATAATGTAGTTTCACTTACAAGATATTGAGGATATCATTATGCTCCCTTCCGGAACAGAAGCTGCTCTTCCTCAGCTCATTTGACTGTTTTTGCACTATTATTTAGGAATTCCAACACAAATATTTAACCATATGTTGCAAGCAAAATATGATTTGTGTACAAAAATTCTTCAATTTAAAATAGAAGCAGTCCTCCTTTGACAAGGTTAAATGTAACTTTTAACACTTTAAGGATGCCAGCAGATAAAACACAGAAATAAAAAGCAGAAAGCCAAAAGACACATATGGAGTCAACAATGCTCTTGAAAAACTCAGCAGAGGGGGCTGGTGTTCTCATACATGGGAGAGCCTTCAGCAAGCCCTGCAGGGAATGGGTCTACAGCTCAGGCTTCTAGAATGGGAAACAGCAGCTGCTTTGCCCTGCTGTCTTGGTTTTGCCTGGGATAGAGTTAATTTTTTTCCTAGTAGCTGGTACAGTGCTGTGTTTTGGATATAGTATGAGAACAAGGTTGATAACACACTTTGTTGGTAAGTAGTGCTTACTTAAGTCAAGGACTTTTCAGTTTTCCATGCTCTGCCAACAAACCGGTGCACATGAAGCCGTGAGGGAGCATGGCCAGGATGATGGATGACCTGGACGGGCCAAAGGGATATTCCATACCACAGGACATCAAGATCAGTATATAAACTGAGAGGAATTGGCTGGGAAGGGTTCTCACTGTAAAGGGATGAGCTGAGCATCAGTGGGTGGTGAGCAATTGGATTGTGCATCACTTGTTTCTCTTGGCTTTTATTATTCTCTTTTCTTATCTGCTTTTTCATTGCTGTTGTTATTAGAATTATTGTATTTTACTTTACTTCAATTATTAAACTGCTCTTATCTCAACTAATGGATTTTACCTTCTTCTGATTCTCATTCCCATCCCACCAGGGATAAGGAAGGAGAGATACAGGTCACTGTATTTGGCCAGAACTACCCAGGCAGTACTCTGAACTCTGCTCTTCACCTTTCAAGTTATTTGCCTCCCAGCAGGAAACGGTTTAGCATTCAGTTGGCTGACTTAGCTTGAAGTCTAAACACAGTTGCAAGAAACAGTTGACACCTTTTGATCTCAAAAGTCTTCTTTGTAATTACAGCTGAGTTGTCTCCTTTCCACTCTGGGGGGATGCAAATATATTTGTAACTTTGAATTGCAAAGGAAGAAGATGGATAGGGGCTGCAAGGAACTGGGAGTGGAACCAATCTTTTCTACAATGCAACATCTCTGATTTTTGTGAGAGGCACACTCGTGGTAATTTCCCCTGTGAATCACACTACCTCACTGGCAACAACACCAGGGAAATCAGAAAACTGTTCCTGAATCTGACCTGCTTATGCTTGTGAACCCACACGGCAACCCATTTGCGCTGCTGGACATTAACCACATCCAGTTAGAGTGAACTGGGATGCTTATGGAAGAGCAAGCTCTCTCCCAGATAATGTGTACACCAGAACAATGCCTGGGCTGCTTCAGCCCCTTGGACATGAAGGCATCTTGGTGCCATCTGGCAAGAGGCTGCCCAGGGGTGCAGCCCTGTCCCTGTGCAGAGCAGCAGGGGCTGCGGGCAGCCTGGGGAGCAGTGTGGACGTGCCAGGGCAGGGTGTGTGCTCACAGGGATCACCCCTGTGCACCAGGACAGACTCAGTCATCCCACCCAGACTGGAAACCTCTTCCACTTGAATTCAGGTGTCTTATGGTGTCATATACCACCTACAAAAACATGAGATGTTTTATATTAACTATGTATGCAGGCACATAAATGCATGTGCATAATACAGTTTTTTAGCTTTCCTACAGAGATAATTCTTTCCCTGTACAGAATAAGCAGAAACCTTGGGGTAGCTTTGTTTTCCCTTATACTACATTAAGCATCGCTATTCAGATTGAATTCTAGTGTGAATCACAAGATCATGTTGATCCTTCAGAATGTAAGTGCAGAATTCCCTTTTGGCTTTAATGGCATTTATGAAAGAAATCAAAGGAACTTGTCAAAGTTTACAATGTGGTAATATGTTACCTTCTAGCTATTTTTTAGATTTTTATTTTACTTCTGTAAAAGGAAAAGAAAAAGCAGTCTGAAGAGATTTATATTAAAAAATCAAAAGATCCACCACCCTGGAGGAGATTCTCACATAAAGTTTCTCTTTATTATAAAGGCAACAGTTTTCTGCATAGATTTTGTTGTTGTTGTTGTTGTTGTTGTTATGGAATTAATAATTAATCTCTATTTTACTGAGACTATTCTGAGCTTACATGCACTTTTTATTATACAAGATATGTGACTACTGTGAAAATGGCTAGAAGTCATATGCAGAAACACTGAGAATTTGTTTGGGAAGAGACTGAAGAGGAAGAACACATATGACTCATACAGAAATGTATTGAGCATTGTATTTCTACAAAAGATAACTGTCTACAAGCCTGAGAAGCACAAGCTGCTGTGATCTCATGTTCTCTTTCACAGAGCCCCCATGCTGGCTCTGCATCTGGGTGGTGTGGAAGAAAGCAAAGGTCACCCTGGTCTTCAAAAAGGGCAAGAAGAAGGACCCAGGGAACTGCTGGCCAGTCAGCCTCACCTCAATCTCTGGAAAGGTTATGGAGTGCCTCAATCCGGAAACCATCTCTACCCACAGGAATGACAAGAAAGTGATCAGGAGTAGTCAGCATGGATTCACTCAAGGTAAACTACATTTGACCAGCCTGGTGACCTTCTACAATGAAACAGCTCCTGAATGGATGAGGGGAGAGCAGTGAGTATTGTCTACCTCGACTTCAGCAAGGCTTTTGACAGCGTCTCCCAAAATATCCTTATAGGCGAACTCAGGAAATGTGGACTGGATGAGTGCACAGTGAGGTGGATTGAGAACTGGCTGAACAGCAGGTGCCAGGCCTAGTGAGGCCACATCTGGAGTATTCTATCCAGTTTTGGTCTCCTTATTACAAGAGAGACATGGAGCTCCTGGAGTGGGTTGAGTGGAGGGCTACAAAGATGATTAAGGGACAGGACCATCTCTCTTATGAGGACAGGCTGAGGGAACTGGGGCTATTCAGCCTCAAGAAGAGATGACTGAGAGGGGATCTTGTCAATGTCTATCAATATCTGAAGGGAGACTGTCAAGAGGATGAAATCAGGCTCTTCTTGGTGATGCCAAGCAATAGGACAAGCGGCAGTAGGGAGATACTGATGCACATAGAGTTCCACCTGAATATCAGGAAGAACTTCTTTACTGTGTGGGTGACCGAGCACTGGAACAGATTGGCCAGAGAAGTTGTGGAGCCTCCCTCGCTGCAGATGCTCAAGAACTGTCTCGATGCCAGCCTGTGCAATGTGCTCTGGGATGACCCTGACTGAGTAGGGAGATTGGACCACATGACCCACTGTGGTCCCTTCCAACTTTGCCCATTCTGTGATTTTGTGACTTCATTGAAGTAGCTGTGGCTGAGAGTGCTTCAGTTTACCTAGGGAGAAGCAATGGGCTTCAGCGCAGGTTGTAAGGAGATTATCAAAACTAACACTGGATTTTTCCTCTGGAAACTCTGTTGTGCTAACACCTGCATTATTT
Source organism: Ploceus nigricollis (assembly GCA_013399945.1). Taxonomy (NCBI): domain Eukaryota; kingdom Metazoa; phylum Chordata; class Aves; order Passeriformes; family Ploceidae; genus Ploceus; species Ploceus nigricollis. Next base: position 1,230,272 of record VXBC01009130.1, on the reverse strand, counting down.
CATCTCACTGTGACCATGACTGTTACCCAAGCTATCAAAACTAAAACCACATGCACGGCAGCTCCCCTTTACTACTATCTTTTGTATAATGATTATTGCCAAAAAAAGGACAGAAAATATGGTTATGTGCTAATCCTGCTAATGTTGGTACAATATGGTTCTGTGCTTATCTGCCAGTGTTGGCACATCACTAATTTTGCATGGGTGAGCAATTCTGGCAAGTTATCATATAAAAATTAATTTAGGCATATGAATTCTTGCAGTAATACTATTATGATACAGTGAGTTTATTTTTCTGAATCAGTGTTCAAGATATAACAAGTCCTTAACTCCAGATCCAAAATACAGCTATGAGCACCTGATGGAAATGCATTGCTTTTCAAGAGCTGCTAAGCACACAATTTTGTTGAAGCTAAAAGGTGGCTGAAGCCAAGAGGAAGAACTTTCCAAAAATCAGGTTTGCTTTCCTTGGCAGCTTCAGAAGCAGTTGGAAACAGGTTCTAACCCTCTAGTTTCTTATGGCTGTGTTTTGCAAAATAACATCATCAAGGGGGCTTAAATGGCTATGAATTTCCTACATCAAGATCTTCACAACTCTAAAATTACAGGCAATGTTGTTTAAATCATTAATATTTACTAAAAACTAGCAAATCACCCTTTATGCATGAAATCAGTAGTTCCCAAACTTCTTTTTCACCAAGAACTGCAGTCTTTGCTGAAACCTTATTATGAAACAAATAAAGGCATTATGATAATAGTCTAAAATTATAATAATCTGTATTACTGAATTAATGTCTTTATAATTGCTGGATGCCTTTTCCACTTCAACATTCTGCTGCCCCATCTTAAAATCTCAACGATTTTCCGCTGTGTGGTAGCTGCTATCCCCCACAAACCAGTTCTCACCATGTCTTAAGCATCTAATTTCTTTCCCAGGAGAGGCAGAGACTTGTTTCCTATTTCCATTCTTGGGAGGATTTCTGGTCATTTGCAAGTCTGTGCTCAGGGAAGAGACCCTGCCTTGGGACAAGCAGAAATATCACATAAAAATGCTGGGACATGGTCACTGCTCTGCTTGGGTGAGCCCCCTGCACACTCATAGAGAAGGACAGCAAGCTCAGCATACTGCAGTGCCAAACACCAGTTTCAGTCCCTTGCTAAAAAAAATACCTGGATGTGGACTTTTGCTGGATGGCTTTAGGACATCGAATAAAATTATAATTGTATGTGTGAGCTGCAGTCCTCTGACACAAAATCCCTTGTGAGGAGCATATGAGAACAACACAGGAAACTTAACAGTGTTGTCACTGTTTTCCTTAAACATGTTTGTTTACACTCAGGGCATAGCTGGGTTTGACTGAAAGCACTAAGAAATCAAACTTTCCTGAGAAACTTCTCTCAAAGAACTTCATCCTTGAAAACCTGCTACATTAGTGTAGCTGCCAACACGGTTGGAGAGATGCCTGCTTACCAGCATTTTTAAATGCTTCCTATGCAGTTTATACAAGCCTTTCCAACCTGCTTTGAATTTCAGGCTTCATCAGATTTAATGGAACACTGCAGCTGTGTTTGTGGTGTCAACACTTTTCTTTGGTCTGTTCTTGAGCTGCAGACTCTCTCTCCCTGCTATCGTGACTTTCACCCTGACTTTCAGGCCCACATCTCCCCCTAACTGCTGCTGAAACAGAGGTCTGCCCAGTAGGGTTATTTTGAGCACTGTCAAGGGAAGTATCTCACAGTGCTCCTCACCAACATAAACCCTATATTGTTAAATAAATAATGCCTAAATATAGACTATACTTTTGTAGATTTTCTTAATCATGGGTCTTTTTTGGAACTGTAGATTCCTGTAGTTAAGTCCTTTCGTAAAATTACAAATGGAGATATAACAAAATCCATGGAGGAAATACATTTTTCGTTCAGGATAGCAAAGCACAGGCACAAAGGACCAAGGACAAGAGCATAGATGTGACCATGCTTCCTATTTTTTGACTCAGGATGGGTTTGTGAGGGCTGGAGCTTCTAAACCCAGGCTGAGCAGCCCCCAAAACTTCCCCATCACATTCATTGCCAGTTCCACAGTGTTCTGGGCAGAAGAAGGCATCAAGCTGCAGCAGAATTACTTTACTCTTGTCTTCAGGGAGATCAGAGTCAGTTTTCCTGAGGCTACCGACAAATTTTGGACTAGCCATGGTCCTCAGAGTCTGAAGAATTGTGCCAGCCATGGGCAGCGAGCCCTTGGCACCTCCCTGCTTCAGGCAGGGCTTTAGGAAAGAACTCAAGTGGAGGGTAAAGGAGTGTGAAAACACGGGACAAAAGGAACTGCCCCACAGCACAGTGAGAACTGTTTTCAGTGTCTAAGCTGAAAAACAATTGGCAGCAACCAGCATTAGGTTATGGCATGCTAATTATTTACTCTCATTGCTTGAATGTATTTGAGGTGCATGTATCACTCTCAAAAGAGGCTCCAGCTCCATAGAAATAATTAAAGATTTTTTTTTAAAAATACTTTAAATTAAAAACCAAAACACTGCAGATAGAGATGTGAAATCACAAATAATTATTTTTCCAGAAGGTCAGCATGTTTATTCTATGTCAGTTATTTGGTGGAAGATCATGATTCTTGCTTTATTGCTTTAAATCTGTTAAAAAGCATTTTTCTATTGAGTTTCTTAGGTTATTGCACACAATAGTTGAAAGACCATGACCCATAGAAGCCAGAGGTTAATTTGATTTTCAGATATGTCAGCTGGAGTAAGCAGAAGGTCGTGCAGATTGCCTATTGTTGTGGCATTGTGTTTGTTTAGGACACTTCCCGTGGCTGCCTTGGCCGCGGAAGCAGAGATGTTCAGACAGTCCTGTTTGAACTTTTTCCCCATCAGCTCATTCCAGAACCAAACTGACTTCCCCCAGTGCAACCTTTTCAGTGCTCAGTGCTTGTTTTTTTTTCCTTTTTGAGAGCATTTGAAGAAGCCTGGTTTCTGTGAACTTGGAAGATCCTTCAAGTTAGCTGCATTGAGTGCTGCATTACAGCACAACTGAAATGGGTCCAATTCTCAACCAATGAAGCTCCAGAGTGTTGCTACATTCAGGATGGCCATTACTGGCACATTGCTAATGCTCTCACATGTCTGACCCTTGACTGGCAACACTGTAGTGCTGAATTAAGCCCTGAGGTTTTGCCACTAAATCAGTTCAAACTGGGAGAAATGAAGCAGATATAACAGTTACATTTTTGTGCCTTTAGGAAGAAGCATGAAGAGATGGACCACATGACCCACTGTATTATTACAATTACTACTACTACTACTACTGCTACTACTACTACTGCTGCTGCTACTAGTACTACTTTTTTTAAAACTCACTCTGCAGGAGATTTTCAAAAGACACAGCTTCTAATCCATAAAAAATAAGTAAAAAACAAAGGCAAATCAGTCCCAAAACCCCTCCATAAATAAAACATGGTGAGGAAGAATTAATTTAAATAAAACTGTCATGAGCATTAATAAAAGAGACCACTCAAGTTATAAAACAAGAGCAGGGGAGAAAGAGAGCCATGTGCTTGTCTAGGCTTAAATGCTTTAGGTCCCACACTACTGACACAGGGTTTTGCAGAAAAAGAAGCAGATACAAGAAACCCTTGAAGGATGCTGTAGGAGAATGGATAAAATTTCTACTATCTTGTTTTACAACTAAACCAGAAGAGCTTTTTTTTTTTTTTTTAACTCTAAAACAACTCAATAAATATTTATATACTTACTTTTACCTCTTCATCAAACTTTTGGAAGTGCCAACAAATACTAAATCCTCACTCTTGTTGTTGTTGTTGTTGCTGTTGTTGTCTATTGACAAGGTTCCATGTATATTAGTTGTACCAGTCTGAATGACAGTGTATTAATGTGTCGTGTATTTGGGAAAGCAGATAATCAGACTGACTGGACAGGGCCACAGACACCATAGACCAATGCTGGAAAGAACACAAAAAAGGAACGAGAAAAAATAGTTTCCATATTCCTGCTTACAGAAGATGTGCAGAAATCTAAGAGCTAAATGCGAAAGTAATATAATTTCTTTAACTTTCTCTGCCATCATTCACTATAGCTGCAACTGTGATTTATGAAAACATAACACATCTAGTAAACTCAGCCTGAAGTCTACGACCCTGGAGTTTTGACAAGTTGCTCAAATATCCTACTTCCTTCCTTGGCAAAAGTATCTGAGAATGAGTACCACATAAGGCACCTGGGATTTCATATGTCCAAGCTGATATTCAAACCTTCAAGTTCTGCCAGAACTGTTTATTTAATTAATAAAAAAATATTTTAAAAACTGCCTAACTCTAAGCATGATGGTTAAGGCTTGACCATGCTGCCAACAAGACCATGGCAGATATGCATTTGAAAGCCAGTGCCTGGCTGGCCTGAACTGCAGGAAAGCTTGTGCAGCAGAAGCCACAGCTCAAATGTAGGGAGAGAATCTTTATTCCTGTTCACCATCTGCTCTTAAGCCACCACCAGCAGACAAGAAGCCCCTCATCTGCCCATTCTGCTTAATCTTGAGACATCCCCATGTAAGGAGTGTCTGCAGTGAAGGCAGCTGGCAGGTTACTCAAAAATTCCCCTCCATGTGGTGCATACGAATCACTTCCCTGTGTGTTTAACCCATGTTTAACCCAGGCACCAGTCAAGACTATCTTGTATTCTGAAACATGCTCCCACTTGATCTGAAATGTTGAGGTAGTTGAAGCACATGTGCCTGTACTCAGTCAAGCTTTTAGTACTGTCCCCTACCCCTACAAACACCTACATGTCTTTTTACCTGCTTATTTTCCTGTTGTCTCTGCATTGAAATCTATTTGATTACTTTCGGCTTTTTTTGCTGAGACTGACAGCAAAAGTGTTGCTACTGCTGACATTTTGAAGCATCTCACAACATCATCAGGGCAAGATGTTCTTTCACAAAAGCCCGGGCAAAGGAGCCCCAGAGAGGATATAATCATCTTGCTCCACCTCCCCTATGAAAAGCTGCCAACAGAAGCACATAAACAAACTAATCCCTATTCCATCCCATTATTAGCAGGTTTAGCTACAGGCATTCAAAAGGAACAGATAATGGAAAGTAAGAAGAGAATGTAGAAGCAAAATTATAATGATGGTGCTTATTGTGAAATTAGAAAATTATTTTCAGGATATTTGCAGGTAGATTCTTGCAGAAAAAGTAATTCTGTAGCCTTTGGCAAATGTGACACTTGCAGGCTTACGGGCAGCTTATGTTGAAGTATTTATATTTATATAGATTGCAAGAAGTGTCATGATTTTGTGACATCTGCTGTGATTGCTAGTCAATTAAGATCTTTCCTCAGAGCCTTTTTTATGCCTAGGTATGTAAATGAAGGCTGCTTTCATGCAGCTCATAATGTTGCACTTATTAGTCCTCCACTGTGAGGATATGTACCCACTTTTCTGGCATGAATACTTTTCCCACTCAGCTGGACAACATATTTTTAAGTAAAGACAGGGCTGCAGCAGGCCTTATCTTCGTATCGCCTTCAAAATATTTCTGGGAAGGTGCAGAAAGAATGAGTCTGCAAAAGCAGGAGGGGGAGGCTCTGTTAGGGAAATGGGAACCCAGGGCCCCAGCCCCTGCTTTGTTAAAACCATCCTGATTCAGTACAATAGCTGTGCTAGGAAAATACCTTCTCAGTTAAGTGCTACTGGTAAGAGAATTTCTAGTTTTTGAATCCCTAAAAGTATAGGGTTTTAGCCACTCAGCATGACCAAGAACAAAGAGAGTGTGTGGAGACAGGAGTGGGGCAGACAACTTCCAGCTCCTGTTCCTGCCTGCCATCCCAGGTCTCCTGATGTGTCCATGTCGCATATTAGCACGAAACCCATGTGTACAACTAGTTTCACACTAGTCTAAAAGAAACTTTGTATATTTGCTTGCCCTTCTCATGTCCCCAAGCCACACAGTGCTTCAGCAGGTCTCTGATACATGCAGTACTCAGAGGACGACCTGCAGATGAAGAGCACTGGGCCATGGAAGCAAAATCCAGCTGTAGTCCCTGTAGACCGACAAAGGAAAAATACTTTTGGGTTTTGGTCACTTTGTGGCTAGGATGGCAGTAGAAAAAGAACATTTTACCCTGAATTTCATATATGAGGGCTTGGCCATGATAACATTTTGTGGATTTTGACCCTTTGGATAGCAGCCTTCATTTGGACTACCCAGCTCATGCTCTGTGGGGGACTTGATTGGACCACAAAGCCTTGGGACCATCACATTAACCATGTTCTGATAGAGATGCTCTCTCTGAGCTTCAGTTGCAGAAGTCTCCCAAAAGGAAATCCATGTATGAAATTAATATTGACTGGAGGATTGTGCAGTAGATATCAGGTATAGCAGAGGAAATATACCACTTCAAGTATTGCTAACATTTATTTATTTTTAAGCTTAATTGGTGCTTCTGCATGCAAACTGGCAAGAACACCAACAGCTTCCATCTCATCAGCTCTGATAATCCTAGAAATGCTGGGGGCTGCTGCAGGCAGACAGAGATCGGGTATTGCGGGAAGTAGGATTGATGTCTTAATAAGAGGCATTTTGTCCTCCACATCACTGTGATGCTTCAGGCACTGTACTTCTGAAGGGCCTTTCTCTGGAGATAAAGAGCTTCCTCATGCTAATTAAAGGTTGCACAGTCCTTTTGAAAAGGTAAGAATAACTTCATTGATCACCACATGACGTGGTAATCTTCCTGAGTAGAATCATATGCAAAAATAAGGCTTTCAGTGTTTTTTGTATGGGAATTAACAGAGAAGTGAAACCAATTCTTCTGTCAAAGCTTTTTTCCCCCTGCACATACAGCTTCATCCCATAATGTCAGGCACCTATTCTGACACACTCTCTGAATTTGTTCTGCAGCTCAGTTCACACCTGTGGATATTGACTACATCTGTGATAACATGACCCAAAGTTCAAACCTGCAGAAATGGCACATTCATCTCACATCAGACCTACTTATTCTCTCACCAAAGTCTTTGGGAGATTTTATTGCCTTTATTCAGAGCATGAAAAGCACAGGAAAAAAACCTTCAAGTAAGCAAGCAACATAAGGTATAAACAAGGTACAAGCTAGTGAGAGTTACCCTGTTGAAATAAATTCAACTTTCCTGTGAGGCAGAGCCCCAAGCATTGCCATATTATGCAAAAGAAACAAAAAAGAGCCTGCACCAGAAATATTTTTTATTACCAGAAAAAATTTAAACACATCGAGTCAATGCACTTTCACTGGATACACTTCCAACTACTCCACATATCATACTTTCTGCTCAAGTACTCACAAGCTAGAACCAGAATCTTTACAGCCAAGCAGATATTTCATTTTGCAAGCTTTTTCTTTATTTAAAGCGAATTTTTTTACAATTCTCTAAAAAAGTAGCTACAAAGGTAAAAATAAGACACAAGGAAATGGAATGAAGCTGCATCAAGGTAAGGTAATGTCCATCAGACTGGACATTAGGAAAAGTTCTCATTGCATTTGGTCACTGCAACAGGCTCTCCAAGGAACTGGTCATGGCATCAAGCCTGTCAGGGGTCAAGGAGCATCTGGACAATGTTCTTTTCCACATGGTTTAGCTTTAAGTAGTACTGCAAGGAGCAGGGAGCTGGACTTTTCTTTCCAATCCAGTTCTTTCCAATTTGAGATATTCTATGGTTCTATATAAAAATAATATCTACAGATTTGTCATGATAGCCCTAAGAATTTTTTTCTGACTGTAAGTATTTGTCTCTTTCCTCCTGGTTGTGTGGAATAAGCTGATAGCTGGAGGGCAGGACTACAACTCAGAGGGACCTCAGCAGCCTGGAGAAATGAGCTTACAGGAACTTGCTGGAGTTCACCAAGAACATGTGCAAAGTCCTGCAACTGGGATGGGGAAAACCCATGTAGAGGGCTGACGGTCAAGAAGGTATCTTCACAGGAAAAGGCCTGAGGATCCTGGCAGGCAATAAAGTGAGTATCAGTCACCAATGTGCCTTTGCACATATTGGAGTGTATTAGCAATAGTCATGGGAAGTGATTACACCCCCCTGAATGGCACTTGTGAGAGTACTATGTCCAGTTTGGGGCTCCCCAGCTGACCTACTGGAGTGAGTCCAGCAGTGGGTCACTAAGGTTCTGCAAGAAGATGCTGAGATAAATGGATTTGTTCAGCTTTTAGAAGGCAAGGCTAAGGTGAAGAAACCTTACTTCTGCCTTCAACTACCTAATAAGATGATAGAGAGAGGAAAGAATCTCAGAAGTATTCTCAAAGGTGAAGGATGATAAGAGGCAACAGACACAAACTGCAACAACAGAAAATCCCAAACAGATGGCAGGGGAAAAAAATTAATTAATGGAACTGGTGCCCAGAGAGGCTGTGGTATCTCCATCCTTGAAAATCTATCCTTGGAAATATTGAAAACTTGACTGGACAAGTTTCTGGAGAATATAACATAACTTTAAAGTTGGCCCTGCTTTGAAAAGAAGCTGGAGGACATGATCTTCAGAAGTCATCTCCAATCAGAATTACTTTATGCTTGGAAGTTTAGAGTGTTCTTTGTGTAAATCTGTTTTCATTATGATTAAAATTATTGAATTTGTTGAATGCTGAATATGATGCATGGCAAGGTGGCATAATTCAGATGCTTCAAAGAGCTCATATGAATGCGTTTCTGGCCCACACGCAACTTCACTCCCCGGCATGGTTACCCATTCAGACAGAAAAGGAGATTTACTCCAATGTCACATATAAGTTAATATATAAAAAAACCTCCAAACTGTCATCTTTCCATTAGTCATGGGATTGCAGAAGGAGTGAGAGCTGATTTTCAAACATTTGCATAGAGAATTCAGACTCAAAATTTTATTGGAACTCAATATCCAAACCTTTAAAGGTCTACATGCTACGAAGAAAAATGTCTGGCTTGGACCAGGTGGATCACAGGCTGGTAGATATAGGGAACTTGCTGAGCCCTGCAGGGACTGATTATTACTTCCTTTGAGAAGCAAGGCTTCAATTCTGACTCACAAGTGAACATGATCCTCTTTCCCAGAGAACTGAAATCAAGGCACCTCTGTACTTTTAAGCATGAAGAGGCCATATCCCTCCTGTTGTACTGCTGTATCCTTACAACATTTTTGTTCCAGAGGTAAGCATCCATACATTTCAAACAGTGCACAGATATGTTTTGAGTGGTGAGCTGCTAAGCTGTCTCCCCATATGTCTCATCTGGGCTTTTCCTTGTCATCTAGCAGAGATAATAATTTAAACTCTAATGTACTACTTCACATTTCACCCTCATGTGTTGTGTGGAATAGTGACTGCAGTATGGGGTCGGAGAACAAACACTACATTCTCTCTGTTTGAGTTTTAGTCAATGACATTTTTCAATGTCTTTGGGTCCAATAAACTGAACTGCAAAGTTTAAGTTCCAGTATTTCACTACTCTCAAGGTTTGCTGTACCTACCTGCTCTATTTTGCAGGTCATCGCCTCTCAGTGTGACTCCCTCTCACGAGGGCTGCAGAATCACAGGGTTCAGACAAAGCCTTGCTTCAGAGGACAGACTTCCTATATGTTCCTGCTCCATTCCTACATTTCTTTAAAGCTTGGCACATGCAAATCTGCAACCCCTCCACACATCTGGGCGACCACCACATGGAAGAGACCTCCCAAGTTTTGGTTTTTTTTTAATTGTGAAAGAGTATGACATGGCCAAAATAACACATCAAGAGAAGAAGGGTTTAAAACATCAGTGTCCACAAATTTGAATGTTTTTGGCCCCGTCCTTTCACTTTTGCTCCATGACAGCATCCTAAGCGTCTGGCGGTGCGCGGACGAGCCCGGGGGCTGCCGTCAGCGCTGACCGGCAGGCAGGCATGTCCCCGGCCTCCCCGGGCAGCCAGGGGGAACCCACGGCAAGGAGCAGCAGGGCTCGCTCTCGGCCACCGTCCCAGGTTCTTTTTTCTAATAAATGGCTTCCTGGGGAAAATATCCTTGGCGTGCTTGAGCAGAAGGCAAGTAAACCCTCCAAACGGGAGTCTTGACTCGCAGGATCAGCAGGCTCTGCCAGCGCTAGGACGGCTCTGGCTCAGCCCAGAGGCATCAGGGACAGCGCACTGCGGGCGGCGATCTCCAGCCCCCGGTAATGCAACCCCGAGCGACTCCGAGAGCACTACCCCCCGAGCAGCTCATCCCGGAGGCGGCCGCGGGC
>VXBC01009130.1:1175650-1210079 GCA_013399945.1 Ploceus nigricollis | reverse complement strand
AGTGCCACTAATATTTTTTTTTTAATTTATTATTATTCTTTTCTTTTCCCCTTCTCTCTCTCAATGGAAGTTGTTATTTTTTTGTTGGTTGTGGACTTTTTTCTTTTTGATTCAGGATCTCTGCTGCCTGTCTGGGGAGAAGAGGGCAAGAAGCTGTGAAACTTCATAATGGGCAGCAACCTTTTTCTTACTGGTTGAGAAGAGCACTCCTTAAATTGATTCAGGCTCAACCTTTGTAAATGAGAGCAGGGTCCTCTTCAGCAGGCTCGGGGTTGCACTGGATGATCAGTTTCCAAGGCAAAGACCCCCGTGTTACACTCCTGTCCCTGCCTTTCTGACCAGGCTCATGAAGCAGCTGAACAGCTCTGCTCCTACCCCGGAGTGCGAAGGGTTGCACCTCCCCTGGCTCCAGTGGCCACGGGGTGGGGCTCAGTACCTTTTCCTCTGTCCCATTGCATCCCTCCCTCCCACTTTTAATTCCATGGCTCCAAGTCTGTGCAGGTGCCTTGGCAGGCTGAGCGAGGGTCTTGGGTTTTTGATTTGTTCAGCAGTACGTGATGCTTTGCAGAAGCCTGGGCAGTAAAGCTGGGGTCCTTAAATTGCTGGTTGTGTGTTTTGAAACCTCATTTTGAACAACGTGCTTTTTCTTCTGAATTTGTATTAAGAATCTTTGTTTCATGAATGAATGCTAAAGCTTGGAATTGAAACTATGTTTATCTGAACTAGTTTTTGTTTGTCTTTGCTGACCTTATTTGTAGGTGACTTGACTAAGAAAGATCAATCCTTGAAGGAAAAAATCCCTTAAATGGGGAAAAAAGAAAGCTTCTAATTTCCTAAGTTCAAACTTGCAATGTTTATCCTTTAGAAAGTTTAAAAGCTGTACAGTGAAACCTGCATTGTATTTGTGGTGCCATGGAGGGGGTGGAGTATAACTTTAGATTTTGCTATTTGGAAATGGAAAATAATAATCATAAAGCTAGCCTCAGTGATTATTGCTGCTTATGTCATGACAAAGGTCAAAGTTATATGTATGTTTGGTTTGATGTGAATGACTTACATTTTGAAGAATGTAAATAGAAAATTTTCTCTCCTTCTTCGTCTTCCCCTTTGAACAAAAAAAAATTGTTTTTCAGCTATTTTCATGAGTAATTTGAAGATCAGAACTTAGCCATAGATGCTCTCAACCATAATGCAGGAATTGATAGGGCATTAAAACGTACACTGATCTCTTTAAACAGACGTACATCAGCATCAGTCTTAGAGGGCAATTCCCTCTCCCTTACCTTGTCACTCCTGTCATTAATCTCATCTCCAGACCTGGGTTTTCATTTTATTTTGTTGTTCTTATCAATAAACTTCAAGATCATTGTCTCCACAGCCCTTACAAAATCTAGATCGCGACTTCCTGAGGCCGTGGCTCCCTCTGGGGTACTTCTCAATGTCATTTTAAGGTCTTTCTATCCCTTTCTGGTAGTGCAAAGCCAGGAATTACAGTCCAGTTAGTTCCTTTGGCAGCCTCTCCAGAGTAATCCCTGAAAATCCTAGGTCTGTGGATGGTAATTCTATTAGCTGTTCAGCAAGCTGAGTCTGGACGAATGCAGCTGTTGTGTGGGAATGTGGGAAGTTCCCCATCTCTGCCTTTAATCCTGCTTTTAGAGGGGAAAAAAGTTGCAGGCTAATGTGATTAGCTGTAATTCCATTCTTGCTTGATTTTAGAGAAGTGTCTGATTCCTGAATCACAAGCTAGTTCTATGAAGTGCTTTCATAGAGGGGAGAAGGAACTATTTTGGTAACTCAGCTGATCTGTCTTTGAAAAAGCACTGGAATCAAGAGAAGAAGAAACTCTCATTGCCAGCAGTAAGTTTCTAGTTCTTGCTGCACAGCATAATTTAGAAATTTGAAACTAAGAGCATGTAAATGGAAACAGAGAAAGCATAATCCTTTCAGGTGTGTGTGTATAAACATGGGCATGGAACAACTTAATACACACTGCCCATGGTTGTTCAGGGCTTTGCAGCCCAGAGGCGTGCGTTGGGATTGTGTTATCAGCTGATATGTGACAGCTGCTGCTGGAACTTGCGGCGTGGCTGGTTTAACGCAGACCAGGGATAGAGCTGTCTCTAATAAAAGCTGTGGCTTCTACCTCAAGTGAATGATCTGGAGATCTTTTTTCTCCCTTGAGGCACGTCTTTTTAATGCTAAGGGAATGAGAGGGTGGACTTCTGTGGGAGTGCCAGTGTGAGCTGTTGGAAGCACTGTTGGGTGCCAGAGAGGGGCAGAGGCAGAAGCCCCAGGACAAGAGCGGAGCGCTGTGCCGCAGCCCGTGCCAGCGTGGGCATGGACAGCGCACTGCTCTGGGGACAGAGGGCGGCGGCCTCTCCTGTGAAAGGCAAAACGCAGCCTGAGCAGATTAGTTGTCCTCAAAGGTTCCATGCTCCCTATGGCCATCGTTTGGGGAGAAGGAACTGTTACCCTCACCAGCTCAGCCTGTTTTCTATTTCCATGGGAAACGAGGGAGAAGGCAGGAAAATACCTTGTTTGTGTCTTGTCTGTTTGTTGGAAATTCAAAATAAGTGTGCCTAGTCTTGGAGTCAAATACTGCCTGAACCCTCTGTAGTGAAGAGCTCTGGCAAGGATGAGGTCAAAGCACTTAACTTACTGCTTTTTTTGTTCAAGCAGCAAATTTGAAATTCTTCAATTTAGAGAAATTGTGTGAATTGAGGCTTTTCCTTGACTTCCGGTCAGGTTCCCCCTCCTCTCGTGTCCTTTCTTGCCAATGTGGCAGCAAGGTGGCAGACACTGGGGCTGGGAGGTCCTGGTGGCAGCTGCCCCCAGAATCTCCGGGGAAGAGAGGGAGTGTGCAGACACTGCTGGAAGGGTGCCTGGCTAAGCTGTCACACAGCTGCTTGGTTCCATTCCTAAAGGATTGCAAGATGGGAGCAAATTCACTGAAAAGGAGTAATATTCACTTCTGTCTCCTGTGTTGAGTTGCCTCAAATGTTGATCCTGTTAAATAGTTCAAATGCTTGGGAGAGATGATGCTGTAGCAACAAAATGTTGCACTAGTAATCCTATAAATTTATAGGCTGAGTCAGGCTGGTGTTTTGAGATGTTGTTTGGAACTGCCTTGTTTGCAAGTAAAAACTCTCACTTTGTTTGAATATGGTATGAGGTACACTGTTTCTCTTGCACTTAGTTACAATCCTGATGGTTTGGTATGTGGTTTAACTGCTGTGCTCTCTCACAACTTTCCCTAAGGCCGGAAAACCTCTTTAAGCTATCAAATAACTGAGTACGTTTCACCTAACAGCAACAAAAAAATCCTCAAAGCTCCTCCCACTATCAAATAAAGGGAGACATTCTTTTCCCTTTGAAATTGCTTCATACTCCCTGGAGAACATGAAACCACTGGAAGAGTAGATGAATTTCATCTTGGAGAAATGTAGTGGTCTTTGGCAGGGATAATTTGAAGTAGTGTTACACAGGTACCTGTTTTGAAGATACAGTTACCCCTCTAGTATTGTTTTGGAAAGTGCACATGTGATCAAAGTAGGATATAATAGTGGAAAATGGGTTGCCTCTGGAAAGTCTACATTTAAAACACAATAAGACTGTGTTCACCCTTAATTATGGGCAGAGCTAAAGAGGAGTAATGATTGGAAAAAACAAGTAGGGAACATAGAGGAGTTGAAAGAGGGGAACAAAAATGAAGCCTAAAAAGCCAGGAGAGAGCACGCTAAAGGCAGGCTAAATATTTTTGTGTTGGGAGAGAGATTTAACAGGAGTAGGAGTCCCTATGATAGAAAATGAAAGGCTGTAAGCAGCAATAAAGATAATGCTTCTCTGTGTAACTTAGAGTATATCGGCAGAATTCATTGCATAAGGACATACTGGAGAGGTTTGTTAAAGATGTAGTTCAGGGTCTCCTGTTTCAGGAAGCCCTTAGACCCTGGATTTAAAGGTATTTAAAGACAGGTATCTTGAAAACCTAAAATCTTCCCCCACTCCTCTTTTTTCTTTGAAATAGAGAACTTTTTCATGTTTGCTGCATGACAGGTGTCTACAGGGCATTAAGGAGATTGCTCTGCCATGGCTGGGTTCATTCCTGAATTAACCTCTTCTCCCACTCCCACCTGTGCAGCACAAAGCAGTGCAATTAGTAGGGCACAAACTGAGCTGCTGAGAAAGTTTTTCCAGAGTTGTTTATTGTCGTTTTTTGGAATGATAATCCAGAGTGTTGTGGCTTAACTCTGGTCAGCAATTAAGCACCAGCAGATGTTAGTCACTCCCCCACAGTGGGACTGGGAAAAGAATCATAAGGGTAGATGTGAGAAAACTCATGGGTTAAGATAAAGACAGTTTAATAGGTAAGGCAAAAGCTGCACATGCAAGCAAAGAAAAACAAGGAATTCATTCACCACTTCCCATGGGCCGGCAGATGTTCAGCCATCTCCAGGACAGCAGGGCCCTATCACACTAATGATGACTTGGGAAGACAAATGCCATCACTCCAAATGTCCCTCCCTTCCTTCTTCTTATGCCCAACTTTTATTGCCAGCATGATGTCATATGGTATGGAATATCCCTTTGATCAGTTGGAGTTAGCTGTCTTGGCTCTGCTCCCTCCCAATTCCTTGTGCACCCCCAACTCATTCACTTTTGGGTGGGGTGTGAAAGCAAAAAGGTTGCTTTGATGCTGTGTAAGCCTTACTCTGCCATAATAAAAGCATCTCTATATTTCTGACCCTGTTTCCAGCACAGATCCAAAACAGAGCCCCACACAAGCTACTATGAAGAAATTTAACTCTATCCCAGCCAAAACCAGTACACAGAGGAAATACCAAAAGGTAGGAGAGGGCCCTTCCATGGAGACTGCAATAGAAAACAAAAGTGGCAGCACAAACTACCAGAAACTGGTATGTAGCTTTTCTGCATGGGGAGAACTTCCTTAAAAAAAAAAAAAAAAAAAGCTCTTTTAATGGTGGGCAGTATTTTCATTTTAGGAGTGTGTATTTAAACATTGGAGAAGGCAAATTTTCTTTGTTTAAAGATGGATGTGCTTATTTTTATGGTATTCCAGAGTAAAAAACTTTTCCCCAGAAAAGAATTGAGAAAGGCTACCTCACCAAGAAGAAAAATAATTATTGTGGCTATTGGCATCCTGTAACATCTTATTCTTTGTCTTTCAGCTCTTGTGTAATATTTAAACTCATATTTCAGAAAAAAAAAGGCAGGAGAAATATATCCAGATACCTTTTTTTTTTTCCCCCCCTCTTCTCCTGTTGAGAGTCACAGCTCCTCAGAAGCATCACAGACTTGTGGGGCTCTATACTGCTTTCCCCAGTGTTGCAAAATTACTGTTTGAAAAAGACTTCATAAAAGTCAAGTGAACATCCTACTACAGTAAACAAGCCAGCATTGTTACAGGCAGGTTAGAAGGCACGGAATATCTGTGACTAGTGAATGGATTAGTCATAAAGAATCCTTGAGCAAATAGCTCAGTCTGGGGGAACAGCAAGGTGGTGTTGACTTGGAAAATAAGAATGGAATCTGAAAACTCTTTTCCCTTGTGAGCTCTTTAACAAGACCTGGAGGAACTAAAGTATTGACAAGGAAGTAGTTATACTCTCAAGAAATTAGAACAGGTGGGATTTGTTTTCTGTGCAGAGGAAGGCACTTGCAGTACAAATGCACTTGGTGCTCGCAGTAGCGTGTCACAGTGCAGTGAGGGACCTAAGTCACATATGGAGCTATCGTAGCATTTTGCCAGAGAGCTCATCTTAACCAAAGTTAAAAGCATGTTTGGAATTTGTGGAAAGAAATGGGAGTTTCCATATATAAGGCACAAAATAAGTTTGTTTGGGAATGCTCCTGTTAGAACTTCTTAATAAGCTATTATTCTCCTGTGTCTGAAAGAGGGGAGAATGCATAATGCCTATCTGCAGATCAGTGCTTATCCAGTATTTGTCAGCAAAGTAAACCTGATCCACTGTCCATTAGCAAATTTAACTAAGTAAAATGTACATCTATGGGGCTATGGGAGGAAGTGTGATTGGAGGCTTAAAAACTAAAAGAGTTGCAGCTTGTTTTAGGAAACAACATAAAATCTGAACAATAACTTGAAGTGTTAGAAATAATATACTTCCAGGTAGCTGTGTAAGCTGTGTGTACCCTTGATCAACTTTGGATGGATTGTAGGCAAGGTCCTTCCTGTTGCCTGTGTCTGTTCACCTTACCCTTTGCTGCCCAGAGATGCAGAGCTATAAAAGCTTTCATTTTGCAGCAGCAGTGTTACTTTTTGGGGACAAGGAAGCCAGGGGTAGCATGGCTGTGGAGTGGGGGCTAGATCTGTCTTTGGTGGTCTGCAGCTGATGGGAAGGATTTGCCATAGAAAGCTTTGACTTGTCACAGTCTCTCCGTGTGCTGTGTAGGATGTCTTCAGAGCTTCTGAAGAAGGAGGTGAAGCGGGTGATGTGACTGCAAAGCTGGCTTCTATCCCTCTTGTCCTCCATATTTCATGGATGCAGGTCCTATTACAAGAGTGAAATATGTCCATTGAATGGCAGAGAAGTCTGACAGTGTAGCTAAAAAAAAATGTTTCCACTCAACTAGCTGTGAATAGGAATTTGGTCTAGAAATCTGAACATAAGAATTTGACAACTTATTGAAGTCTAGGACCGTGACTGGTGTTGCCTTGTTGCAAGTAGGGACTTCCTGTGTGAGCAGCTGCCTTAGCTGGTGTTAGCAGCTGAGGAATGTGCACCACAGCTGAAAGTACAGATTTCATCTGTATGTGTTGGTGATGACCTACTAGATGATGTTTTGAAAAAAGCTGTTTTAGACAGGCTTTTAAAGAAAACAAACCCATGACCTTTGTCTGAAACAAAGCCTCTCCTTATTCAGTGTGCCCAGCAGGTTGCCATACTGTGGGTAGTTTTGTTTGTGAAAGTGTTTTGTTTTCTTTTGCTTATTGCTTTCCTTTGGCCCTTCCCATGAAATTGCTCCTGTGAAGTCCCACGCTGTTTGTTTGTAACAGTTGAATAAAATAGAAAACTTCTAATTATATCTAAGAGTGCTGCCACTTGACTTGAGTACTATATGAGATAAAAAAAGTCATGTTGCTCTATTTTTCAGCTGGTCTAATCTTGCAGTGTGACAGATACGTTTTGTGAATTATGTTGATCATTTTTTCTTTGAATTAGTTGTGTGGCAAATCAACATGAAACAGAACAGTTCTGTCTAAAGAGAGACAATATAATTTCATCAGCCAGCTTGTAATCTGTGATGTCCAGTGTGGCTGTGCTGTCCATTTGTCCTGTGGAGTGTTAGGGGACAAGGAAGTTGTCATCATGCTTTCATTTCTTAGATCTTGTTAAACTGCTGAGGTTTGACCACAGACCAAGAAATCCTTATCCCCAAAACTGGCAGACATCTGAAACAGCAACATGTTATATGCAACTCATGTTGCACTTACCTTAAACTCACATTCTTTTTCTGCCCTTAGTTCTTGAGCCTTCAGAATAAACATCAGTCTTACCAAAATCTTTTAAGCAACAAACTGCCAATGCATTAAAACAAAACCAAAACCAACAAAAGAAAAACAACAACAAAACCCACCCACACAACCACAACAACCAAACGAAACAAACAAAAAAATCTGAAACTGAGCTGTGCCTGAATAGATTCAGAGAATCATGGAGTGGTTTGTGTTGGAAGAGACCTTAAAGATCATCCAGTTCCAACCCCCTGCCTTAGGCGGAAACAACACTGTTTCTAATAAATGCTTTGGAGGGTAGAGCTGTAGGAATTTTGACATTTACATGTGCTTTGAATACAGTAGACTCTGTCCAGAGCAGTAGGAATTGTGTGGATGACTCTACACCCAGACACTTTGCTCCAGACAGTTGGTGAAGGTTTGGAGCATCTTTCATATCTTCCCATCATCTTCCTGGCCATGATTTTTCTGAGATATTTTAAAACAAATCCCCAAAAAATCCAGAACAAAACGAAGAAGAAAATGGACCTGAAAAAATGGACCTTTCAAAAAATGGAACTGAGAAATCAAATTTACTGTAACTGTTCTGGATATGCATAATGGAAAAAAGCTACATAATGGTAGGAATATCCCTAGATATGCAGAATGGCTGTATGGCCTGACTTGTAATTGTACTCTACTCTCCTTTGCCCCCCTTCATTCCTAGTCTGCCCTTTCTTGCATCATCTCACCAACTAGTGCTCTTCTTGTCTGATGAGGTGCCCTGTGTTCTACTAGCAGTTTGGTTTTTTATGGTTTATCTGCATGTAGTTAGAAGTTTTCTGCATTTGTTCATGTCTGAAGAAGTTTCTGCATACTTTGGGGAAAGCATCAAGCAAAGTTTGGCCTCTGTCAGCTATTGTCATAAAAGATGCTCTTCTCTGGAGACCTGATCTCCCTAATATTATTTTGATAGTGGGCTATTTTAAGCCACAGTCAAATACAAAATCACCCCCAAATTTGATTGTTAAAAGAAACACATGCCACAGACCTACAGTAAGTCTCTTGGAAAAAAGCCAGTAAGATTAAATGCTGTCTGTGAACTCCCAGATGGTGAAGCTAGCAAAAGATTACACTTAAAGATTGTGTGAAACCCTCCTAGTCACTGAGAAATAGTTATAATATGTGGGATGCCTGAGAAATATTAAAACAATTATTTGCATAACGCTGACTTCCATCATCAAATATAATTGTCGCATCTTCAAGTTTTAATAATCCTCATTTTTCTGCGCCTTCCAGATCCTGTTAAAATCATCAGGATTTCCTAATTTCAGAATATGGTGGTATTTGTTGACAGTCAAATACCAATGTAGCTTTTATAGATTTTGCTACAAAAAGAAAATGGCTATTTTCCTCTCTTATTTCAATTTCAGTGTCTGTTTCGAACCATGGCTACTGTGCCTTCTGTTTTTATCAGGACCTGGCAGAGGGATGGGAAATGTAGGAGGACAGGCAATTGATGTTTAATCCTTCATATGATTTCTAATTTCTACTAGGGCTGATTATACATGCATCTAGAGCAAATAGGCACACATGCATATGCTAAATAGAGGTACATTATGATTTTCTTGCTACAAACAATGTATCATCTTCCACGGCCTCCATGGTTTGGGCCTGATAAAATTCCTTATTATGTATTTTCACTTCTTCGATGTTCTTGCAGATGGGAAAACCTTGATAAAGATTCAGTGCTTGAGAAGTCTTGTTTCTTAGGAGATTTTGTCAAACTGTCACTTCTTAGACCAAAACTGGGCCTTTTTTACACTGTGTAATTAAAAATGTTGCATAAACTACAGCATTCCCTTGAGTGGTTGTGATAATTGAGTGGTTGAGTGATCATTTTATATGAAGGTTGCAATGTATCTAATGCTTTGTTTAAAAACTAAGTAGGAACCCTTGCAGTGTTGTGAAGGCAATACCATTGCTGCTGCTTTGTTACAGGGCTGAGTTTGGCCCTTTTATCTCTTTGGTCCACATAGGCAAGGTATCTGTTTTGCAGAATTGCCCATTATTCCAGGACTGAAAGCTTGGACAAGTCTGATAGCTGCCCCCTAAGGGTACTTTGCATGCTCTCTGACACCCTGGTGGCATTTGTCAGCAGTGAGGAGTGCTGTGGGGAGAGTTTCATGCAGTTCTTTCGTTTGGGGTAAAGGTTCTTTGTTTTTATGTTTGGTATATAAAGAAAAAGGTAAAGAAAGGTATAAAAGAAAAAGAAATCTCTCTATCTTCACATCATAGTTTGTATCTGTAATAGCTATGAATTATTTCTGTATTATTGAGCGTTTCCTGCTCTGGTAATTACTGGTGTGTAGCATGCTGCCAAATGGTTTTATAAATCTGCAGAGACTGCAGCTAGCACAGGAAGTCTATTAAAATAACACAGACTTTTGATTTACAGGATTTCTCTCAAATTTTGCAATTTCCATGCTGCAGAGCACACACACAGTGCTTAGAACTTTATATTGCATTTTGAAGTCACCTTGACAAAATTTGAGGTGGCAATCACACTTCTTGGGATGAGATGGGAAAACTACAGGGACACACCCAATGGGAGTAGACAGAGGACAGGGCAAGTGACTTCCAGTGGACACCTTTCCACTCTCTCAAAGCGTGAGGTTAACAAGCTGGTGTGCTTTGAAAGAGGAGAGAGCAGGAGGGGAGACAATGCAGAAGGTTTTAGAGATTTATCACTCCTTGCATATGTGGGCAGAGCTGAAGGCTTTGGCGTTTTGGTAGCTGGAACCTTGCTTTTAAGCTGAGATGTCGGTGAAAAGACCCACTGTGCTTTACGGGCAACCTGGCCGTATCTCTCTGATGTTTCTCTAACATGCCCCGGAACTGCAGAGTGAATAGGTTTTACCTCAGCATATCACATTGCATGGGCACTGGGTGATGTTTTGGTGTCAGTATCCTTTAAAGAATGTTAGAAAAGCTGCAGGGTGAAGAAGGGGGCTGTGGAAGTTATTCCAAAGACTAAGACAGTGTCATAGAGCAAGAGACTTGGATGTAACCTATCTGGTTGAAAAAAAAAAAAGTTTGAGAAATGAACTTACTAGATTTATGAAAATATGCATGGAAAAAAGAAACTCTTTCCTCTAGTGAAGAAAAGCAGAAAAAGAGCTGAGGCCTATAAGATAAAGCTGTTAATTCAAATGAAAAATGAAGCTCAAATGAGATGGTAGGTAATTCAATGCTCCATCAGGGAAATGAGTGAAGCTCCTATCTTGTGCTCCAAACTTTCATGTGAACACACCAAAGACACCAAAATACTTGTAGAAACACAAATGACTGACATTGATACTGAGATATTTCAATCACACATAAGGATCTGTGGTACATCAGTGGTCTGACTAGATAATTAACTTTTCTGGCTTCAGAACTTAAAAGTATACTTTTTAGAACACTTGTACTTTCATAGCAGTTGGGTATATCAATTATAGCACTTGGCTGCAGCTTTTCACGTATTATTTGTAATATGTGATGTGGGCTTGATGATGCTTACACCACTCTAATCAGAGATTGTGACAGCCTTATTAGTAGCTGTGGAGATGCTCTGCACTTTCACTCATTTAGAAAACATTATCTTGGCTGGGGTTGTAATTACCCAGGTAGCCAATTAGCTGAGCAGTGGCTGAACTCCCAGATGCCCTGTGTGTGCATACAAAATAGGTGTGCTAGGTGGTGCTGGTACCTGGTGACAGAGCTGTGGCAGCCGGCGTTGTGGGATAGCCCCAGGGAAGCAGCTGTGGTGACAGTGACATTTGGAGTGTTGCCCTTTGCAAAGGGGCAGCCTTCTCACTTCAGAGGAGCAGCAACCCATAGTTTCAAACTAACAAGGCTGGAATTTAAAAGTGGATCTTGAAGGTTGTTTCTCGCAGTTGCTCTGTAAAATACCCAAAAAGGATTCTGTGAAAGCCCATCTTTGGTAGTTTACAGTTCTGAAAAAACCCTCATTTTAATTAGGGGGTGCTTGTGCTTGGAGCATTTGTATTTCTGCTGGGTTATTTACTATATCATCATATTCACCCTAGTGCTGCTTTGACTGCTAGAAGATTACTTACTTTTGTTTTGATTAATTCTGATTAATTAAAGGGGGGAGCATTTGCGTCACCACATTTCCTTTTCCCTTTGATTTAATTTTATTCAGCCCCCAAGGAGTTATAAAATATCTATGAGCTTTCTGCAGTATCTACATAAATACTTAATTGTGACGTGACTGTATTAATGGAATTTATTGTTCCTTATATGAGTTTAATGTTTACATGTCATTTCATTACACAAGCAGTGAAAAGAAAAGCCTGCTAAATTTCACATATACAGAAAGTAATGCCTCCTTGTCAGAAACACTTTAGGGATTTCTGTGTGTCCCTCTCTAAATGTACCTCTGTAAGTATTAGAATATATTTATAGATATATAAAATATATCTGTGTTTGTAAATATTCATATCTGTGTATATGTTTTAGAATAAGTTTCCGTCAAGATATGACAGACTCTGTGAATCAGCTATTTGAGGCCTCGCATGTGCAGAAACCTTTCAGGACTGCTGGTTCAAGGCAGGGCTGACATTTTTAACTTGATTGCTCTACTTGGTCCTACCTTTGTGCTGTAATTGTAAAGAGTACTATTTTCATTACCAGTCTCTTTCTTTCCATTATCTTATTCTAGATTGTTGGAGTTGAAAATACCATAATTTTCAAATTCTTGAAAAGATCAGAAAGTGTATTATTTGAAAAGAACAGAAGTGTATTATCCTTTGCCTGATTCAAAATATGTGTTAAAGTGAAACTGATTTTATAGAACAAAAACCCCCACATAAGTCTGTGGAAAAAGTGAAGTCAAAATTGAAGGACAAATGCACACTTGTTTATCACATCTCTCAGGGGTAGATCCATAGCTTGAAGTTTGCAGAGGAAAATTTCCAAGCCAAACTTACCTAAGGAGTAGGGCTCCAAGTTGAGTGCTCTCAGACTTCTTGAAAATACCTTGATTTATCTGTTCTCTTTGGCCAGGCCTGGTTGCCTGTCAGAGCGGGTGTACTGGTCAGTGAGTCAGCAGATGCTTTGCTAGGGATTGGGCATTACACGAGCCGACTCTTCCCCTGAAAGAAAGGTTGTGTAGAAGGAGCTGGAAATAATCTTAGAAGATTTGTTCCATCAGAAGAGGGGAGAACACAGAGACTGTGGTGCTATCTGGGACAGAGACAGGCATGGTGTTTTGGTGTTTCAAGGGGCATAAGGATGAGAGAAACCAAGTTTCATTGTCTCTGCTGCTATCATTCCAGTCTTCTGAAATGCAGAGGAGACAATGAAGCTCTCTGCTGACCTTCATGAGAGCATCAATGCCCTGATTCCTAATTATTAATGTGCTAAAGCAAGGGCCAGTTGATACCACAGAGCAAAAATAAAACTTACCAGAAATAAGTGGGACTTTTTTAGCATTATGTTGCAGTATAATCTATTCCTAATGGAAGCTTTTTTATAACTTCTTAGGCTGGGTATTTAAAAATATTGATTATAGAACTAGTGGTTTTACGTGAAAAGATGCTTTATATGCCACAACATAAGGGGGGAAGAGCGCTCAGTTTGTGCCCTAGTTTGTGGTGTTAAGGAGGTGCAGAGATTGTTCTCTCCCTTCTCTTCAGGGTAAAAAAATTAGAAATTAAGTTATAAAAGTGAAAGAAAAGCCAAAAAACCCCTAATGCACAGAAGTAAAAAGTTAGTGATAATTTTTTATAATTACATCTTTTAAAATACTTTATGTTCCAAAATGAATTTTGGACCATTTACTTCTGAACTCTGACATCAGCTAACTAGAAGCCTAAACAATTTTGCTAAGAGTTTTTTCTTTTTAGTTGTAGTGCTCATTTCTTTTGGAGCGTGTGGAAGAATTTGAACACCGACGTTTCAGTTGGTTTTGAAAACAGATGTTCCATGGAACACTCAGAACCTTTAGATTTTAAAAATAAGCTACAAAATATGCATGTAAAATCCATAGTGTCTGTGCTAGTCCTTTTATCAGAATTTACCAAAGGTGATGACATCCATCATCTAATACAGTGTAGTAGTGAGGATCTGAAAGTTTAATGCTGCCAAACTCCCTTTGAAGTGTGGACACCAGGGATATTTGATTAAATCTGATCTTTGTCAGGAAGATTTGACAATCATGGGACTACTAAATTTCAGAAAAGCTATAAATCAAACCTTGTATCTCAAAAATTAACTTACACCGGTATAATTGAGTTGGTGTATACAATCTAAGACACAGATATTGCTGGACTTCTTTATGTTATCTTGCTATTCTTTGCCTTCACACAGAAGAGCTGGGATATGACTTCATGGGGGTTGGAGGACTAGCCTTTTTTTCTGATAAACTATTGTGATATCTCAGCTTGCAATACATATGAAATATTGATTGTTTGTATGAATTATTACGTTGGGGTTTAATTTTACATCTGTTGAAGTCAGTTAAGTGGCTTCACTTTGGATTTAATTGTTTGAAAATGTGAGTCTTTGGAAATATATATGACTTGGTGTTGGAGGTTCTGAAAAAATAAATCTCTTCTATGTGTATATCATTAGTCTGGTACAAAGGTGGTTTGACTTTCAAATAGGAGAAAATAATTCTCCAGATACATATTTATTAGTTTGATCTGTGCAAGTAAAAATTTTACTAAGATGGGGAAACCTGGGAAATAAATATTTTATACCAGAATTACCTGAAAAATCAGCTCAGGAGAAAGGAGTGTTTTGCACATGCAGTACTATCTATTCTAGGTACTGTACATTAAACCTCAGTGGGGGTTTTTTGCTGGGTTTTTTTTCTTTCTAATGCACTGCTATTATGTAGTGTTTAATCATGAGTTTGGAAAAGGATGTATGTGACCTCCTGTTAAGGTCCCAAAGCTAGTGTAGCAGAGTATTGTGTTGATTGTTCCGTGAGTGCTGTTCTGTCTGCTCTCACTGGTGTGGCTCATGTGAAGCAGCTCATGTTCTTTAGGGACCTCCCCTGTTCTTGGGGTGCTTCCAGTGTGGGCTTGAAACTGGTTGGCTGTGCATACTTATAGTCTGGTAGCACTGTGTGCCATTTGGTGTGTGGACACCAGGTGTGTTGTAGTGCTAGAGGACCAATCACGAAATTGTCTTTAAAAAGTCAAAAGCCCACCCTTTTTTTGTTTTGTCATTGGATCTCATTTCAGTAAAAGTGATTGGAAGAGTCTTGAGTTGTGACCAAAAGAGCCACAACTGGCTTGAAAAGAGAAGTGGTAAGAAAAGTGATGCTGGGCAGTGTTTCGGAGGGGTGAGTGACGTCGGTGGCTGAAGACTTGACTCGTGGTCATCGGCAGCTGGAAACCATCTCAGTAACTGTGTGTCTTTTCTGTGCTGTTGTGTGCCGAGGTTTTCCCTCTCAGTGCTTTGTCCTTAACACTGGAAAAAATGCTACCGATGTCACTGTTTGTCCTGATGATTGGAGAAGGTGGAGGGCCCTGGCCAGCCCAAGTGTTGTGCCCTGCTTATGCTTGATTGAAGAACTCACGAGAGGAAAAAACTGTTGGCACCAGTGACCAGGAAAGGCTCCTAGGTGAGACTAATGGCTAGTGCCATGGTTGCTGTTGGAAGGGTGCAAGTGTAGCAAGCAGCTCTTACACGGGGTGATCCACAGGCTGCGTTGATGGCTGGTGATTGCTGGGTTGATTTGCTAATTGCTGGTTTTGTTCAGTTTGTGCTGGAAAACTTTTCCAGAGCTGTTGCAATCTGTCAGTTTTAAAGGCAAATGAACTGGTTAAGGCTTCCTCTGCAGTGCCTTGCAGGTGCTGCACCAGCTGAAAGCAATTGTTTTGCTGCAAAGGAGTTGCATCTGTTTATCCCACCTCACTTTTAAGGCTGGAGGGCTCGTCCCTCAAATTGCAATGCACAAGTTAAGCAGTTTGCCTGGCAACAGACGTGTGATGAGACAGCAAAAGCAGAAAGACACAGAGAAACAGTACGATGCAGGGCTACAGGAGCAAAATTAGAAATGAGTTGACTGAGATGGAGTGCTAAAAACTGAATTCTGTTAATGCTATTGCCAGCCTGCAAGGCAGGCTGGATGGAGGAGGAGACTGGGGTTGCTGTCGTTAAACAGGGGAGAGAAGAGGAAGCAAATGGATGCAGAACAGGGAAAGAATGAGTGGCCATGTGGTATGCATTAAAATAACTTTAAGGTGATGCACCCAAACTGGCAGGCAGCCTGGTGACTGGCACAAGCAAGTCAGCAGTGATGCCTTGCAGGCACAAGGCTCTTGCTGTAGGCAGTTTGTGTGGTGCCTTGGCATGGGCTTCAAGCCAAATGCCACCAGTGTTGTTTAGACTGACTGGGGGTTTAAGCCATGCTATTTGGTGCTCTGAGGTAATGCAGTTCTCCAAGCCTCTTCAAGGCTGTTATAGGACATCACTACAAGAGCTGCTGATCCTGCCATGCTCTGACATTTGACATTTTCTGGGTTTAGTTTAGGAAGGCCTTCACACGATGCCTCGTTCTTGCCTTGAGATCCCAACAAACGCTGAAAGATTTGAGCTCAGAACAACTGCTGTAATACCATTCCTAGATGACTGGGGTAGTGCTGGGAAATTGTTGAATAAACTCAAAAGTCTATTCTGGTCTCTCATGAAGAGGGGGTGAAATGTATCTTTCATACCTTAGAAGTCCAGAACCCATTAGGATTTATCACTTTGATATTGCAGAGACCTGGAACGGGAATTTCAGATTTATGTAGTGCATACAGTCACTTCATCTCAGTCTGGTATAGAAATAATTTTTATAACGTCTTTACTCATTCAAGATACTGGGAATGATATTTTCAAATTCTTTCTAAGAAAAATACATACCACAGAGAAACGTTCATCAAGACATGACTTAACTGGTTTTTGTGTAAGTTTAATAAATATTTTAGTGAAGTGACCGGAACACTTTTCTGGCTGTTCCTAGAACCCAAAAATGTACCTGGTCTGTCAAAGCAGGAATAGACTTGCAGTATGCCACAGGAAGTAAATTCTTGAGTTAGGACTGCTTATTATGGAGAGGCTTCTATGAGATTACTTGACTTGCAAATATCTGTAATTACTATTTAAAAGAAAAACATTCTACTTAAACTTGAACATTCTTATAGTCGAGACTAAATCCTTATCTGAGAGTTCAGTTTGTCCTAAAGGGTCATTTCTGTCTGTTCTCCAACTGAAGAATTTAGAAGGCATCATTATGCCTTCAAAATGTTGTTATTTTCTTGTTGTTTATTTCTTCAGATTGTCGTTAATGTAAAAAGTCTAAAACAAAGAAGTAAAACAGTCTTTTAGTCTCATGAAGCAAAATAGTTATGAAAATAAATTGTAAACATTGATAAAGACATCAAAATCTTAGATGAACCCTGTTCTTGGGTCTGTCTATTGCGTTGCACGGCTCTTAACTTCCCTTTGCATTGACCATACAGACGAGCTCTCAGCAGCAGTCAGGGACTTGTCCCAGGGTTATCAACTGCTGTTCACCAGCAGCTTTCGCTGAATCTACTTTTGTTTCCTGGTAGTGTTTAATTAGTACCGCTAGTTTGTTTTTTTTGGCTAGGGTTTTTGTGCTTTTTCTCCAGTAATTGTTTTTCAGTTGTGAAGTTAAAGGAAGCTTTGCCATTTGTTTCAGTGGAAGCAGGGTACAGCCAAGAGTAGCTGTGCATGTCCGGAATGTCAGTCTGCACATGCAGTTATTGCATCTGAAGATCAATTGATGTAGTCAGCTGAAAATGTAACTTAATTATATGGTTCAGTGAGAAACTGTGTAGTACAGCTGTAGCTAGTGAAATCCAATGTGAAAGGAACACGCAATTTTAGAACAGATTCATCATCTGTAAACCCAGAGAAAAAGGAGCTAAGTGAGGATTTTGGTTTTCTGGAAAAACGTGAATACAACAATACAGCACTTCAAACATGGTCTCTGCATACATGTTGAGGTTTTGTTTATCAGTGGGGTTTTTTGTTAGTTTTTTCTTTTCTTTGGTTGTTGTGGGTTTTTTTCCCCTGAACAGCAGTGGCTGGCTTGTGAGTTCCATCCCTTTGCAGGAAAAATTTTGGTCCAGTATTTCAATTTGAGAATGTTGCATTACGGGGAGTCAAACCCCAGAAACCTGTGCTTTGAGGCCCTGTGTATAGGGCCTTACAGGAACTGTTTTCCAGCTGTTTAGACAATATTGAAGAGGAGATACATGAATGTTCTCTAGTTTTGGTAATCTGGAGAACATTGTCTTTGCTTATGAGTACATCCTGGGAAAATCTTTGTGGGATCAGGGATCAGTGTTTCAATGCAGAAATTGTAGAAAAACTGATATGTCTCTAGGAAACAGGTGCCTTGTTAGATACATTTTCATCTTAATATGTGATGTCTTTTGGAATCTCTTCAGTAAATGTTTTTTTGTAAAGCTCCTTCTACTGGACCAATGGTCTCCCAAATGGGGTGTGCAAGATGATCCCTTGGTGTGCAGGAGGGAAAATAGCAGAAAATGTATATAATTTATAAATAAATTTTAAATTAAAATGATAAATATTTTATGAATAAATGTACATAGATTGTGCATGCATGGTCAAAATTCAATTTTATTGATAGAATGGACAATGAGATGGAGGCACTGCATGGGATAGTAATGTATTGCTTCAGATGAATACACAGAAATTACAAGAATTAAGTCCTGTTAAAGACTTTACAGAGAGTTTGTTTCATTTAAAAATATGTTTCTTTTTATTTATCCGTCCTGACAGGGTCTCTTCTTCCCTTCTTTCCCTCAGGGTGTGCTGCCTGTGCAGCCAGTCTTCCTTGCATGGACAGAGTGTCTCAGCTGTTTCAGGTGGCTATCATTTCTACACACATTTACCTTCCAGCCCAAGAACTCAGTAAAGCCTTATGTTATGTTTCGACATGCTGTTATGTTAACAAAACAATGAAGTGATGCTTTCTCCGTCAAGGATGAGTCATCCTGACTATCTTTCTGTTGTACCAGTTAAGGCTGTTTTCACATTGAGGCCACTCTTTTTTCCTATTTATTCCAGCCTGGACCTTCCTGTTCTCAAGAATGGCAGATGTGGAGAGAAGGAGCCCAGCATTAAAAGCACTTTCTCATTCACCTGGCATCCTTTGGGAAAGCAGGTGGATGAACCAAGTCCCTTCTCTGCTAAAGTTCATGTTGTGATTTGAGGGAATGTTGTAAATGTTCTGGTCACAATTGGCAGTCCAGATACAACTGAAATTTGCTTGGTTTTGAGTGCTTGTATTTAATGAAAAGTCCTGTTTATTGCTTTTTGTTATTTATGAGGTTATCTCCTTTACAAAATCCTTACCTTCAGAGTAAGGAGTTCATGATCTAGGTTTTGTGCAGAGAATTTGAATTCATCACAGAAAAGGATGTTACTTCAAAGTGGGTGCATCTTTTCACTTCTGAATATTTTTTAAAGGTGTGAGAAACATCCATTTTCATAACCCTTTCTGTGGATAGATGATTACTTTATGTAATGCACTTTCTTCTTTTATGCTGCTCCATCTCTCCTTGCCCACAGTCTGAGGCATGCAGTGGTTGCAGCCAGCCTCTGTCCTTGCTGGTATGGGAGGTCACAGCCAGTGAGCTGTGCTGGTCTGTCCTGAGCTGTGCTCATGGTACTCGAGATACCATTCTGGGTAGTGTAATGTTTGGTCTCTTTTGCTTAGGAGTTTATAGTAATATTTAATTACACTGCTTCTTCA
Organism: Ploceus nigricollis; assembly: GCA_013399945.1. Taxonomy (NCBI): domain Eukaryota; kingdom Metazoa; phylum Chordata; class Aves; order Passeriformes; family Ploceidae; genus Ploceus; species Ploceus nigricollis. The sequence continues at coordinate 1,190,793 of VXBC01009130.1, read as the reverse complement.
GATCTCTAGACTGTATATATTTCTTCTTCTAGAATCGCTATTCTAGAGGGTGATCTTAATAGCACTGTTTGTGGGCCTCCCTGCTCATTTAGTGTTTGATGCTGATTATAGAAATCTTGGTCTGAGGGTTCTGAAACTCTTAGAAAGGTGTGTTTTTATCTGGAATTTGTATGCTAGCAGATATTAATACTTACCATAAGACTCTGGTTGTAGATCTTTCTTTCCTTTGTGTTCTGGGGAATACCAGGAAAACCATATAAGATTATTTCAAAAATCACAGCATTTTCTAGGGAGAATCCTGTTGCCCTAAGCAAGATGCCCTAGGTCATTTAAGAAAACAAAATATAAGGAATTGCTACAAACATGTCTATGTTTTTAAGTATGTCTACTTTTGAAATACCTATTTTAAAAGTCAATCAAAAATAGGAAATATGAAAGGAAACTTTACATTTTTATTTCAGGAATTTTTCTCAATAGCTGTTTGACTGAATACATACAGTTTTTGTACTGGATGTTTGACCTGATTATTTAATATTTTGTTTTAATTCTAAAAAGTTGCATCTCTGCCAGCTATCTACTGACTTCACTAATGACATTCCTCTTTTGCTCTCATTTGTTGTGAAGTCTACATAAGTGATCTCTGGAAAAAAGTAGGCTCTAAGTTCCAGTTGTGACTGTTACTGACCTTGCTGAAGTTAATTTGCAGTCTTTGCCCTGTTCGTGGTTGCCTTGTACTACCACGGCACTCTGGAGATAATGGACAGGTACCAGCTCAAAAAAATGGGGCAACAGTAGAGATTTAATTTAACCTGCAGAGCTACCAATGGTAGTGTTTTTATGGGGTGGCACTGGCAGGTCAGGTTTGGGGATTTTTAATACAAATGCATTTTTCACTTATATCTTTAGCTGGCTTGAATCTGCATAGTAAGGGACCCATCAGAGGAACCTGAAAGCTTTGTTGTAAGTGTCTCTGGCTGATGCAATATGCTGAGCTGGGACCAGCTAGGCTGAAACATGGGCCACTTGTACCTGGGGTTGTTGCCCAGCTTTTCTGCAGGAATCAGAATTTTGCTGCTGCCAGTTTGACTGTTAGTGCTTTTCTTGACTAACTGATGTCTAGTAGTCTTCACTGGTTTTGTTTGCTTTGTTGATCACTAGCAATGATACTAATTTAGCTTTGAAGTTGAGCACTTCTCCCAGCCTAACACTATCAATTTAGGAACAGACAAAGCTATTAAAAAGAAAAAATAAAAAGAGAGAGAAAAGAGAAACAGAATCTTTCATTTTCAGTAGAAAATTTGTAGGTATCCTGCAGGCCAGCTCTTCCCTAATGTAGAAGCCATCCCATGCAAAGCATGAAGGTTGCCTCTTCTGTTTGGCATGAGCTCCTGCTTATAGCCAGCTTCAAGCTTCCTGAGCTGGAGTGAAATTCAAAGGGAATTAGGAGGCGTAATGACAGATCCAGATCATGTCAGCCCTGGAGCTGTGTCCTCCTGAGTCTGTATTTGAGGCCAGTTGGCAGAACTAACATCTTGTGACTGGGCATCTCCAGTGAGTGAATAAAATAAATTGATTCAGTTGTTTGGCTGGGCATGGAGAGGACAGATAAATTCTGTATAGCCCAAACTTGAAAGAGTAAGTTCTGTTTTTACGGAGCATCAGTGGCTGATGCTGTTGGCTCCCTTACTGGTCATGCTCACCTGCAGCTGGGAATTTGTAGGATTTGGTATTTTTACCCTAGGGTTCAGTTTTTGTTGTGTGCCTCTTCACAGGAATGCCAATAGAGACAGGTGAAATGCTTGAGTGTCAGCTGCTGGCTGCTCCAGTGTGTCTCTGTATCACAAGCAAGAATTGTTACCCTGCAGTTGATATATTTGCAAAGGGCATTTTTCAACCAATTTTACACATTCAGAGTTGGAATGTATTCCAGCAGGAAGAAGCAATCATGAAGAAGGAAGCTTTTGGCAGCACTGCACTTGAATTTCGCCCAGGTCCATGCTTGGGATGGAGAGGCATCACACCTTCCTAGGCACAGCTCATAGACTGGCCTCAGAGCTTGCAGCTGCTTTGTCCTTCTTCCCCAGCAGATACAGAAGCCTAGCACTTAGCCTAGTCAGATAAAACCTAGCACTGAAGTTCATGGGTTGAAAGGAAAGACGGAGTCCTCCTCTAATTAAATTTGATTTATTTTAGTGCTTTGTTTTTACTTCTGATTTGCCTGGTCTCTTTGCAGGTGGAAACAGTCCTAAAAATTTTTTGCTTTGCTATATGTAACTACTGTGTGGGTGTTGCTAGGAGAGATGGAAACAAGGGGCTGAGAAATGATCCCCTTTTTTTTTATTCAGAGTGGTGTGTATTATTTGCCTGGGTTGGGGGACAGATATGGGTATGTGTGTATGTTGATTTTTTTTTTCCCCCCAGATTAGTGTTTCTACCCTGATGGCTTTTAGCCTATCATGTGTAATTTAATTCTTGAAACGTCTTGCCTGGCTTTATTATTTGAATAATATGAAGGATAAAGTTCCCAATTTAAGTCCTTATTCATGACTTATTACCTAAGCATTTACATGTAAGTGTGTGGCATGTGTGTGTGTGTTGAGGATTAGGGAAGAAGAACCTTGCCCGCTGCCCTGACAAGGATGTGCCTTCAGGTACTTCTCCACCTGAGCTCAGGGGCTCATGCTGGAAGCATTGCTTGTGCATCTTGTGGAAGGCAGCCGGTGTTCGTCCAGTTACTGAAGTACACTTAGGCGTGGTAAGAAGGGGCTGTGTGGGCACCTTCCATCAATTCTGCTCAAATTAATCAGATTCTTCACAGAGGTCCTATTGATATTTGAGTATAAAATAACAGCTAAAAGGCCTTTGATCATTAATTTTTAACAGCCCAAATGGCTTCCAGGCTTTTGATTTTTTTTATAAGGCAAATCATAGAACAGTAATTCACGTGTGAAAAAAATTGTCACATTTAAACAGCAGCAGAATCCTGTGGGACTTCGCAAAGGAACACATTTCCTGATGTTTGATGACTTTTAAAAATCAGTGGTAGAAGGCCTGGTTTTCACACTGCATAAACCTGGGACATCCTCATCATCAGATGTATTTACAAATGGGAAGGGGCTTTATATCATACCAGATAAAATGCAGCAGTGGTAAAATGATGCACCTGTACTTAAGATCTTTGTCAAGCTATAAGTTTTCAGGAAAAAATTCTTCTAGTTTTTAACTACACTGATTAGCAGATAGCTTTGTGAAATAACCGTTCTCTTAGGTGAGTCTGGTGGTATAACCTCATTTTGCTTTCTAGCCCTCTTTTTTCCAGAAGTAACCCTGGAACTATGAAACCCAAATTACCTGTAGTATGGGACAGTGCAAAGAAAAAAGAGCCAGCTGCAAGATAATGATGCTGGTTCTTGGACATGAGCACTGCCAGTTGAACTGCCAGGATGTGTCAATCTCTACTGAATGTTTAATATTCCATGATATCCTTAAGCTAATAATTAAGCAGTAGCATACATTGCAAAATCCAGTATTCAATTTTGTTGGAATTATGTTCCTTCCTAACTTCTTACATGGTCACTTAGTTCCAGCAAAGAATGGTTTGAATTTTGTGCTTGTCTGTAACTTTAAGATGAAGCCTTTCGCCTTCTCTAAATTTCTGTAACTGGTAAGATTTTTCTCATGATTTTAGGAAACCTGGATTTAATGTCAGATGGGTTTGTCTTGAATTTTATTCACTCTGAATGTAAAGAGAGGAGAAAAATGGTAATTATGACATGGTATGTAGTTGAATGATGGAAAGCAGGAGAGGTTAACAACTTTTAAAATGTTTCCTTCAATAACTTTGAATCTTGAAAATCAAACTGTTATCAGACAACTCAGCAGTTAAGACAAAGCAAAAATGACAACCATTGAATCATGAAGTATGCTCATTAGGTAGTTCACAACTTTACAAAGTTAATCTAGGTGATCAGAGCAGACTCCTTCACCTGCTGAAGTCTGGTAAACAGGAGTGGAGGCTTCTCATTGTTTCAGATGTAGAATGCTTGCGTTTGGCTATCTTTGATTCAGCATAGGTCTGAGCTGAGTATTTAAAAGAGAAACCTAATCTAAAGGTGTGAAAAGTGACCTCCAAAAGAAGGTGAATTTCTTCATTTCACTTTTCTGCTATGGCAAACAAGCTAACCCCAATCTCTTGACCTCAGTTTTCTTGCTTTTCAGCCAAACCCTCTGAGATTGTTTGGGAAGCTATTTGCTTGTTGCTCTGCTTTCTTTCATTGCATTTTCAAGCAATGCACACTAAACATGCTTCACCCTCTAAAAAAAAAAATAAACATTGAGGGGCAGGTAAAATTGGGGAAAGGACTTCCCATTTTACTGCAAGACTTAAAGGTTTTCTTGCATGCCTTCAGGTATTGTATTGGTCATCTGCAGGCCAGAGAGTGGAGTGTCAGTGGGCTTGTATTTGTTGTCTCTTAATGTTTTACCATGAAAAAGCCTTTTTGCTGACAGAACTGTCATACGTTGTCTCACATTGGATTTCATGGAAGCTGGTCAAATTATTTTTGCTACATGTTGTAGGAGCAGTTCCTGCTTTCTGGGAGCGTTGAATATTGATACAATATGTTTACTGTTTTTAAGTAGATGTATCCTGCTAACAAGAGTGTCATTTTGTACTTTCCTTTATCATTAAATTTGCATTTGATTTACTTTTTGTTTTACCAATCTTACACATTTTGGAGCTACACTGTACTTCTTGAAATGCCAGATTTGGGCTGTGACTCATGATAAATCTGATTGGGTATGTCTCATCTGCACCCTCTGCGTAAGGCTCTCTTCTCACTCTGGAAGTGGAGATGGCTTTTCTGTATTTCGTCAGGAAGGGGCTTATCCCACTATGGACCACATTAACCCTCTAGCGATCTGAGTCCACCACGTAACAAATTAAGTATATTTATTTTAAAACAGCATGGAAGGGAGAACAGAGGTGATGCAAACCAAAGTCCTAAAATATGGATTTATCAGAAGTTCAGGGGTGCTTTTCTCTCCCTGCTGTTTCTTAGGATCCTCTACTGGCATGTGCTACCTGGCCAGTCCTATCGGGCTGGGTCTGAGGTGGGATGCCCTGAAAGATGTCTGCTATACTTGGTGCTAGCAGTGAGATGTTTTTGTGCAAATTGATGTCTTTGTTTTTTTCCAGTCCTGGCTGTTTGCTTTATTTGATTTAAATAGGGAATGGGGTGAGGAGACAGGCAAAGGAGCAGTTGTAAATTAAACCTGCACCCTTGTGGATTTGGGCTTAGTTGCAGTGGGTATCCAAGAGCTCATATTAGAAAAGGGTTATGTTTAAATTAAGTTTTTCTCATATTTGGATCACAGTGATAGTTCTGCCTCTTGCTTTCTTCACTGTAGATGAGGAAAAAGCAAACATAGCATCCAGGATAACAGCATGTTTCAACACTGTCAGTTCAGTGCTGTGAATTCTTGCCTGGGAGGATGCTGTTCTGAACATTTGGTGGGAGGATGGTTACGTATCACCTCCAAAAGTCCTGAGGTTTATAGCTTCTCGAAGAGGTAATCCATCAATACTCCATTTAACAGCGTTAATAATTTCCCTTATCTGTCTGGCAGGGGGTTGTTTGTTTTAATGTGATCTCACCAGTATTATTAAAGGAGTTGGAATGCTAAAACCTTTTTTTCCTTTTATTCCAGTGCCAAATATATGTAAATAGTTTTAAGGTGGAGAGTGTGCATTAGAATGATAATGCAGTATAAATAGCAAACACTTCTCAGATGGCGAGTGAAAATAATTTTAGTCTATGTTCTGCAACATGCAGTGTCATAGTGATTTGAAGCATCCTATTTTGCAGGACAGATTTCAGGTATAGGTGACTGAAGCATTATGGCAAGTTCTATCACTGTCCAAACAAAACCTTGGATTAAAAGATACATATCTTGTTCTATGATTACTCCCTAGTTTTAAATGTTAGTCCATTTATGTATGTTACTCTACACAATTTGTGTATTAGTAATTCTGCTGAATAGAGCAATTAAGCCAAGAAATAGGGAGAACTGAAAGCAAGATTGTACCCTTGCATAAAACGTTTTCTAGTCAGAACTTAAAAAAATCACCAATGCAGAAGAATTAGATACTCTAGAAAAATCCCAGGTTTTATCTGTTGTCTATCCTTGTGTGTTCTGTGCCTTCTCTTATGAATATTTTCCTTACTGGAAAATGACTTGTCCAGTCTCAGATGCCTTGGTATTGCTTGTGGGACTCTGTAGACCAGGCTTTTGATAAGAATTAAACTACATCTTTATGGTATTATATGTGTGGGAACTTGTAGCAGTCAGATACTTTGGTTGTCTCAGTGATTTTCCTTTGCACTGGGTTGGTTTCTGGGTTAGGCTGGGTTTTTCCCATTCTGCTACACACTGCAAAAATCTTGAAAACTGCTTTTATCTTTGCCCTGGGCTTGCTTCAGTGATGACTCTATTGATTTTGTTTGCTTTTATTATGGGATGGGGTTTTTTTCTGAAGGAATGACAAATGGTCAACTTCTCACCTGTCTCTTTTGATGAGCAATGTGTTCTTTTTTGATCATTGCTCTTTATCCAACATGTATTGTTCTAACTCTAGGTTTTAAAATTTCTAATTATAATAATTTTCAAGATCATTTGGACAAATCTTTCCCTGCATCAAGAGGAGAGTTTTGACTAGCAGTGAGGGAATCATCTAGGGGTGGGGTTGTAACGCCTCACCAGCTGGAATGTGAATCTGTTGTCAGAAACCAAGCAATGCTCATGTGTAGTGAGTGTGTTAATGGGTTTGCTCTTTGCCAGGCATGTGATATGAATACCAAGAACAGAATAATTTGGATATTTTCCTCTTCTGGCAGATTAAACAGTACACAGTGTTCAACTAGTCTACACAGAGTCCTTGAACATTTGATGCCAACACCTGTTAAATTCCTCTAGAAAGTGTTTTAGGTATTATAGGGAGGAAAATTATATGTCCTTGTTTATGTATCCCAGAGAGGAACTTGGTGCTGAAGACAAACATTGATCCAAATGATCAGTAAAAAAACTACTTGGAGGCAGGCGTGGGAAATCTTCTCTTGATTTTTTCTGCTGTTGCCATTGTTGTGTCATTCCCCTTAGCAAGCAATGTTAAACAAGATTAAATATGACTAGAGAAAGATATATCTGTATTTATATCATCAGTGTATACTGATGTAAATTCATGTTTCTGAGTAGGCCCTGGGATGATTTTTCTGCTACAAGCCAAATGTTGCCTTGAAATAAAAATTTTCCCTTTTTTCTTTTAATTTTTTTCTTAACCGACCGTCATTCTTGGACTGTGGCAGTAACCCACTGGAAACATAAAGTTCTTCATGATAAAACAGATGTAAATCTTGGTCAAAAATACAGTATGACTTGCTATGGTTGCTAAAGTAAAATGGCATTTCTGTCAGTTCAAATCAGTCTGTAGCTGAATTCAAAAGCTTTTCCTGCCCTGTGTTTTGATGACTCATATGCCATCTTCATGTTCACTGCAGAATTCCGTGAGGACTCTTAAGGTTTGGACGTGCTTAGAATAAACTGAGTACCAAGGAGGTAGCCTGCCCAAGGTTTGTCACACAAACTCCTTCACCTGGGTCCCTGCAATGACCCACGCAATTCCTGCATGACCCATACAGTTTAGTAAAGGATTGTGCTGTTATCCTTTGAGATCCCTTGAACTCAACTGGGAGTTGAGCATCACAAGAACTTTTAATGTCCTTGGTGGTGCAGTACCTTTTGTGTACCAGATGTCCTGAGATCACATTGGTTCGAGTAAAGGTTTAGGGTTAAAAATAAATTTATTTTATTCCCTGCAGGAAAAGGTTGTTTTCAGTAAAAAGGTGACGCATCAAAATGTATTTTCAGAGTTATGCTTAGTTGGGTTTTCTGTTTGTTGTTTGTTTGGGTTTTTCAGTCCTAAGATCCTTTCTTTCTTACTTCATCATGTTAAATAGCTTGTGATAGTGGCTAATGAGCCCCACAGTTGGGCTGACATATCCCAAAGAGTTGCTAAAGCTTCATGTTCCTTTCGTATCCTTTCAGGTAATGTGTCTTTCTGAAGGCACATGTGGGAGCTGGTCAGAACAGCTGCTCTGAGTTATTTTCCTCTCCCTCTTGAAAACATGAGGAATGTCCTGACTTTTCCAACCTCGTATCTTTTACTAGACATTGGCTTGTTATCTTGTGGGAACTGAAGCAATTTCTCTGTCCTTAGACTGTTAAGTTTCTGTTGAGAAACTTGCACATGTGCCACTGTGGCCCTTGGATGCTTACAAGGCACATTGTGCATTTAATGTTGTCATCACCCATGATATTTTAATAGTATGGAATGAAAAACAGTATAGTAGAGGTAGAGAAAGATTATGTATTTAATCTAAGATGAATATATGAAATTCAGTTTACTATGCCTATGGCTCTTCGTGAATATCGTATAAAACCACAAATGTTACTGTAGAGCTGAATTTGAGTGTTAGCATTGAGTAATTTCATCTTCCTGTCATGTGCAGTGGTAGTTTTGAAAAGAGGAAGAGGATATTCTAAGATAATCTTACGAATATTTTTAAAAACTGATGGTGTGAAAAAAGTGTAGAACTCTCAGGCAACTTTTATTTAATGAGTTGTACAAATGTGTTTTCAGTTGGGCAGTATTTCTGTTTAATTGAGGTACAAGACACAGTTTGTACTTGTTCAGAGGTATGTCACATCATGCTGAATTTGTTGTAGTACTGGTCGTAGCTACGGGTGGACATCAGATTCTGATTAAAACCTTTGTAAGCTTCCAGTGAAACTGAAAGTAAAGCATGGAAACCTTATGCTTTGGGCATTATCTCTATTATGTTGCATTGGAATTACAGTGCAGTTCTATATGATTCTTCATTCAGTAGCTCTCTACTAGATAAAGCCTCATGGTTTCCCCTAGTTCTTAAAAGCAAACAAACAGAACTCCCTAAAACTCACCACAAAGAAACCTACTTGCTGTTCCTGTTGATCTCTATAGTCTGGTCTGTAATAACTGTACTTCTTTTTTTATTTAATCTTTTTCATTATTCTGGTCAATTATTTACTCTGTTTTCTAAAGAAACATCTGTGCAAGTGTTCTGTGCACCTCCTTACTTGGCTGACAATAGTCAATGGGTTTCAAAGTTTTACATTTATTACTTTTGTGGAAATACTGACTATAGGGAGTGCTTATTGGTCTAATACTCAGCAGATATCAGATACTGGAGATGTCGCATGTCTTTCAATTCTGGGATTTTCATGGCACTTGAGGTTTTGGGGTTTCATCAGTAGATCCTTTTGGGGAGAGATTGTTGCTTTGGCTCTGTTGATGAAAGGCAGATGCAGGTTTAGTTTCATGAATTGTTCAAATTCATTAGCTTGCAAAATGGCAAGCCACTTGCCTTGTCCCCTTGCCTCAATCACCTCTCCTGGAAATTGAAAAGTACCCTCTGAAATAAGCTGCTGCTTAAAGTGAGGACCAGGAAGCTAAAAAGACTCTCTAATCTCTTCAGTGTCTTCTCTTTCAAATTTGCTTTTTCCTATGGGTATTGAAGAGTTTTCCCTTAAAACAACTTGAGAATCAATTAATATGAAAGTTGCACACAAGAAATCTTGTATGGCATAGGATAGCGCTCTTATAACCGTGTCCGATTCCTCTGCTGCTGCAGAGTTCAGCTTTCAACCTGTGTTTTGCTGAGTGGAGAAGCCACTTCAAGGTACACATCAATCACGTGCAGAATGTGGCTGGCAGAAGGCTAACCTGGTAAATGCTTTGTGGCCAGGGCAGCCTGCAGCTCTAGTGCAAGCTGTAAAACCTGCCTGCAATGCCAGGATGAAGCTGTTTACCTGCACAAACCATCTACACTGGGCTGAGGTACTAGCCATGTGCACCACTTTTTCTGGACTGTAAACTGGGACATGGGATAGCATTTGGGACAAGGGTGCAATAAATCTGAGCCTTAAGTTTCAGCCTGAAAAAAAAATTTAAAAATAACCAGACCCAAATCTGCAGCTTTTTTTTCTTTTGTATCATCTTTAATTTCTGTTTCTTCATGCGCCTCTCTCTGCTCCTGGAGTCTTTGATCAGTACTGAGTTCATGTTATCGATAGTCTAGTTCAGATCTCACATCCTGAGATCTCACTGGAAAAACACAGGTGTTTTCTGTTACTCAATGCAGCTGTAGAGAAGGAACTTTAGAGACAATACACGGAAGTTTTAGTTTCGCCTCCTGAAACCAGGTTAGGGCAGTACTCCAAGGAGGAGCAACAGTTTAAAACCACTTCTTCCTTAATTCCCTCTTCCTGTGGTACATGCAAACATTGCTGTACAAAAAGAGAAAGACAACTGGTAAGCTGTTGTTATCCTAGCATGAATTTCCAGGCAATGAAAAGGAGGCTTTTGTATTTGGTCTGCTGACACTTTTACTTAAAGGTCTTAAGAGCCCTAACTGGGAGCAGGATTCTTCTTGTGACTGGCTAATCTGGAGGCTCCTGATGCAGTTTTTGTCCATTATTGTCAAGATTATAAACTGGAAATTCGTCTGAAGTGGAAGCAACTTTCTCAAAACCTCACAACCAGTGTGTGAGGAATTTGGGAGCAGATACAGATTTCTAAGCCCAGTGTAGCATCATACTTGCACTGATGCGTTATGCCTTGGTGAGAGAGGGAGAAGTTTTCAAGCATCTCCCATAGAAGAACTGGTGTTATCCAGCTTATGTTGTTTTAAGACAGCCTGCTTTGAGCTTGCCTGCCTGTGTTCTCCACCAGATGAACTCTTCTGTAACACGTCTCAGGATAGTGTGGTGTCTATGGCTCGGCCTTGGTGGCTGTTGATTTGGCATTGGTCACTGAAGGTTGGTTTGGCTGTGAGTGGGTAGGTGGGGGGCTGGAGGCAGCTTGTGGAGAGTCAACAGGCGCAGTAAATCCTATTGGGGAAGATGGCAAAGACACCTGGAGGGTGATCAAGCCTCAGCTGCCTGTTTGCTTGGCTGATGAGTTGGGTTCACAAGACTCTTTATGAGGGCTTATTGCCTGAGCTGAATCCTGAGCCTTTGATTCAACATAGCTTTTTCTTGATTTGCTAGAAGGATAAAAGACTGACATATGGGCTTTTATTGGCCAGAAAATTACAGTTTATCTGATTCAATACCTGAGTTATCTCTTCTGCTGCAGCAAAAAACGCAGTTGCCTAAGGCAACCAATATGTTCAGTGTGATTGCAGGTTGTGATTGGTAAACCTCTGTAGGTTTGACTGATATGACATAGAAAATGGTGTTGTCTTTTTTCAGTGCAGTGCTGGTTGCAAATACATATTAATTTTGCTGATTTTATCCTTCTTTACCAATGTTTGTTAAGAACATCTGCCATCTCCTAATAAATGAGATACTGAGTGGGAGCTTTTCCTTTTTTAAAAATAGTGCTAATATTGGCTTCTACTGGATTAGAATCTGTCCTGAGTATGCAGATAGAGCTGGATAATGAAAAAGTTTGCTATAATCCTTTCTTCCCTTGGCTTACCTACTACAGCTAATAGTCAGAAGTGAAGAAGGTGAGGGGGGTGAGAAGAAGCACTGCATAAAACCAGCCATGTGTCATTCCTGGGGTGCAGAGTACAAACTCTCTGTTTGGAGAGGTGGGAGAACAGTTAACTCAGTTAACTGTTTTCTCAGTTAGCTCATCTTGGGGATGTGCAGCTGTAGGCAGGAGTAGTAAGTTCCAGGCTTACTCTAAGTTGATCTTTAAGTTTCTTGCAGACATAAGTCCAGCTGGGCCCTAGGGTCACGTGGGAGGGCAGGTGTTGATTCTGTCAGTCCTTTGCCTAGGAGTGATCTTTTCTGAGGTGCTGCACTGTCCCCATAAAATGGGATTGTTTGAACCTGCTGTTAATATTGGAGTTGTAATTATTTTTTAGTTACAGTTTGGAGAAAGGAAACTTTTAAGTGGATAAATAACTGTACATGAAGAAACAAAAATTATTTTTCCTGGTTACTTGGAAAAATACTTCAAATGTAGGCCTAAATATCCCATGTCCTCTTCTTTACTGCTTTTGAGACTACTGAAGGTTTAACCCACAGTTCTCAGCAGTTTCAGCTGCAGAATCATCCCTTAATGCGGAGTTGTGGAACTGGTTTTCCTGGTCTTGAAAGTAGCAAGCCTGTGTTTGGTATTTGGGAAAAGGCTGTTGACTGAGTATCAGCACCCTGTCACTGGCTGAGCAATTGCTCAGCCTGGGAACACCAGCTTAGGATACCAGAGGATGTGGGTGCCTAAGCCACTGGAGAGCAAAGCCCCAGTTTTGCCCTCCAACTCCTCTCCTGACTTGACTTCACCAACAAACCTACTGGGAGTAGGAGCAGCCAGTGGTCATCCAGCTCAGAGATACATCTGTATAGAAGAGTATGTTTGCTAAACTGCCTGTCTGGATGTGTTAGCACAGGTGAAGGAAACTCCACAGACTATAAAGCAGCCTTGCTGACTTTGTATGAGGTCAGAAGGGAGGAGAGGTGGGGTGTTTGGATTTAGAAGAAGGGCATACTTTTCTGTCTCTTGACCTGGGCTGTGCAACCTTTGTGTAGGTGAACAAGGCTGTCTCTTAGTTTGAAAAAAATGGGTTTTTTACAGTTCTGTCTCATCTGAGAGATGTGAAGAAAGAGATTACATTCTGATTAATAATATGTATTTGAAAAGTTGGAGGTATACCTGTTGTCAAATAGAAAATTCAGATTTAGAGATGTTCTTCTAAATCAAAAAATGTGATTAAACACTTGAAGGACTATTACTATTAATTTCTGGGATGCTGATAGATGACTCCAGTCTATATAACTTAGTTTTCACTTCAAGACAACTGTAGAACATGCAGGGGAAAAAATAATGTAACTTTCTCTCCTTACACGTAATGTGTTATCAGATCCATTCATCTGTCACTTTCCTCTCCCCAAACTAGCGTTCCTCATGCTGTTTGTCCTCCTTACTGTGCTAGGATTATGTCAGAAAGCTGTATTTAGAGGGTGATTTTACCTCAGCAAAATGAGTTTGCGTAAGCTGTGCTGCATTTTATCTGACTGGGAAGATTTTGTTGCCGTGCACGTTCCCACTGAAGCGTTGCTTCCCAGTGGAAGTCCCTTTAGATGTGTGTCATCAGTCAAGCTCATCTGAGGTGCAGGAACAAAGCTGGTGGGGGACTGACCCCAGGATGCAATGTGAGCTCCTACAGGAGCCTCCCACTGTGACAAATAGTCTTGGAGTTGTCTGTGCTTGCTGGCTGTGTCCTCTGTTTCACTGCATCCTGCACTCGTCAATGCACCAGGAATATATTGTAGACTATAGGCCTGCATGGCTGGGAGGTAGATACAAATAAGCTGCAACAGGCAGAGGGAAACATTTCATTTCTGTTTTTGTTTACATGGTAGTCTATGCATCTGCTCATTTACAGAATTGCCCATGCTAGTTTGCGATTTTTATTATTTTTATTCAGCTCCCAGAGGCTTGGAAACTATATTATTCTTGTAATCTGCCAAAGCTGGAAAGAAAAGCTGTTTGTTCTATCAGGCTGTTTCAGGCTTCTGTGCAGTTCTTACTTGCTGTTGAAGATACAAAGAGCTATGAGTATCAGAATGCCTGAAGGGTGAGGAATAAGTACGACACAGAGAGGTCTCGATTTCTGTTCATACCTCTGAGCTCTTGCTTGTTTCCATTAACTTCTGACCAAAGTGATAGTGCTTAAGAGCATGCCCACCTCTTTACTTGACAAGATGGATAGTCTCTTTGCTCACATAGTGACAAAGATAGTTCTTTCTCTGATTAAACAGGCATTGTCAAATATATTGAAAGCAAAGGTGGTCTCCTTATTTTTGAAAGAGCAATTCTTCAGGTAGATAAGCTTAGTAGAGTTGCAGTGTGTTTTAGGAGACCTAATATAGGTGGGGTTGAGGAGTGTTCACCTCATGGCATGCACCTAAATTATGTGCAAAACAGCCCCACAAACTGAATGTTAGTTTGACTGTATTATCCTTTGAGTCTTATAAATGCCTACGAAGTGGTGGTGATGCAGGGAATATTCTTAGAGAAAACAAGCTGAGTGTGATCCCCTTCTCTCCCTGCTTTCTTGGGCTCCTAATGAAGCGATGCTGCCTTTCTTACAGAAGATAACCCTCTTAGTGTTTTGAAGACACTTTGGAAAGGAAAAAGCCTGAGATGATTTAAACAGTTTTTGGAGTATTGTTCCCATGTCCAAACAATGTATTTCTTTGTTAATATGTAGTAAAAATGATCAGTCTTACCTTAATCAAGACAATTTTGAAAGTCTCTGTACTTTTGAGGACTGACTATAACAGTGCTTTTGTTCAGTTTTTTTTATTGTGATATTTAAAGCCCAGTTGAAGGCTACTGTGGAGTCATAGGCAGATAAAAATGCTGGAAGCACAGAAGTATAATGTATACAATAATTGTAGTGCTCTTTGCACTAATTATTGAGGCTGTTCAAAATGTAATTGGGCACAAAGTTTCACGGCTAGAGAAAGAAATTCTACTGAATGTTTGGGTCGTATTCAAGACATACCATATCCTAAGAAAATATTAGTTGGTGTATACTTCACAGCACATTGTGCCATTATCTGTTGGCTGATGAAGGAAACAGCAGAAAAGAAGGTATTCAGTGATGCCAACTACCAGCTAGAAAATCAGAGGAGTAAAAGTGAGGAAACCCATAGGCTGAGACAAAGACAGTTTAACAAGGAGGGCAAAAGCTGCATATGCAAGCAGAGCAAATCAAGAAATTAAAGGACTGCTTCCCATGGGCAGGCAGGTGCTCAGCCATCTCCAGGAGAGCAGGGCCCCATCACATGTAATGGCTACTGGGGAAGACAAATTACATCAGACATCCCCCACCTTCTTCCCCTCAATTTCTGTACTGAGCATGATGTCACATGGTCTGGAACATCTCTTTGGCCAGTTTGGGTCACCTGTCCTGGCTGTGTCTCCTCCCAACGTCCCAGGCACCTTGAGTCTCTTCACCAGCATGACAGTACAAAAAGCAAAAAAGGCATTGGCTCCATATAAACACCTCTCAGCAATAACAAAAAAA
>VXBC01009130.1:1147958-1175609 GCA_013399945.1 Ploceus nigricollis | reverse complement strand
AAAAAAAAAAAAATCTCTATTCTCATTACTGTATTCAGCACAAACCCAAAACATAGCCCCAAAATTATCTCTTTCCCCATCAAAACCATCATAATTAGGCATTTAGATTTTTTTTCCCCTTTCTATTTAGTTAAGTTTGTGCTGGTAGGCAGGAGATAAATCAGGGGTGGGGAAGTACTGTTGTCAAAGAGGTAAGAAAATAGAGTGCAGTGAAGTTTTTGTATGCATATATAAATGGGAAAGATGGCATACTTACTGCTTATTCCTCTGGCCTATTGATGTCTTCATGGCAGAAATGCATTTTATATTCAATGGCTAGTTATGGTCTAAAAAGTACAGTAAATCCAGAAGACTAGGCAAAGTTTCATGCATGTGGAAGTAAGAGGATTAAGCAATTTTAGTAATTTTTTTTTTTGCTGTAATTGAAAAAAACATGCCTTCTTAAGCAGAAATATTGCTTGCAAAACAACAACAACAAAAAAGAGACATGCAATTTTCCTTCAGCATCCAGCCTCCTGGAAAAGCCTCTTCCCTTCATAAAAGGGAAAAGAGGTTCCAGCCAGAATAACTTTCACCAGAAGGGAAGGAATCACACACACAGAGACATATTTATCTAAGCTCAAGTGATAAAATGTGATTAACTGAGACTGGAG
This sequence comes from Ploceus nigricollis, assembly GCA_013399945.1. NCBI lineage: Eukaryota > Metazoa > Chordata > Aves > Passeriformes > Ploceidae > Ploceus > Ploceus nigricollis. The sequence continues at coordinate 1,174,956 of VXBC01009130.1, read as the reverse complement.
CAGCCATTGCGGTTGGAGCAGCCACCACATACACTAGAAGACCATGAAGCAGGAAATGGACCATTCTTTTGGCATTTACTTGGAGGTGTCTGGTCCCAGTACTACAGCAGGAGAGTGATGTTCCTTTAAAAGATGTTAAGTGAAGTATGTAAATAGCTCTGCTTGCTGCCTGCTGTCTACTCTAAAATGCTACCTTGGAGTTCTGACACATCAGGGACAGAACAGCTGTGCTAAGGCTGTTCTGAAGATGCTTCAGAAAATTATTTTTGTTTTGTTCCAGTTTATGAATGGGACCAGATCATAAGGACTATGGACTGTCAGATTGGCAGGTTGGCATCTTTCTTTCCTGTTGGCACCACCATCCCCCACTGGGTCGGGGAGCAGAAAGACGTAGTTGCTGCTATTGTCTGCTGCAGGCTGGTTTCTTTGCAGGCCTAAATGGGCAACTTGCTCACCCCTGAGTGTGTAATGCTGCTCTGGAGGAGGTCAGTCAGTGTGCTTTCACTCTGGTGCCCTTCTTTCCCTTGTTTCGTCCTGTGAGGCCACACAATTTTTAATTTATATGTTAACGGAGAGAGGTGTGTAACAGCAGGGTTGCAACCACTCTCCATTCTATGGAAGAAGCTATTTCTTCTGTTCAGAAACACATTACTCCAAATCACTTCTCTGAAAGACTGAATTTTGTGCTTACTGATATAATCAACATTTCAGAGGAATTAGAATTTTTTTGCTTGGTTTGTTTGGTTTGTTTTTGTTTTTTTTTTTTCCTTTCTCTTCCCAGTAGGGGAAGACTCCTGTGTGTTTCAAATCTTTCTTTTCTGCTTGCTGTGCTGATTACTTCTGTATTCTGTGGGGCATTTTATTTCAACACTCTCGGATTGTATTTCTTAATCTTTGCATAGTAAATAAAATGTGTCCTAATCAAATAAGTTTATCCCTGTTTAAAATATACATATGGGAGCTATATATACACTCTCTCTCTCTCTCTCTCTCTCTGTATATATATATATATATATACACACATATACACACACATATGTATGCATGTCTCCAAAGCATAAAGGAAGTATGGTGCTTTAACTGGTTCAGGAAATACTAATTTTGTACAGTAGGTGGTGTGATTGTATTTTGTGACTGTTTGAGTCTGTGGCATAAAGAATCTCCTTTTTCTCAATTGAAGAATTACCCCTGCCCTTGAAACACACACTCTGATAAAAGATTGGTATTCTGAGCTGGTTGATGGGTAAAGGGAAGAAAAATGATATTGATGTCAGTTAAAAGTGTGGGACAGCCTGTGCACTGCTTTGAAGATCATGCACCGGCTCTTTGTGGCTTTTCCCTTTTTTTTGTTTTTTTTTGTGGCAGTTTAACAGCCATGACTTAATGCTCCTGGAGGTGTTTTGTCCTTGGCAAATGATTTGCAAATCCTTTACTGCCACTTGTTAATCATTTTGAATTGAGAACAGATTAATGCTTGTTTCTCTATTGGCAGTGTTGGCCTCTTAATAACAGCTATCCAGCTTTCTGTGCCTATCTAAATATCCTGTGCTCAATGACTCCAAAGGCATGTAGGTAGTGCAGTAGAGTTATGTAGGTAGGTTTAATATCTAAATATAGCAATAATAATCTCTGGCTTTCTTCTTTTCAGTCACCAGAAGAAATTGGTGGATACATTTCTATGTGTGTGGAGTATGGACTGAGATAAGTCTATGTTGACGTCTGTTTCAGTATTAATTTCTGACATCTCCCTCCTTCAGAAGAGGAGAAATTCTTTTTATGAAAAAGTGTCTGAGCTTGTCTTCAGTTGTGGGTTGGGCTTTTTCCCTGTTATGCTAGAGAATATGCAGTTCTCAGCCCCTTTCCGAGCTGCCAACTTTCTGTTCCACTGAAGTTACTTCTGGCTCCAGTCCCAGTATTTGTGGGGAACAATAGATCCTATTTTAGCCTATACAGATTTAATTGCTGTGAATGAGATTGACAATTATCTCCTTTTGAGTCTGAAAATCCCACCAGCTGTTTCTTCTGCTTCGCTTTAAACCCTGATTCTCTACCTTGGGTGGCATTTTAGTCATACCAAAGGGCATACATATAAAAGATGAATTTTGAGGAAAATGCATTTCAAATAGCAAAAAAAGTTATTGAAAGAGAAGTTGATGGCCTTTCTTGTTTTTGTGAGGGCATTGCTTGGTTTTTTGTTTGTTTGGGGTTTTTTGTTTGTTTGTTTGTATGTTTGTTTTGCTCCCTCCACATCATAAGCTCAGGCATGTAAGTGGGAATCATCTGACCACATGCTGACAACCTGCTGTGTCAGTGTCTAGGCTCAGCTTTATCACCTGCGAAGAGGAAGACATGTTTCATGCTATGTAAACAACTAAAATAGGTCAGATGAATCATGCCCCCAGATGTCTTCTTTCTCTTTAGCTAATCACCCAGACTTAATAAGCAGACTTAGCTGTCTGCACTGTAGATATCTGACTAGATCTCACCTCTGGGGACCACACTTGTCACAACAGTCGCATGTGGGTTACTAGACACATGTAGACACGTAAGAAGATTAAAAGTACTTGGCTTCTTGATGCAGAGCCCATGCAAAGGTGAAGGTGCTCTGGGCTCGTCTTCTTGAAACCAATGACAAACTTGAGTAGATTTTCCCAGAAAAGAGACGTATCAGTATTTGATGTTCACAGTTACATACTGCTAAACCGGGGTGCACCACCTCTTTCTCATTACTCGCTTCCGAGGCTCCTAAGATTCCTAGCTTCATAGCTTTCTTTTTCAGAAATGTTAGATGGGACTTCCCCCTATTATATGCTATTTTTACCTCCATGTTTTCTCTTCAGTCTTGTTGTGGAAATATATTGATTTTGATTTTTGAAGAAAAATCATTTCATTACACATTACACAGGTGTCCCTGTGGGGTAGCACACTGGCATATGAAGGTGGAGATTGCTTATATTGGGAAAGCCAAGAGAGGGGATACTTGAAGTTTTGCCTTTCACCCTTTGCCTGAGAAGTTGTCCCTTGCTAATTTTGCAGGTTATTCAGTTGCTGAATTCTGCGGGTTTTCTTTTCAGTCTGAACACATTGTTTAATATTTATTTAGAATCTTGTCTAGGGGTGTATAAATTCAAACTTCCAGTTTCGCTCTTTGCTTTTGTGCATATTTCACATTTGTGCAGCTTATAATTTCTGAAAGCAAGTTGTTCCTTGGTGTAGCAGAACGCAGGGACACTCTAATACTCTGTTATTTCCTGATACATATTTTTACAGATCTTGACACAATTTTAATTTCCCAGTGGTCTGAGAGGCATGGAGAAGTTTACATGACAGTTGCAGTAGTCAATTGGTTCTGGTGTTGACTTTGTTCGTGTTGAGACCTCTCTGGAACTGCATGTGCCTTTGGTCACACTGTGCAAAATCTACCCCATCAGGGCTGCTTAAGTTTGTGCCAGGCTATGCCATCTCCTCTAGACCTCTTTGGGCACAAGTGATTCTCCTTAGTTACAGAGCTTTCTAAAATATTCGATGTTGGCCCTTCTTACTAAGTGTTTGTGCTAAGTGTTTGCCAGTCTGTAGGCTTTCCAGTGTGCCTGTTGCATGTACAAGTGAAAACTTGGATTGAGGCTTTTTAGGTGCTTGTGCTATTGACTTTGGAAAGGATGAGTTTTGTAGTGGAGGCAGATTGCACAGCACAAGTAGAAGAAATGGTAGTGCTGGAGAAGTGTGACCTTTCAGACTTCACAGGGTGTCAGTGAGCTGTTCCTGCTCAGGGCCAGTTCCTGGGCACACATCAGGTAAGATAGGCCTCTTGCTTTGCGCTTTGCTCCCTCTGCATTCCCATGTGGACAAGGTCCTGGACAACCTGTTCTAGGTGACCTTGCTGGAGCAGGGGGCTTGGGCCAGATGACCTCCAGAGGGCACTTCCAAGCTCAGCTGTTCTGTGATTCTCTGATTTTGCACCTTCCAAAACTTCTTAACCTTGTTAAGCCTTCTCTGCTCCTGGGTAGGAACGCATCTCTTCATCCTACCCCCTGCAAGGACAGAAGGAGCCTTTGGGGAAAATTTACCCTGAGGTTGTGGCATGGTAACCCTGAGGTTACCATGTTAAGAGGTGTTGTGCAGACCCCAGAGCTTCAGTACTTTCCCTCTGGATAAATGTAGCAGATGGGGCTGGAAAGGACACCCTTGTTTCCGAGCTGTGCACGTGCTCGCACACCCACACTCACACAGAGCCAGATACTCATTTGCTCACTGCTATTTGCTTGCTCTTGGGTAGAAACCCTGCATTTGGTTGTCATTCTTCTTTTACTGGCACTGATTTTAACAGGGTTTCTATGTTGACTTTCACTCTAAATTAAGATTGCACCTGGAAATTTTCATCTGTGATGGCTGAATGACTGGGCAAAGATATTAAGCACTTTGACCTATATTACATGAAAAATAAGTGTTTTCAATGACATAGTATTTAACTGAATTTTGTATAACTTGCGTGAGAATCACCACAGGTTTTTCTTTAGAGGTGTTTGTGTGTGTGTATGTATGTATATATAAAGTATATGTTAAAGTACTGCAAAATTTTCTTAATCCTGTTTTGCTTTAATTACTGTGACTTTTTTATACTTTAAATTTAGGAAAGCTAATTTTGGAATTGATTGTTAGCCGCAAGAGGAATAAATGAATGATAACTACAAATGTTTTGATGAATCATGGTCTATCAAGATTAAGGGAGCTGCCATTTTTCTGTAATCTTTTATTTCAGGCTCAGGATTGCTGCCATTTCATTGGTTTGCATTTAGCTTCTATTTTAACAGCTTTAAAGATGAGATCTAGGAATGCAATTTAGTAACAGAAGTAAAAGACTGGGCTTTGAGGCACATTTCTATTGCAAAGAGTCATTGGAGTGTTTTTTGCACATGGCCCCTTCCTGCACATCTGCCAGCTAATGTTCTCCCGGAGGAAAAGTGATAGATGTAAAACTCCAGCAGCAGGGTGTATTTTTTCTTTAATTATTAAAAAGTACCAGCATATGAGTGACTCTGAATTAATTTCCTACTTGTGATAATAAAGCTGTACATCATGTTTTTTCTCTTTTTTTTCCCTCCCTCTTGTCTTGCATATGTGTGCTTCCATACATATATATTTCTATAATGACTTTAAGAATAAAGTAGCAGATTGTTTTCTTTCAGGTTGTGGGGGCTTCAAGTACCTGCTGCAGAGGGATATTGTGAAAAAGGCATTAGTGTGTATCTGTGGAAATGTGTACCTTCTCTGTCACACTTGCAGAGATTATCTTGGGGCTAAATTCAGTTGACAGCTGTATAAAAGGGATTAGTACTGTCACCGCTCATCTCTTGGGGTTAACTTTCACACATGCTAAATATGAGAGATATTTTTTTTTAAAAGCTTGGACCAGTTTTGCATAAGCCATTTATCTTGATTTCTCTTAACCCTGAAGCTGAGACTGCAGTCTACAGCATCAGACTAAAGATGTGGGATTTACTGCATTACTTTAAGCACATAATTTGCTTCACTGTAAGCATAAGGAGAACTTTTATTTGCATATAATTGGCATTTCTGTAAGGAAGAAAGTGTTTATTTTAGATGTGCTTTCAAAAGTAGAACTTTGGGAAGGAAACTGGGGAGGAGGGGGAAGTAGTCTTTTGTTTTCTTCATGCATCCTTGTCATGTGCATACACTCATTTAAAAATCTAAAAGAAAACAAAACTATGAGGTCAATTCAAATTGAGCTTTTTGTTGGGGTTTGGTGTAGTAGTAATAGTAGTGCTGAGCTTGTAGACAGAGTGAATATTTCTGAAACCCAGGTGCCCCTTGCTGTAGCAGTTATGGGCAGGTTGCTTTTCCTTGCCTTTTCATCATTTTAACTAGAATTATTTCTGTATTTGTCACATAACTTGTGAGGACAACTGGACCTCATATGCAGCCATTCTATCAGACTGTGTCTCTATGGTCCTGTCCTTGTGGGGGTTGTCATGGTCAGCCTCACATGCAGGTGAGGTGGTGTACAGCTCATGGGAAGTGACATAAAGTGGCTGCTTTTCCTTTGCATGAGCAGGAAAGGAATGGCAGAACTTTGGTTCCCATCTTGAATGTGAGCTCTAGGTTAGATGCAAAGATGTTTCTCATCTAAAAGCAGCTCATAACCAGTATCCAATGATGTGTTTCTTGGTGTGCAGTCAAAAATGTAGTATTGCTCATCAGTGAACTTTCAGGATCACCCCTAAAGGCTATGACAGTGAAATCACGTGTGATAAAATGACTGTGAACAAAATAGAAAAGTTACTATCATGGTGTGATTTCTTTAGATTGAACCAGGTGCCTCAATTTCAAGAGCTGTCAGTCCTAATGCGCAAAGTCACAGGTACTATTCACGCATGGCTAATGAGACGTGATAAAGGATATTCCTGTAGAAAGGGTCCATTTCTTTTCACTACTATTTAGGGGTTTTTTAATGCTTTCTGCTTCAATTTGAAGCTGAAAACTTATCACACCAGCCAAAGCTGGTAAGCATTATCAACAACGTAGTAATGTTATAACATAATAACATAATGAGGTAACATAATGTTATAACGTAATAACATAAGGTAAGCTTTATCGGCAACAAAAATCTAGAAAAATCTAATAATGCATTAAAATATCAAGAGTTTTTGTGCAAATATATTTATCTGGAGCCTGACTTCACCCAATTGAATGTGCCATATAAGAAGCATACTTTTAGAACTTTCAAGGCAACTCCCTCCTGAATATTATGGAAATAAGTTCAGGCCCATTTTCCCTAGATTAGCAGGATTTGAAAACTTAACTGTTGGAGAGAAGAAGAAAAAGGTCCAAGTGCATTAGTGGAAACTGCACTAGAAGGACACTGGTCAACACAAGGTTGTTTATTTTCATTGTCTTCTGGGTCTCTTGCTTATATTTCAGCAAGCATTCAACAGCCAGGCAAAGTTGCTTTAAATATGGATGATGAGCAGTCTGACCTGGCATTCTTTTCAATTTCACTGTCCCTTGTGGGAAATAAGTGGTGGTTCTCTTACAGGGTCAAATTAATCTTTAGTTTTGCAACCTCTTCTTACCCCATTCTGATAGCTAGTACAGAAGGAGTGAGGAAGAAGAATTTGGCAAGTAGTATTGCCAGCTGTGGCTGAGACTGCTCAGCTCCGAAGTGAGATCATGCCTAACCACCCTTGTATCCCACTGGACTGGCTTAGCATCTGCTTGGGGCTCACTGTCCCTTGGTTTTCTTCTGCAATACCTGCATGCTAATTATCAAGAAGAGCTGCCTCTCCCTGTGTGGTGGTCATAGAGCTTGTGCATTCCTGCAATGACCTACAGCTGTTTTGTTCCTTGTAGTCACTTAGTATTTCAAGGGTAGCTGGAGGGTGTGCTGCATTGTAGCATTTTAAACAAATAACATCAGAGTGAACTTCCCTTCCAAGATGTTATTGACTTCAGCCCAAAGACAAGCTGTGTTACCAGGTCATGATCATCTACACTGAACTTGTGGTAAATTTCCAGCATAAATGCTACTCTACTTTTATACTTTGCTTATTTTAATCCCACATCTATTTCTTATGAGTTTGATGGGTGTCATAGCTTCTAGCTGGACCTCAGAGTGAACTTGGCCTGATATACCAGTGTAATTGCTGGTAAGAGAAACCATATTTTCACAGCACATCATTGCAAGATTTCGTGGCTAAATTTTTACTTCTTCCTTGGTTAATAAAATGAAAGTTTTATTTAGCCCCATGGATTTAGAGAACTGATTCAGGTCTGGCTTCAGTTTCTGCCTGCAGTGGACAATACTAGTGAGTGCTTTGGTTTTGATGTGCACAATGCGACAGATACAGTAATGAATGAATGGAACTGTTTAGGCTGCTTGAAAAACTGCCTTTCATCTGAGGGAGGAGGTGAACAGCTAGAAGGAAATCTCTTTCAAGTTGATTTCCAGTGCAGAAATAAATCTCATGTGGGTGAAAGGGAGGAAACAGACACCTACCTGGAAATCTAAGACTGTAAGTGAGATGTCACAGAAAAAAAAGCAGCGGCATCCACTCACATGCTTATCCATTAAGGGGAAAAAAAAAAAAAGGTGGGAGGAGTGAGTAAAGCCAGCAACACTTTTGTGAAAGTTGTTTTTTTATGGTATCTTTAATCATCACTCTAAGACTGTTAAAATTAAAACCCAAAACTGTTAGGAATGTATTGTCTGTTGTCTGTATGTATAGTATTCATTCATCTGGGTTGCTTCTGTGTTATTAGCTGGGTTGGATGCAAACTGGTGTCATGCAGTTGTGGAGTGGTGTGTGTGTGCCACAGCTGGAAAGAGGAGAGGCTGGCTGTAGCTCCTGTGAGGTGGGGAGAGAAGGGCTTTGTGCTTCCTGCTGAATTGATTCATTCACAGTCAAAACAAATACAGGTGTCCACTGCTAGTCTGAAACCCCAGAGGAGGGTAGAATTGAAAATTGCAGTGTACAACAAGCTACCTATGGATATATCCTTTTATTTCTAGCTCTTTTTTTTTTCACTAACCCTTAGGAGCTTTTGCATTTTTATGGGATTAATATTTGTGGAGCAAATGAGCTCAGGTTCCCCAAGTAAAAACATCTTTCAGGGCACGTTACAAGCAATGTTCCTTCGCTGCAGCTCATAGACTGTTTGAAGCTTCTGTTGTGGGCTATATTTTGTTCCAAGTGGGTATGGCAACTGCATTAGGGATTTTTTTTTTTGGTGGATAAAACTTTACTGCTACAGCACAGCTTGGAATTTTGGCTGATCACAATTGAATGTAATATCAAAGAGCATGGTATAGAAAGGAATAAAACACCCAAAGAGTATATACTGGTATTGATGCAAAAAAAAAAAATAGGGGAATGAATAGAAATGCAGTCTTAAGCCTGAAGCTTTTATTTTTGGTTTGTGTTTGCTTGTGGTTTGGTTTGTGTTGTTTTGGGGGGGTGGTTTTGAAACTATCAAAGCCTGTTTTGGATGTGTTTACCAGGCCTGTTTTGGTTCTCTTAAAATAAACTTCAGATTTTGCAGTGATCATGGCACAGAACTTTGAGCTCTGCTTGTTGAGAGAAGAATAGAAGCACAATGTGACCTGCATTTCCATCTAGTCAGATGGGCTTTGGGGTCTCATGAGATACCAAGAGAATCCTAATTGTGAGCTAGACAAACTAGCTGGCCCCTATCCGGTGGATTTGCTTTTAGCTGAGGACATGTTTAAGATTAAGACTCATGAAACACTGAAGTGCCCATCAAGATTTGATGCAGGTACTTCAGCTGTGACCAAAGCCCACCACCTGACTGTGCAGGCTTCAGCAAGCTCCTGTTTGGAAAGTGGGATGGGTTTTACTAGCACCACTATACCTCAAACTAAACTTCAGGATTGTTTATTTATTACTGAGAAACGTGTTTGACACAGTACAGACAGTGAATTCTGTAAAAGGAGGGGCTTCTGATCTAGATACATTATTTGGGTTGAATGTTGCAAAAGATTGGATAGGAGATACATGGGTATTGGGGGAGAGGAGGGAAAGAATGGAAAGGAGTTGATCATTAATAGGTCTAATCAGTGTCTTGAGAAATTTGGAGAGAGAACAAAAAGAGGAATTCACTTGAAAATGTGTGTCTAAGTAAGCTAGAGAATTATGTAGGCCTCACTCTTCTTTTAATTAATTTTTAACTGTTTTTTGTCTGCATTATTATTAATATTAATGATAAAATGAAATTGAAAATATTGGAGCTGTTTAATCTCATTTTGTTCACTTTACTGGTGAAAAACTTATCTTTTGAGTTAGACAGAAAAAATACATGGGGGTAATCTTTGGAAGCTGAGGTACTTCATCAGTGGAAGGAGGGGCAGATTTTCCATAAAAAAATTCCAGAGGTCTAATTAAGAGTTACCTTTTGGTGATATGAATATCTTGTTAGTTCTGCTTTGTTATTTGTATAAACAGCTTAGATGTGATTTTTGTTCTGATAAGTTGCAGTGTGGGAGAGCAAGGAGGAAAGACAACAGTGAAATCAGCATTGGAAAGCTGGTTGAAAGAATCGCCTGGAGGAGGGATTTAGGAAACTGCAGAAAGAAAAGAATTTAAAAAGTCAGCAGAGACAGAGCTGTTTGAAGCTGAGTAGAAGCTGTTTGAAGCTGAGTAGATGTTACCAGCTTCTGTGCGTGGCAGCAGGCACCAACACATAGCTCAAGATTTGAAATTAAAAATCACGGGGCTTCACTGCAGCAGTTTTTCAGGGTTTGCCTGCGAGGTGGGATGTGAGAGTAGAAGATTTCCTGTGTCAGGAGAGGAGCAGCTTTTGGTGTCTAGACCCTGTATTACCTGGGAGGATCCATAAGCACCATTTTGACATGATAAATTCAGGCATTCACAAGGAATAAAATACACTTAATCCTCTGATGAAGAAAGAGAAACTGGAATTCTGGGAGATATATTTGATTTCTTGGATTAAATGTATTGTTCAGAACCCATTCCTCCCTCCTCAATACACTGACACCCCAGCTCCCATGTCTACTCAGTATTCAGTCTTGCCAGTCTTTTGATCATATCCTTTTCTAGCAAGGTGCTTGGTACACAATTTCAACTCCAGGTATTTTGTGATAGCCGGTTGTCAAGCCAGTCTCTTGGGTCACTTTGTTCTCATAGTCTTTCAAATGTATTCAGTGCATTGAAAATTTTTTTTTGTAAGAGCCTTAAAAAATGATAATATTGTGCATAACTTGACATGTCATTAAACATCAGAACATCTTCCACCATACCAGTCCTAAAGTCCATCACTAAGCTCAGAAACCAGGGTAACTCCAAGAGTTCAATGACTTGAGTAAGGAGCAATAAGTGGTAGGAAAGCAGTGATGTTTGTAAGGAGTAACTTTTGTCTCTTACTTGTCTTCTGCTTCTTTTTTAAAATGGGATTGAAAACAGCAGCATCAGTAAGGAGACTGGTCAGCTAAACTAAATATTGATTAGTTCCTGATGTGATAAAACTACACTTTCTTTTCTGGTGCAGTATTTTAATCATGTTTGTAGCATTTCAAACTGAACAGGTCTTGATCAGCTGATTTAAATGCTTTGGTATTATGATTTTGTCATGTGTGTTGTGTGTTCCATCCTCCCCCCCAGACACTTTCCCCCCATATTGAATATATGCTTCTACTTTTCCTAATGTCAAGAAAGTGAGAGTTTTCAGACTGGAAGCTTACTGCATCTCAATATTTGATCTGCAGTTGCCCGAAGGTTAAGCACTGCAGGGGATGAGTGGTTAAACTGCTCACAAGTGCCTTGCAACTAATTGCTCCTTCATCTCTGCTCTCTATGTGTTTTGCAAAATAATTTTATCCACAATTAGTGTTTATTTACAAGACATGCAAACAAATGGTGGTACTGTGCATACAGATAGACTGCAATGTGAAGCATTTAGCACTGTAAGGAAGCTTCCCATTTCTGAAAGCAGTTAACTGCAGTGGACGTACATTTTCTTTTTTAAAAATACTGTTTTTTCTTTTTAGAGGCAGGAATGCTCACTTGCGTGTCACAGCATCATACTGTTCCTTGAAAGTGAAAAAAATGTATTACCTTTAAGCTAGGCTGGTACAGACTTGACATTTCAGCAAGAGCAGGCAAGCTGGGGATCCCTGCAAACCTTCCCTTGGTTTTTGTTCGCTTTTCATTTCAACAACCTTTAGCAAGTATTTTCCTATTGTGTAAAGTTTTACTGTAGTGAAAATGTTAGAGATCAAGAAGTCAGGTATGTCTTGAACTTGCCATTAGGATCCTGATGTGCCTTCAAGCTGTTTTAGTTTCTGGTGAGGCAGCAGTTATTTCTAAAGACATTTGTGTGCCTGATGTGAAACTCGGTGCTTATCCAGTAGTGGAAATACTGTCTCTGAGTATTGGTCAACTTGTTGACCCCAACCTCGCAGTGAAGAGGAGCGGGTGGATGGTGTTTGTGGAAGAAGACGTGCTTCCATCAAAGTCACAGTGTCTTTGCTTGGCTGGAACAAGATGTTGTCCTGTCTTGCATGGGATTTCCCTGTGTGAACCCAGGACTGTCAACTGATGCAAAATTGGTCAGTTTGTGATGAAATTGTCATGTAGAAAGTGGAAAATGTGTTTGGGCTTGACTGTTCTGAGATCGATGATAGTAACCTCAGTATTGTGGATAACACATGCTTCTGATTAAGATTTTAAAAGCTTGTTGGTGGAATAGCTGTTTATTTCATCCTCGTCACTGATCAAAGGAAGGAAGCTGTGGTACAAGTCTTAGGATACCTTTGGCTGTTAAAAGCTTGTATTGAGGTCTTAGTGCTCGGTTTTGCATGCCTGCAGCTCTTAGTGCAAATCTTCTGTTTTCTACAGGGGCAGCTAGTTTGAGGTAGGCTTCTAGGGGCAGGGGGTTATGTTGTTCAGTACTACAGGAATGTATTTAGTATGCATCACTCTATCACTGTGGTACAAGCAAGCTTGACTTGCCTGTCAGAGACAAAGTCTTTCCCTTGTATTTCTGTCACAGCATTTCTAATATATGCCGTTTGAACAGACTGCCTTTAGCAGTAACAGCTTTGTAGATTTATAGCAGGTATTTTGTTTATGCAAAGACTTGGAACTTGACAGAATGCACACTCTTAGCCAGCAGATCCATTATTTACAGCAGAGATGCTAAGAGGTAGAAAAGCAAATGGGGATCTCATGTTTCAACTGGGAGGCATATGTGTTATCAACTTCATCCATAAAGTAGTCTTTTTTTAAAAAAAGTATGGCATGCCTAGGGGTGAAATACGCTCATGGCACCATTAGTTCTTATTCACATAGTTCTGTGGAAAATGCTTGTTGTGTCATGTGTTTGCATACAGAAATAAAAAGTATACCTGTGTGTATGTTTGTTTGTATCTCTGGAAGGTGGTCAGGTATTTTAATTCAGTCAGTACTTGCAACACTGCTGGACTCTGGTTCTGTACCTCTCGAGTCACATTGCGAGATATAGATGGGGGCTTCTGTGCTTTGCTAATCTGGTCACTGTTTTCTTTTTCTGTTTTGTTTTTTTCTTAGGGTAATAAATGCAGGGAAGAGCACACACAATGAAGATCAAGCCAGCTGTGAAGTCCTCTTTGTGAAGAAGAAAGCTGGAGGCAGTAATTCTACACCAAACAAGAACTCTTCAACAAAACGGAGGTCCTCGCTGCCTAATGGAGAAGGTCTCCAGCTGAAAGACAATTCAGTAAGCAAACTTCTGTATCTTGTCAGTGGAGAAATACAAAATAATATAAAAGAATGTAAGAATACGGCACTAAAAGGTACTTTCTGAATAATTCATATCTTTTCAGTTACCTCTTACTGATTATCTCTGCTTAAATGCAGAACATTACACTATGTTTTTCTTAGCTCTACTACTTAATTTTTTGTGTTGAAAAATGCTTCTTGCATCTAAGATATTTTAGTTTAAAGATGGGCAAGAGGATGCTCCTGGATTTTTCTTTTTGTTTCATTTCTGAAATATAATGTTGAAAAATTTGAAGATGAAGAAAGGGCTGGAGCACATCTTCTGTGAAGACAGGCTGTGAGTAGGGGCTGTTCAGCCTGAAGAAGGAAGGCCTCCAGGGAGTCCTTAGACTGACCATCCAGTACCTAAAGGGAATTGGAAACAGGCTTTCACAAGGACCTGTAGTGATAGGAAAAGGAGTAAGGACTTCAAACTATTAGAAGGTTTAGATTAGATATTAGGCAGAAATTCTTCATTGTGAGGGTGGTGAGGCACTGGAACAGGTTGTCCTGAGACATTTGGCCAGGTTGGATGAGACTTTGAGCAGCCTGGTCTAGTGGAAGGTGTTCCTGCCCATGGCAGAGGGGTTGGAACCAGATCATCTTTAAGGTCTCTTTGATCCTAAACCATTCTGTTTCTGTAATTTACACAGATACCTCATGGTGTCACAAAAACACAGGTCAACCTCCATCTGTTCTTTCCAAGTTTCTGTACTGTTGTGTAGGCACATTTGCACTACATGGAGCTCTGTGGACACTGCATTGGCAGCTGTTTTCACTGTGCCTACACAGGGGTCAGATAAAGAACTATATGAACAATATAGGCTATTAAAACATGTTTTGTATCGAAGCCACTAAACCCCATCTTCAGCCAATGTTGGAAAGATACTGCATTCTCTAATTTAATCAACTACTAAAGCAGGATAATCTTCTGGTTTGTGCAGGTAGGGTAACATCATCCAGCACATGGAATTCGGTGATTTTTGCAGACTATAGCTTCCCTCATTTGTGTGAAGTGTGGTGTATGTCATGCACTTGTCTACTGGCAATTGTCTGCTATTTTTCATCTGTCTTGTTTCCTGACTGGCTAATTACTTCATCTGCTCTTTAAGCATGAGCTCAGCCTCCAGCAGTGATTGATAGTCTATGTTCAATTCCAACATTTCACCATGTAATACTAAAAGCCCTGTCTAAATGTTTGAGTCAGAGAATGTGGATATGCTGCATTCCTGCTGCTGGAGAACACAAGCTGTCCCTAAGTGATAATTAGTTTTTCAATGGGCTATAAGTAGCCTTTTTTGGTAGTTTGGGGTTTTTTTGTTTTGGTTTTGGGGTTTGGTTTGTTTGTATGTTTTATTTTTTGTTTCATTTGGGTTTTTTATGTTAGTTGATGTGTGTGTGTGTGTGTCTATTTTAAATCAGGTGGTGATTAGCAGTCTGCTTTAGTCTCTCTCCCAGAATTCCATGGCTTGGTATACCTGATGGCTGCAGGGTTCATTGGGTCCTGAGAAACAAGCATTCCTTTTGTATTGTGTCCCTCCCAACCTCTTGCTCCTCCAGTTCTGTTTCATACTTCATTATTGCTGCAACATTTTCAAACTGACAGATCCTGAGGGTTTGCAAATTACCCTCTTTAAAAATCTTTCTTTAAATCATGTTTCAATTCCTGTGTGCTGATATTCCTCATTATATTCAGACAGTCATGATTTCTTTTTTCAAGTACATTTTTGCAAACTCTTGGATAAAGAATTGTGCCCAGAACTTGTTGGGACTAGGAGTTCTACACACAGTCATGCAAAGCAAAACAGAATTTGTTTTAATTAGCTGTTTATTTAAAAGTCTTTCCTAGAAAGTCCATACCTGCTGTTGGTTCAGGAAGGTGCTTGGTTTCAGGGGTGTATTTGACTTTTGTATGCATTAATTATGTTTAATGAAGCAATCATTTCGCCTCAGTACTTGTTTGTGTATGGAAAACACAAGACAGCCTCCAGTGTCCTTGGTCCAGGTGAAGGGTTTGTTTGACACTAAGGGTATCACTGTGCCATGCACACAGGCACACTGCAAAGACCCCTGTGCACACACCAGCCTGGGTACACACATCTTGCTGTGCAGAGATATGAGATTTGGTCTCATACCACATTAAAGTTCCAGACCTACCGTGTGAGATGTGTGGTCAGGGGCCTCTGCATCTGGGCTGTGGGTGAATGTACCTGTGCTGAGTTGGCCTGGTTTTGCATATTTTAAGGGCTTGAATGGGACATAAAAATCTTTGTAGCATTGTTTCACAAAGCCTGATTAACTTCCAGTATCAAAAGCTTCTCAGGAGCAAAAGACATGGCTAATCACCTTTTTCAGAAGGAATTTTTTTCCAAACATGGCATAGTTAATGAGATAAGATTGCATTAAAAATACAGGGATCTAAAATAGTTTTGTTATTAGAAAGGCATCTTAACTAACCTTGATGTTATCCATTGTTACAGTTGATGTACTGTTACAGTAATGTAATGGTATGGTCAATAAACTGCATGTTTTTAAAAGCTCTTCTTTTTATCCATTTGATATTTCATGAATGTCAGTAAATGTCTCCTCAGTAAATATGTACTTACACATAGTTTATGAGAAGTATCTTATGGAATGTTCTGATTTTTCTTTCTCTTTTCACTACTTCCTAGTTTGATTCTGTGTCTTTCATCTTGATTTTGGAAGAAACAGCCACTCCCTTTCAAGTTTCTGGAGAGAAACACTTTTATTTCAAATCTTCTGTTCTTGATTCTATTTCTGACATATTTTGGCAACAAAGGAGCATAACATCTAAATTCAGGAGTCAGCTGATCCATATAATAGATTGTACTGTTTTCTAGTTAATTCTTATCTTGTTCTTTATATGTTCTCTTCTTATCTATGGATTTACTTCTGTTTTCTACATGGCACTGATATAGGTGCTGTCACACTCATTATTTAGTTGTGGAACTACCACATTATTACACCACAGCTTGTGTATTTAAATTTGTAATATATTTTCCCAAAACAGGCAGCATGTTCCTGGAGAAGGTTTTCTACTAGAGGGCAGTCTTACACTAGCACTTAGTAGGATTTTTTCCTTGCTACATCTTTTGTTGGTTGAATATATCTAAAAAGGGGGAGGAAATAAGCACATTTCTATGTTATGTCATATTTTTGTTTTCATATTTTTATACTGTGAGGTATAATACCCCTCACATAGCACTGTTGGCAAGTGTTTTTTAAGGAGTATATCAGGTTGATGTTAAATGTGATGAGTGTACACCTTAATTTGTATGAATAAGATTTAGAAGCACTGGCTTTAGACACCACAGTGAATGATAGAATATCATCCCAGGAAATATTTAGTAAGAAAACCAGAGGCTAAATAATAAATGCCTCATAGGAAAATCCCACTGTAACACACAATCTGAAACTGTCTCTGTGTCGTGAAGCACCTTGCAGAAATACTGAAGGAAAAAGGAATGAGGGAAGAAGTACATTGAAAGGATTTTTTTGAAGTGTGGAGCATAAGGGAAATAGGCACTGAAATTTAAACTTTATGTAACAGAGTCCTTTTCATCATCCCCAGATTTTTCTTTTTTTCCATAGACTCTTTGAGAATGGTACGTGCCATCTTTGTTTTCTTCTGCTTTTTGGGAAGTTTATGAAACATTAGCTACCTCTGAGACTGTGTGATGATTGTTTAAGGCTAACCCCATCAATCCAGCCCTGTGCTTTGACAAAGCAGCATAAGGGAGTTGGAGATCCACGTGTTGTCCCCACAAGTTGAATGCCACTATCATGGTCTTGACTCTCCACATGGACTTCCAGGGGTGGAAAGGAGGTGGTAGGCCAGAAATGCAGAAATGGAGAATTGAACATTTCTTTAACCCAAACACACAAACAATTTCTGGGAAGTCTATTAAATAGCATAAACATGGTTTTCTTCTTGAAAGGGTGGATAATAAAATGAGCAGAGCAGTGAAATGAAAGACTCTTTAAATTCAACCCTAAGTTAATTCTCTCCCCTTCCCCCCCATCCCACTCCATTGCTGCTTGATTAATCATATCTCCTGTCTGTCCCCATTCAAGAACATTCATATTAAATTGCACATCTTTTTCATTTGTACTATTTTTAAATGTCTTTAACTACAGAGTATCTTCATGATGAATGCTGAAAACCATCAGCAAGCGAAATGGAAATCATGTGCCAGGATATTGTCATAGTGACAATCAGGCTACAGGACTTAATGTGAAGCATTATTAATTGTTATTGAAATGCGAGGATACATAATTACTAATTTGGCAGTCTTTGCCACAAATCTGGGATGTTGTATGTTTTGTGTGGCATAAGGCTCGTAGTCTACCACAGGCAGCTGAATTGGTAACATGAGGAGGCTTTTCTCTGAGGATTGGGGTGGCAATTGCTGGCCCATTTCAGATTTTATGAGAACTCAAGTTGCTCTCTTAAGTGTTTTGTGACTGTAGTTCATATCTGGAATAATAATAGTCAGGGTAGGTCATAGTTCCCAGAATAAATCTTTAATGGCAACATGATTGATTTGCCTGTTTGGAATTAGCTCCATAATGACAATCTGAAGGTTTGCAATGTAAGGCTTCTGTCTAGCTTACCTGAAAAGCGTGGCCCAAAACGATCACTAACTATTGCTAAGGTTTTTCCCTTTTTTTTTCTTTTCTTCATATCACTGAGCTCAAATTATGTGTGCATATCTATGCAATTTCTCTCATGATTTCTCATCCATTGCTTGACCCAAAACTTTGCATGTCTTAATTATATTTTACAATTGCAAAACCCAGGAGACTGCTGAACCTTCCTGAAAGCTAGGTCAGCAGTTGAGGAGCCTGAAACTTATTACATTTCCCAGTACATTCTGTACTAGGAAATTAATTGTAAGGTCAGTGCAGTAAAGGATTTGTTTTCTCTTTGTGTTTCTGGTAGTTATTCAGCCTGTTTGTTAGGTCAGAATCTTTTGAATGAAAATCTAAAATAAATCACTGTGGTTACTGACCACACTCTTATTTGAGGATTCTGTCCAGATAAAAGAAGAAATGAAGACTGGTGTTTGAAAGACTACTTCTGGCAGAATACTGCCAGTGCTAGTAAAAACAGATGTCTTGTTCTCTGAGTTTGCAGAATGTCAGTTCTTTTTGGGAAGAAGTTCAAGCTCCCAGATGTAAAAGAGAGCAAACAGCAATGCATATGCATACCAGAACAGGTAATTGCTTGGTGGCTGCAGAGGTGATCTCAGCTGTGTGAGCAAAAGTAAGGACCTTTCTGTGCATTTTGCCTCATCTGCATGCCCTGACTGCTGGTCCTTGTTTGTTCACTGAGTCACTGACTTAATTGCATCATATTTTTAATTCTTATTGAATTGGTGTGGCTTTGGGAAATTAATTTCTTTCAAATAGAAGAGCTGTTTTTATTCTCAGGGTGGGGAAAAAGAGTTTGTTTTTTCTTCCTTTTTTAGACAGCTAATATGTTATCTGTGGTTTTCCTCTTTGCTTGTTCAAAAGTAAATGAAGCTTTGTAGGAATACACAGAAGTTTTTCAAGACTAATATTTAGGTTACAGTAATGCCTGCAGATCCCTACTGAAGTTAAGGCCCTAGAGCATCTCACACAGAATGTCTGTATGAGAGCAGCATTATGGTCGTCATCTCCCCTGAGTGCTTAGAATACAGACTTTACAGTTATCTAGGGTGCTTCTGCTGTTGCTAGGGAGAAATAAATCTACTTTGGAATGAGATGGGCATAGTCTGAAAATGTAGGGGTTTTTCTGTCTGCCCAACATAAGGGCAATTTAGAGAACTATCTTGGAGGTGTGCAGTGTGGGTGTCTGAACTTAGCTGAACTGATAGGAACATACTCTTTGTTCAAGAATTACTACTCCTAAAAGGACAAGATCAGTGGACCACCATAGTTGATGTGGCCATGCCACGGTGACATATGTGAGTGAGAGTCTAAGAATACAGCTCAAGTCCATGTGAACTTCTCTGTCCAAATTTGTGCTGCCCATGGCTTAGAGGAAATAAATGGTAACATTTCATTTTCCCTTTTTGTCAGGGACTATTTTCATCTGTTTTAAAGCATCCCAGTCTCCTCTTTAACTCCCAAACTCACATGAGGCTTGATCAGTGTAGGACATACCCAGAGTTGAGATCATAGTAATGAGAATAAATTGTGTTAACAACTGTTCTCTTTATCTTCTGAAAAGCTGAAACACAGACTTTTCTGGGGGGTTTGCTTTGGAGAACTCAAGAAAATGTAGTGCGGATCAAACTTGTTCTTAATTGTAAGTTTCTGTTCCAGTTTGGGGGCAGGAGGAGAACAATGACAAAATATCTGCTTCCTTTTGGTGGAAGATAAAATATTTCAGTCTCAATCAGAGTTGAAATGCCTTGGGGATTCCCCTGCCCACCAAAGAGAACACATTTCCAAAGGAGTAGCACCTTTAAAGGACATGAGGACAAAAACTGTGGAAGCATTATCCATGGTGCATCATAACATGGATTTTGGTCAGGGAGACAAACTCTTAAGAGAAGAATGGGAGCAGAAGTGGTTTGATATACAAATCCCAGGAGGCACAGCATTGTCATTTTGAATAAATAGTTTCAGTTTTCAGCTGAAATATACTTTCCCTTTGGAAAACTTGTTTCTGTTGGCAAAATACTTTACATTTTACATGAGTAGCAATCTGTTTTTACAAGCAAGTTTTTTTAAATTGCTAATCCTGTTAGCCGTTAAAAATTACTTACGCAGAATTTTACAGCCAACTGTTGTATGAACTTGGAGGGATTCTGAGCCCAGAGCAAGGTAGTACAACTTCCAGTCCTGCCTTCAGGACACAGTTTCACAACTGGTTTTTTGATGAATTTACCAGGCTGGGTAAGCGTGGGGGGAGAGGGAAGTGGTGTTTGGCTAAGGAACCATGTTTGGAAATGTGGACACACATTGGTTTTTCCACCATTCTAAGATGTATCCTGTGTGATCCTTATTGTGGTAAGTAAACAGTACTTTAGGACAAGACCCCCACCCCTATCACAGCATTTCAGTAATTAAATGAAGAGTGCATGAGGGACTGATGAATTCCTCCTCTTGGAGGAGCTCTCTGCTGTGTAGATGACTATGCTGTTGATGTTTTGGTTACGAATATATTTGAACTTTACCACATCAGCAATGCTGTATGCAAAAAAAAAACCACCTCGACTTTTATGTGATTTTTATTATCATGGCACCTTAGTGGAGCAGCTGAAACAGCAGAAAGTAAAAGGAGCTGCAGTTCACAGCCCTGTCCATAAATTTGAAATAGGCAGTGCTTTGGACATGAAGTGCTGGGATGTAGGTGGTGCCTAGACTTTATGCTGATCTGTAGTGTAAGGAAGCAGTGTTCAGGTGAACAAAACAAATCACGTCTGTCATCTTAAATTAGACCACAGTGCGACATGCACATATAATTTTGATGTTCTTTGATTGCAGTGAGATCTAGGTTATGTTTTCTTATTACGAGGTATTTTACAACAGTATAGCCTCATTCCTGTCCCTTGCAAAATTGGTTCTTTCTAAATCTGTATTAGTCCACCCACATCCGACTTGCAAGTCAGCCCCACTAACAGCTGTTTCTGCATAGCTGGGAGAAGGTGCAGGATTATAATAAATGGAGGGGAAGGAAAGACAGGAAAGACTCTTTCCCCATGCTACTGCCAAATATGCTGTCATGCAAAGACAGGTATCATTATGCCTTAAATGGTTACCTGAGGATTGCTAGGTGAATTTCTCTCCCCACAAAAAGTTGAGCTTATCATGTGTATGACTCCTTGGTATTCTCCAGGCATATTGGAGCTTGTGATGCCCAGAGCTACTCTGCCTCTAGCCCTGGATTAATGACCTGTCTAAGCAATAGGGTACTCCACCATTTCCAGTACTATACAGGAAACATTTTAGGGGACTGTGAAGAACCCGGCAGTGAACATAGAGGCTAGATCAGATGAAGTGCAGCTGATCCCACTTGCGTCTGTCATCCTTGAGGACCTCTGTGCTGGTGCTGTTTCCTGGGCTAGCACAGGCAGGGAAAGCCTGAGTTGTCCCATCTGCCAGCACGGATGGACCTTATCTACCAGCTGTGGAAGTGGAGTTCACATTTGTTGCTGGATGTCAAACTGAGGTCCTTTGTCTTATGCCTAGCAAAAAAAGGAGGTCTGTCATAAAGTATTAAGTGCTGTCTTGAGTAGAATTTTGATCTTTCATAGTGGTAGGTCTATCATATATTCAAATGCTATTCTTCTATGACCTATGATGTCTGTAAGGTAAGAAATATTCAGCCTTTCTTATTCCATTCTTTTTTTCTTGGGCTTTTTTTCTTTGAGAGGTTAAGGTAAAGAAATAAACATGCTAGGGATATGTGACGAAAATAAGCATCTCTTCTTTCAACCAGAGTTGTACTGACACTGTGGGTTTTTCAGAAAGAATGTTACCTCTGGGAAAGTTAACTGGGTTTCACCTGCTGCCTCTGTGCCACCAGTCACCTCACTCACAACTGCGTTAACAGTGACCATCTTTTTTCCTTTCTTTTCTCCCCCTCTTGCTTCTCCAGGACACAGATGGGATCAACCTGTACTACTGGTCCCTGTTTGATGGACACGCTGGGTCAGGGGCAGCTGTGGTCGCTTCCAAACTGCTGCAGCACCACATCCTGGAACAGCTGCAGGAGATCGTGGACATCCTGAGGAACACAGCCGTCCTCCCACCCACCTGCCTGGGAGAGGAGCCTGACAACCCATCCACCAACAGCAGGACACTGACACGGGCAGCCTCCCTGCGTGGTGGTGTGGGAGCCCCGGGCTCGCCCAGCACACCTCCAACACGCTTCTTCACGGAGAAGAAGATCCCCCATGAGTGCCTGGTTATTGGGGCCATAGAAAGTGCATTCAAGGAAATGGTATGTGTGTCTCAGGGCTTGGAAGTCCTTGTTTGCTACATGTATCTCTTTGTGCTCTGAGATTTGTAGCAACACCCTGATAGCTCAGCTATCTTAAGATGGCTTAAAAAACAGCAGGAGGACTTCTGTGAGGATGTTAGAAACATAAATGTTTTAATAAAGAGCAAAATAACAAGGCTCTTTACAGAGAAAAAGCGAGCCAGGGTAGGAGTTCCGTGCCCTGCTAGAAACACCTCACAAAAGCGATTTATCTCTTTTGTGCTTTCCTTTTCTAGGGGATTGCTGAGGCGGGACCTTTTGGCTTTTGTCCAATTAGCTGTGCTCAAATTTGATGTGATGTCTCTTTGGTCCTATAAGATGTCTTTTAAACCCATTAAGGAGAGAAACTTCTGAGCCTTTTTCCTGTTCAGGGAGACAAAGGGCTTCTTGTTTACCTCTTAGCTGAACTCACACTTCTACACGTGTTGTTTACATTGAGTCACATGACCTGGAGATGATGAAGATTTAGCTTTTTTTTTTCTTTCATTGTTTTAACAACATCTGGTTGTGAACAGAACTGTTTAAAAGCCTCAACATCTTACCAGGTACACCCCTGTGAGGCAGGAGCTGCATCTTAACTCCCAGGTAGCACTATGGCAATGGTTATGAATTACTTGAATTTTCAGTGTATGATACTCTTCTTTTTAATTTTCTTCTCCCCCTCCTTTTATAAGATAAAGATCAGCATTGCCTTACAGTGCAGATTTCAGCACTGGCAGTTGTTATCAGGCTGAGTATGTGGGCATGCACTTTATAAAGCCTCGTTGCCATACCAGAGCAGCAGCAAAGGCTGCTTGGTCCAATGACCCATAGTTCACATTGGTGTTGGAGTAGTGACTGTAGAGTGTCTGCAGCTCTTCACTGAGGCAGATTTTGTGGGTGAGTGGGGCATGAAGTTCATTCTTACCACCCACCTGACTTGTGTACAACCTGAACAACTGTCAGGAAATCATGACCCTGTGGGAACAGAATATGCGTCTATTTCCCTGTGGAAGCTGGTTTTTCCCCTTCTGTAGCTGATGTAGTTCCTCCACAACTTCCCCCTTCACTTCTCCACATTACTGAAAGTCATTCTTGTCAGGCAGAGCAAAGGTTTGGCCTGCCAGCAAGTACATGTGGATCAGGTTTTGGGAGGTCTGATACTGTTGTGGTTTTTTTTTTTTAATTTTGTAGCTGTAGTTTTTAGAAAAGCCTCTTATTTGAAAAGAAGGGCTGTGAACTATTCAGTGTTTCTCAGTGGTTTTATTTGTTGTCTGAAAAGAAATATCTGATTGTTGTTTTTCTTGATGTATGTGAATTTTGTCCAGGACATGCATTTAATTAGAGACCACAATTGAGTCCTGAATAACAATTATCTTTTGCTGGATTGTTCTTTCTTCCCAAGGAAGTGCAGGCAAGCAGACCCACCAGCTGGGTTTGGACTTGCAGGTGGGTAGGTCCAGGAGCAGCATTCACAGCCATGTCTTAGGCATACTTCAGTGGGGATTGTGTGGGCAGATTTATGCAATGTGGGTAGTGGGCTCGGTTTCTGCTAGATGAAAAGAAAGAGGAGGATGCGTGAAAATCTGTCAGTTTAGCACACCTTTTCAGAAAGGGAGGACTAGATTGCTTCCTTTCTTTGTTGAGAAATGAGGGAGAAGATGACCATGCCCATCCACTGCACCCTAGTGCATTCAGAGCATGCTTAAGAGGAACACCAGTTTCATGCTTCAGATGGTGTAATTTTGAGGCCAGAAGAGTGCCAGGCTCTGAGAGTGTGATGTGATTCTCTCCTGTTGAAACTGTCTCCAAGTGCAGCAAGACGAGAAGTGGAGTTTTGTGGGACCAGGCAGTGAAAGTAACAGAGTATAGAAGGGCTGTTTCAAGTACTCTGCCTCTCTTAGGAGAGCAGCATGTGCGTTATCCATCGCTGCCTTCCTGAATGTGTCTGAGTGAACAGGGCTGTTATTGCACTGCTTTATTTTGACTTCACATCTCTGGTAGGTGTTCCACAGAAGACCATCTCAGCTTATGTTCAGAGATCTGGTTGTGAGGGCTTTTATGGGTAGAGTATGACAAATGCAGAAACACTGGATAACTCACTACAGTTATGGTGTTCACGTATTCCTTGTATAGCTCATGCTAATCTATTCTCTCTGTTTCTAAACTGAACTAAATGGAACATTTTCCTCAGTGCGTCTTTGTTCATATGCTACAGATCAAGTATCTTCATTCCCACTTGCTTTATATTAGAGGGCTGAAGTTCATAATTGTCTTTGATAAACAAATGACTATCACAATGCAATGTAATTTCAGCATTAAGTTTTACAGGAAATCTTATAAAAATGGTGAGCTTAAGGAAAGCAGTAGATAATTAAATTGTATCTACTTTAAGCTCTGAGGGGAATTTTGCACTTATACTTGGTTTAGGCAAAAGAGCGTTTTCTTTCATCTGTGTAAGGGAGCGATTCATTAAAATCAACATTTCTGTGTCTCCTCTGTGCTTGCAGTGCTTGATCTTCCTCCTGCCTCTGTTTAACTTCCTGCTAGCTTGTACTCCTTTCAGTCTTTGCATGAAGACTTTGGGCCTCTTCCACAGCACATTGTTTAATCAGCCCTTGTTTGTACTGGAACTTCATGGATGTTGTTGAGTTAGGTCAGCGCAGTTGAGCTGTGCAGTGTATACAAGGGTTTTGTGCCAGCAGAGTGTGTCTGGCACTTGGTGAAAGCTCAAGTTTCCTGGACACGTTAGCAGACTTCTTGGTGGTTTTTCCTGAAACACCAATTGCTGCAAAGGGTTCTTGTGAACCGAGTGAAAATAATGAGTAGATAAAGATACTGTTTTTTAAAGAGTCCAACCTGACAGGTTTATCTAATGATGGCTTTGTCCCTTTTTCCTGGGAGCATTTAGTATACCATTATTTTTTTTCCCCAACTTGCTTTTGAATTCTAGTTAATTAAGGTCTCCCTGTTTTTGCCTCAAGTCTCAAATAAAATGCAATTCATCGCTTTCAAAAGGCTTTAAAAAATTATTTTTCCTTTATTTGATGTGGGTTTTTTTTAGACAGTTCTTGTCTAACAGCTACATGCAGTAAAACACTGTGGAAAGCTGACACAGATCATCATTGCCTTAGACATTTAGCAATTAAATTGTCTCCATTTTGAAGTACATCTAAATGATGTTTTCTGTGTTGAAACAGGGATTAGGAAGTTTGTGCTGTGTTTTCAGATAATTTAATGCCCTGTCTAAAAAACAGCAAATGTCAGTAATTGTCAGTATCACAATTGTTTCAGTTAAAAGGAAATAAATCAGCTCAAGTTCTGAAGGTGTCATAAGTCAAATCCTCTAATTTTCATCTGTTGAGTTGTAAGATGTGCATTTATAGATTGAGTTCAAAGGAGCCAGGAGGAATGCTTCCAAGTGCAGTTCCATATTGGATAGAAACATCAAATTATTGTCCTTTCCCTGTACTTAACCTTGTATACACGTGTGATGATGTTTGTATTTGCAAGAAAAGTTAAGGGGAGAGAGCACCTATTCTACTCAGAACCCCATTTAATTTTAGATGGGTAGAAATGGCACAGAACTGGTCTGTATGATTTATTGGGAGGTATACATCTGCATTCATTGTATCATGATTCTTCTTTATTGAGTTTTTTTTTTACTTAGATGAAATCTAGACAGGTGCTTTTTCTCAGTTGGTGCTATTGTAATTAATTGAACAGTCTTGAGAGAATGGCATATGTTGTACAGTTCACTTCTTTGAAAGTTTTCTCTCATTATATACCCAGTAGAATTGAGACTTCAAATAGAATTACAGGCATTTGATGTAAAGCATGCTAAGGAGTTAATTTCATGTTTATGCCTTCTGAAACTTTCATTTTAACCAGATACCTAATACTGTGTGTGTAAAGCTGCTTTCTGTCATAGCAAGGTAGAGATCCTGGAGGAAAGGCTGCTGCTCTGAGGATAAATATAGATGAATAGAGGGTGGGAAGAGTGTGGCCAGCAGGTTGAGGAAGGTGATCCTTCTCCTCTACTTGGTCCTAGTGAGGCCACACTTGAGGTGCTGTGTCCAGTTCTGGCCTCNGCTCCGAGGCGGCGGTCACTGCCTGTGTGGAGCCGGGCCCAGCCTCGCCCCGGCCCGCGGCCCTCCCGCCGCCTCGCCGCTGCCGGGCTCGGTGCGGAAAGCCGCCCTACTCGCCCTCACCTGCTCAGTACGTCGCGGTGTCCTCNTGAGGAGAGACTGAGGCAGCTGGGCTGTTTAGTCTGCAGAAGACTGAGAGGGGATCGCATTAATGTGCATAAATATCTGATAGGCNACATCCCGCACCAGGGAAGGGGGACCAGACCTGGGGCAACCCTTGGGAGCACCTGCCACCCGCTGCAGCACATAACCGGCACGGACGGCAGAGCTCCGACTAAATTAACNCCAGACTCTTTTCAGTGGTGCCCAGCAACAGGATGAGGAGAAATGGCCATAAACTAAACCACAGTTTCACCTCAACCTGAGGAAGCACTTCTTCACACTGAGGGTGGCAGAGCACTGGAACAGGCTGCCCAGGGAGATCATGGGGTCTCCCTCTCTGCAGACATTCCCAAACCCACCTGGTTCCTGTAGGCGACCGTGCTTTGACCTGGGGCTCGAGTAGATGATCAGCGGAGGTGCCGCGGGCGGCAGCGGCGGCCGCTGCGCGCAGCCTCCGCCAGGTGGCAGGAGCGGCCCGCGCC
>VXBC01009130.1:890046-1147591 GCA_013399945.1 Ploceus nigricollis | reverse complement strand
AAAAAAAAAACACACAACAAAAAAACCCACCCAAAACAAATCCAAAACCAACAACAACAAAAAAATACGCTAACTCATAAATTATTCTCCCGCTGGAAAATGAGGAAGCTTTGTATACACTCTGTCTAGAATGAGCCTCTTTACACTCATAAAGGCTTTAGAGGCATTCTGGGGCTTCTGCTCATGTTTGTACTACTTTCCGAGCACCACTGTTACAAAGTATTTCATTAAAAGCCAATGTCTCTACATCAGAACTGTTAAAAACGGGACCACACTCCCGGTACTAAAAGTGATTTCAGCATTTATTATAATAAAAAGAAAGGCCTAAAGCAAGGGGGCTCGCGGGCCGAGCTGGAGCGGTCCCGTCGAGGATGCTGCAGCACCGGCGCTGGGTCTTCCTGAGCAGCGATGTCCCCGATGTTCCAGGTGAAGCGGCACGAATTCAGTGGGTCAGATGCCCCTTTTTATTCTGCTTTTTGTCCCTTTGGATTGGTTTCTTTTTGGATCCTTCATTTGCATGAAGGTTTAAGGCGCTTGTTTGGCCCATTATAGTTCTGTCCAGGCTGGCTCGTTTTGGTTGGGGGGGTGGTGCACTTTACTTAGGTGTAATATGGTACGTTGAGTAACGTATTTCTTATAACTACGCTTTTAACCCATTTTACCATAACCAAACTAACAGTACATGCTTAGCAATTATCAACTGTTTTACAACCGTTTCTAACCTATTTTTAACAATAACGAATTAGTGGCATGGGTGAGCTTAGTTTTATTTTGCTTTATTTTTCCCCCTCAAATCTTGTTGAGCTGTCAGAAAGCCTTGCCTTCTTTCCTTGCTGTTGTAAAAGAAAATGTCAAGCAAAGTATGTAATATCGAAACATACATGGCACTCAATGTACTCTGACAAGTCGTGGTAGTAAATTGGAGTTCTAGATGGGAGAACCCAACAACAGCAATGATTTGAGAAAATCCAGTACACAGATGTAGTTTAAGTCAAGGAAATTCTGAAAAAGAGGCCCTAAGGATTATCCATCTTCTCTCCTGTAATAGATGCTTGTGAAATCTGCTTATTGGAAGAAATAAATTTTAATTTAGGCATTCCAGCACTTGCAAAGTATATGTGTGACAGAGCTGAAACCAGGTGAGGAATTGCACATTGTTTGAAGGTCTTGGAGGATATTCTGAACTGTGGAAATGAAGGTTTCTTAAAATTCCTGGCAGTACTTGGGAAATCTGTAGTATTTGTAAGTTTAAATTATTTTGATAGTTAGAAATGTCTGATTCCTTTGAACTCTTCAGCTTAATTTAAAAATATACAGAAACCATGGGGAGGAGAATCAGCTTCTCTATGGCAAGATTAGATAAAGAGGCATTTATAACAGGCCCATGTCTGTGACCAAAGGTTCTGCAAGATATGATTTATAGCTTGGAGGTGTTTTCGTCCTGGTCCTTACCACCCATCCCCCCCAAAAAAAGTTGGTGAGTGCAGTAGAACCCATGTCCCTGTGGCAGCCATGTGCAGTTTGCACACACAGCTGAGGATGGCCCACGGCGACAGTACCTCAGCACTGTGTTCATGGCAAAAATGGGATGTATGTGCATTGGCCAGTGCAGAGTCAGCAAGTTATTTCTGACAGACACCTCTGCCCACTGGCTCACAATAGTGCCCAAGTGCTGCTGAGCATCCCTGCTGCTGCACCAGGTCACCTCCCTCCCCTGAAATTTGTAGGAGATAAAGCGTGGGACAGGGACCTCCTCCCAGCTGTGCAGATTTTCAATCAAATTGCACCTGTCATGGTTTGTATTTATTGTAGTGTTTTTCTTCAGATAGATTTAGCTCTAAAATAAAGCTCCAAATTTCATACCCCAAGGCATGAACAATTTGAGCTGTTTGTTGCTTGGTGCAGATATGAAAATGGCTGAAGTATAGATCTGTGTGTATGCACACACACACAGGCAAGCATATATTCATAATAAAAACAGCACCACATAAAAGTAGGTAGGGTTTAGCTGGAGAAGATCTGCCAGTACTTGCAATAGTGATGTTAAATGATGCTTTCTGTTTGAATCCAATATTATAAGGACAGACCAGTTTGAAATGGGATTTGGTTCTGGACACAGGAGAGAAGGGTAATTTGTAACATATTACCTGAGGCTAAACTACAGACAGCAGAATTAATTCATTGGCATACACTTCAGTGTTTGTTTAAAATATATGGATGAAAGTAGCTCATTTACTTACTTGCTCTATGTTCTGCAAGCTTTCTTGGGGCATTGTATGTGTATTTATATATATATATACGTGTGTGTGTGTGTATTTATGTGTTTGTTATTTTTCTTTCCAGGATATTATTGACTGTTGGTGAAAAGTATAATTTGCGTTCTCCACTTCTGTTAAGTAGAAGGACTCTTTTAATATATAATGTTTCTTGCATTCAGAATCAGTTTAGTATTCACTCATTCCCTGTGTTTCTGAAGGGTAGTCTTGTGGCACAACTGCATCTTGCTGTTGTTCTTAAGGTGTATACCCCACAATCCTAGCATTCCTCTAGGGAAGTAGGTAGTTATTCATGTTGTAGCTGAGTCTCATTAGTTATCTGCTGTCTATGTAAAGCACTCCAATTATACCACCAGGTACCTATTGTTAAGCTTCATTTATCTTTGCCTTCATTGTGCTTTTGCCATAGCAGATTCTCTTGCGTCCCTGAGAGTTACTATTTATTTCTTAGTACCTGATGTTTTACATTCTCCTGACCTGATTTTTCCCAAACATCTTTGTATAAGTAATAGGTACTCCTCAACTGTCTGTTCTTCTCCTAGCTCGTATGGCCATAGCTGCAAGAAAAGACAGACAGTGGGACATACAGTTTAATAAATACTCTATTGTATTTTTATTGTATTTTTTACGGGAGACTTCATTTTCTCAAGCATTAATTGCAATGCTGTCTTTATAAATCTTGTTCTCTTCTCCCACAGGATTTGCAAATAGAGCGAGAGAGGACCGTGTATAACATTTCTGGCGGCTGCACAGCCCTGGTGGTGGTGTATTTATTGGGGAAGCTTTATGTGGCAAACGCTGGTGATAGCAGGTAAGTGTGTTGTCTCCCCATCTAATCCTTCACCCCAAACTGCCCAGGCCTGGTGTTACCAAGTTCCTTAAATGCAGACAGCATCACAAGAAGATTGTGTTTCTTGGCTGGACGATTAGCACTTCTCACAGAAATGAATGCAAGTGCGAGGGATAGCGTTCCAGGATCTTGAGCAGTGGTTGCATTCAGGGAAACTGACAGCACTTCTGGTCCTGTAGCAGTTTCTGAATGACTTGATGTTTGCAGAGAAGTGGAAAGGTGCTAAAAAGCCATTGAAACAGAAGAGGTGTTGCATGTGGAGTAGAATTGTGTGTTGAACACTGACAAGGTGACTGTATCTGGAACAGCTGATAGGGCTACATTTGTTCCATAGGAAGTCCTGTGGCTCCTGTTGCCAGGCTTAGTCTTGTTGGCCATTTGGCTTCCAGATTTTCATGTAGTTGAAGGTAGTGATCAGTACACAAATAGCTGCTACTCTTACCTTGGGGGATGAGGAGAGGGAGACAGCAGAGGGAAACAGGAAACACGGTATAGCTTTTTCACCTTGTCCTGTTCTACTCAAGTACTTGTCCAGTTCTCAGAACTGAATGCTGTTGCTCAGGAGCTGTTGCTTTGTTTTATTTTGAAGTTGGGTTCTTGAAGACTCATGATAAGAAGCATTTTCTTTGTCTTCTGATATTGCTAAAGATAGGAGCATACTGGAAATCTCTCACTTGCATTCTTTTCCCCTCTCTAACTTTGCCCTTACTACCATTGGAGAGAGACAGTGAGGCTCTTCTTGCAAGACTTTAGACTTCACGTGTTTCTTTCAGCAGTGCACTGCATAAACAGGGCAAGGAGAAGAGTTCACATGCGGTATGAACGACTCTTGTATTCTGTTCATTAATAGCTGAGTAATTAACATCTGCAAGGGTATTGAACCATGTTGTTTTGATGCCTAAAGAGGCTACCTGGAACAGAGGCTAGACAGTGTTAAAGGAGTAAAGTAGGTATTTATTAAAAGGCCTTTAAAGGATACACCTTGGGCAGTACAAGAGCCTGGCCGTGGCTCCACCCAGGATGCACCCAAGATGAATGACCGGTCATGAGTTTTCACACTTTTATAAGTTTTGATCTGTTTACATATTGGGGTTAATTGCCCAATTACAGCTTCAGGTTTTGAAGTCCCATCTTCCCAGTTTGCTCTTCTCAATTCGCTGTTGTTTACACTTTTTGGGCCTGAAACTGTAATGGTGTCCTTGGTTCTTGGGCTGGAAAATGATTGTTTTGTCTAACTAAACTGTGAAGAGAACTTGCTGACACTTTATATGAAATTCTGAGTTATATAGTAATGCAGTACAGAATCTGAAAAATATGAAAGCTAAAACTTAAGGCATCAGTCTTTAGGTGAAGACTGCTATGTATGTGTTTAAGGTTTGTGTACACACAATTCATGTTTGTAGTGTGTACACCCACATACTTACAGAGACAACACTCAAAAGTTAAGGGTTTTGTAGTTTAAACCTAAGATTTTTATTGCCTCTTGTTGCTTTACACTGTGTAGGAAGTCAGATAAATCCTTTGTGCATAAAATTCCTGTTCTTGTCATGTTGGTGATTGTTTTTAAGATGCTAAATTTGCTGTATGTATTGCAAGTTGTTCACCCAGTTTCTGTTGACAAGTGACATATTTGAATCTCATTTTTGTATCAAGATGTCATGTGAGTCCTCACATGGTACCTGCAAACATGTTTGTGGTGATCACCTATCTGGTCAACAGAACTAGCTGAACTACATTTTATCTCTTCTGCCATTAAATTAGAAATAATCATGTTTTCTTGTGCTATTGCGTTTGAAGTACAGTTGAGCCTCTTTCCTTGAGTTGGCTAATTTGCTTTATTGTCTCTTAAAAGTGTACTGTGTAAAACTGGCCATGCAGGACTTATGTCTGAGTAGCCAAGATCTTTGTTCTTAAATGACTGGAACTGGCTGCTTCCAGTTCCCTCAGGATTCCTTCTGTGCTCCCTGAGAGTAGCCTCAGCTCCACTGCAGCCTCCGATACCCAAGGGCAAGACACTGCTGTTGGCGGTGATCTGGAGTTGGTGCCAGAGTATTGGTGTAACTGTAGTCAAATATAATAATTCTTCAAGAAATTTTGCATGTTCGTTAAGTCCACCCAGAACATCGGTTTAGAAAAAGAGGGAAGGCAGGAAACAAAAAGGAAACCATCAGCAAGATTGGGTGTTGTTTGAACCAGGATTCAAATTCTCATTCCTAACATCTTGTTGGTAATTAAGTCCCTCCAGATTCAAAATAGTTTGGTTTTGGCTTCCCAAATGGACCTCACAGAAAGTCTCTCGTATGCTGAGGATAATTATTCCAAAATCTTTCATTTTCAGATAAGTCCATTCCTAGACTTTCCTAGCTCAGAAGAAATTTTAAAGCTTTAAAGTGTAGATCAGTTGGTCTGTCTCTCTCTCACCAAATCCCCTCTTTCCTACTTATAGGGGAAAAAACAGCTGTTGCAAAACATCCGAGTTGCTGTCATGACAAAAATGACATTTTAGGACTAGACAAGCCACTCTGAGGTTGTCTGCCCCCTGCCAGGGTGCACAGTGCATTCCTGTATTTTGAAGAGCCCAGTTATGTAGTCAAGAAATTTTACTTGTGTTAGTTGGGAAAAATAAGTTTCTTTTTGCTGTCTCATGCCTTGTGTAGTCAACTTTGTACAGCTGAAAGGGCGAGCAGTGAAAAATACAATAAGGAAACTACTTCAAGAAATGGTTTTCTGCTCTTGAGAAGAAGGGTGCGTTTGTTTTTTCACTCAAACAGGGGACTTCCTCTTGTTGCTATTGGAACTAGATGACGAAACCCTTAGTTTCTTTGAGTTCACCTACTCATTTGTGCCTTTCCGCTCTCCTCATTCTCCTCCTTCCCTCTCTGCTACCCCACTGGAAAAAGCCTGCAAATAAATCAAGTTTCCCACAGATAGGAGTCTGTTAGAGAAGGTTTTGTGTGGGAAATAAACGTTTTGGGTTCATGCAAACCTAACCAAAGGTTAGGTTTTATAATTTCAGGCAACTTCAAAACAGCAGAAGCTTTTAAAGTGGGATTTTGAACAGCTTCTGCTGTCAGAGGACCAAGGTATGTGCAACAAACTGTTACTATCACAATGAGACTAAGGAAACGTTAAGTGTGAGACTTGAATAATAATGTACTGTGTGGTGCCAGCTATACCTCAGACTTATGTCTGTGGTATTCAGCTTATCCACCAAAGCTTCTCAAATCTAATCATTTCATGCCACGTACCCTGGCAGTGTTGTATAGCAGCTGTCCTTTTGTAGTTGATGTGTAATTACATCATGAAAAGACTTTAATTACCATATTACTAAATTACCAGCCAGCAATCCTTTCAGGTTCAGCCCTAGCTCACTTCTGTATGGACTATTAGGCTTCTCCAAGCTGAACACTTTTGGTTGGTGTAAAAGGGAGGAAAAATTGTGCTAATTGTAGGTTTTGTTATGAACTATTATTGAGCTTGATGTTATGGCATCACTAATGTCAATGATATAATTAAACTTCTGCTAACGATGCAATCACAGTTCTGTAATAATTATATGTTAACTGCACATGATACCAGAACCCTACTAAAAATGAGGTGATGTATTCAGAGCCTGATAAAAACAACTTGGAAGGAACTGCTTTCATTCTCTAATGGCTTGTCTGATCATTCTTGGACTCTGCCATAAATATACCTACTTGTACACTCAAAATTCATATCTGAATATCGGCCAAAGCTTTTTCTAATGTTTCTTTCTCTCTCTTTCATCTTTTCAGTGATTAGCATTGTCCATGCAAGGTTATCTGATTAGGGACTGATAGTGCTATAGTCAGCTATCCAATATATAGTGCTTTTTTTGGTGAGCATCAAGACGCTGTGTTTTGCCTACCAGCATGACATATTTGCTACGAAAACTAGGCCATTGGAATAGCTGCTTTTTATTTCTTTTCTTTTTAAAATATGGAATAGTAAATCTTCTCTGGTCATTGTTTTAAATAGTGTTGTTCAATTCTATATTTTTACTTCTAAACTGCCATAATACGCCTTGTTAATCTAGGTTCTTTTTAGTTTTATGCTCTTTATTAAGATGTTGTTTTATAGCTACTGATGAAGCAGTTGTAAAACAGGGACTTAATGTTTTTACTGATTACTGCCCAATTATTGTATAGCCTCATGCAACATAACATTTGTCCAATATCACTACAATGACTGTAATGCAATATGATCATATTAACCATGTTTGGCACAAGCGTTGTTCTGGCTTTTGTATTGTCTGAAGCTGCTCAGAAGCTGCAGGCACTTCCATTTTGTGCTGTGCTTGGAGCCACGTAGGGAAGCCTTTATTGTTATACAAGAAGCAGAACATCACAAGTTGATTTGACTTTTCCATACAACTTGAAACCCTCACTAAATCTGCAAATAAGTTCTTTGGTTTTTCTTGATTTATCGGCAGAACATGGCATCAAAGCAAAAAGCCTGATGTTTCAAAGGCTTCACAGACTTGCAGGGTCACTGAATTTTTTGCTTTGCTTCATCAGCTCTTTTTTATCATCTTTTTGCCTCCTTGCTTTTGCTCCCCAGTACTTATGTTTTCAGGGCATATTCACACTCTACTTGAACATACCTCCTCATGTCCAGAATAGATTTTCTCCTCCTTTTTGCAAGTGTAAAATTACGCTAAGGCATTTTGGCTTATTAAATGATAGGAGCTCATTGAGTGAATATTTTGTGATGGTTTTCTGTGGGTGCAGGTGAACTTCATTGGTACTTCAAGAGACCAAGTGTGGGAGAGTGTGTTCATAAGAGTCTTCTCCCAGTGTAATAAAATAGCAAATTGAAAATTGAATTTGTTTGCCATTTCAATTCTTTTTGGATTTTCTGCTTGTGTTGAAGCTTACTACATTTATACGTCCTCTTCTTTGTCATGGTGCTTGTCAGCTGCTTCCCTTATGGTTAGTTCTCATTATAGGAAGTCAGATTTGGGGTTTAATTTGCTTTTATGAAGTAAATGAGAGTGGCATGGAAACAGCCACATATCTGCTGACTGGCAGTGTAGCTTAAATAGAATTTCTGAGAAGTCAGAATTGATGATTCTGAGCCATTTTTGTGGTTCATGGTATCTGACTCCTTCCTCAAGGAGTCCAGCAGGGTCCTTTTTGCCAGAAGTGCTAACACTGTGTAAGGATGGAAACTAAAAATATATAGTTCTAATATATTGCTATTGCTATTGTAGAATTAGTTTACTTTAGTCTTCGGTTTACTGTCTAGGAAGCTTTAATTTTCTGTTTTTCTTAACTACTCATCTTCTAATTGAAATGGTGGGTATTTTCCCTGTTTTCTGTGAGTAGTCTCAGGCCTAAGCCTTCTTTGTCTCCTAATATTTGTGTCTGCATAAACAATAACTGTGCTTCATACTAGAGACTTAGAGGTCTCTAGAGGAAAGACTAACTTAGTTGCTAAGCTTCTCCAGTCTGCAGTATTTGGAAAATCCCTGTCTTCTCCTAAAGATGGGGAAAGAAAGTTGCAAAACTGAACAACACACTCAGGCCATGCAATTGGTAGGGCTTTCTCTTCATTCTCTGAAGTTCTCATTCCTCCAGATTCTCAGAAGATACCTCCCCAGAGGCAAGAGCAACACTTATGGATTGTAGTTTGGCCAATGTATGGTACATTTCCTCTTTAGGTTATTATTAATTCTCTGACAGAATCACTTGAAAATAAAAAATGTTTGATCATTTCAGGGCAACAGATAACCTAAGTCGTGTTTGCTCACAGGTCTGTGTAGTGAGGAGAGACTGAATTCAAAGCAAGGCAAGTCTCTGCCATGTACATTCTCCTTCCCTGCAGTTTGGTAGGTGGAGAGATCTGATCCTGGCTACCTCAAAATGTTGGAAAAGATTAGCCATGTTCAGGAGACATGGCCATGTCCTCTCTCTGTTCCTCATGCCTCTTTTCGTTAGAAGCATGATCTGCAGGCCTGCAGGAAGCCCTTGTCCACTTTTCCTGCCTGGTCTCCTTCCAGGGAGAAGCAGGAGCATAAGATTCATTGGAATAACAGCAACCTCAGATACTGCAGGATTTTGTGCTGGGTAAAGCTTTTGAAGGCACTTCAAGAAACACTTAAGGTGAGGTGGGAAGAGAAGGTGTTGGATCAGAAAGAAGTCATTTCATTCAAAGGGCAGTGCTATGGAAGAGCATTTTCTAGTTATCCAGTGAATGACAAGTTCCAGGTTATTGACATGTCATATCTGGCACTGTCTTGGCAGAAATTATTAATTTGGTAGTAAATGTTTGCAGGCTTTGAAGACAAAACAAACGTCCAACTTTTTTTCCAAACTTTTGTTTTTCCTGGGAGAGCATATGCCTTAGCAACACCTTTGGCAATTAGCAGTTATTGAAGCCATTGTAAACATTTTCAGTGAGGGGTACATTCAGTTAACTCTTTGGTCCTAATCACACGGACATTATCTTATGTTCCAGATAATGAGGAAGGAGAAGATTTTTGGCTATTCAAGTAATACCAGTAAACTGTAAAGCCACAGTTCATTGGTATTGGTTTCTGAGAATAAAGAATTTTATTAACTTTAATTCTCATGGGTTTTCAGCCTTTAAAAAACAAAGAAAGAAAAAATCTCCAACAAACTCCAAACAAACTATCTTTTAAATCTGTGCCTTTGTAGCTGGCTACAGAGACATGCGAGTTCTTCACTGCGGTGCTGCAAGGCAAGGGCCAAGGCATGGAAAGCAGACTGGGCGCCTTGGTTCTCTAGCTCCCATCTGTACTGTGGGAGGAGGGGCAGAGGGAGCACCTGAGGTTTGCTTGGTCAATGTTTCAAAGTCTTCTGTGGTCCTTACTATGTTGAAAAGCTTTTCAAGTCACCTGAATTCAACAAACTGAAGGCAGCCCAGGCTGTTCAGTCTCAGCAGTGGCAGCGGCTATGCAGTGCTGCTTGAGCCCGTCTCCTGGGACTTTTATTGATGGCTCTGGTCACTTCTGTGTGGGTGAATGAAGCAGGGCTTGGGTAAAAATTCACCCATGAAGCGTGAGCAGAGAGCATGAGTTGCAATCTTTGCTTTTATATCTCAGTCCAGCTTGTTCCAATATCCTGCAACTGATACCAAGTTAAGCAGAAAAGCTGAGATCAAAGTAGATATGACTTCAGGTCCTAAAGTCATTCTTTTTGTCAATGGTAAGACAGTGAAGAGCAGAGAGATAAAAAATCCTTGCTACTTCCATCTTACATGGACAGCCATATCCCAGCCATATTACTGGCAAAATAAACACTGACTTGCGCAGCTATGCCTTCATCCACTAAGCCCAAACTTAGTTGCCATAGTAACTTGTCTTGGAGATGAATGTGATATCCTGGACAGCAGAGAAAAAGACTTTGATTCCAAAGATACCGGTCCTGAGGTTCAGTGCTGGCCACAGAGATGTGACTGCATTTCTTTGTTCATTTCCCTGGCATGGCCTGAGTAATTGGTGGCATGTTGTTCAGCCATGATACAGAAACGTGGTGGTCTGTCATCAGTGCAACCTTGTATTTAGCTGTGTTCAGATGAAGAATACACTGAAATCATCAGGGCAAAATGAATCCTAAGTGGGCAGTTTTTGTGTGCTAGTAGTGTCACTACAAACTGGTTTGTAATAGCTTTCTAGCTGCCAGCTGAAGCCCTTTCTGAAAGATTGATGTGTTGAGATGTAAACCATCAGGAAAGTAATTAATTACACAACATTTTAGTTTAGTTCATTCACATTTGGGTTGGTACTACTGGAAGCGTATAGGTAAACTTATAAAGTCACTACTTGTTCAATAACAAAAGTTACTTTACTGATTAATTAAACAAGAACATTGCATACAGACAGCTAGTGCCATCACATTAGTGGGAGGGTGGGCATAACAAAAAATATATATAATTAGCCCTAAAATAAAACACAGTTAATAAAGTGAACTGCTAATAATAGCTCCATGCTTAGATTTCATCAGCCAAGCAACACACTTGAGAGCAGAAGCAACACACTAAACGAGAGCAGGGAATTCACTCACAGTAGAGTCTCATGGGAGTGGAGCTGCAGCCCACTGAAGAGGCACTGACAACTAGAAGCATACTGTTCCAGGAGTCAAAAATGATGGGGCAACGTGTCTTCTCCAAGCTATCTCTTCTGTGGACAGCCTGCAAGCTCAGCATTACATTTAATTTTAAACTGTAGAGTAGTGATGCAGAAACAACTGAAGTCATTTAGTTCCATTGTTGGTGACAGCCAGGTGCTTCTCATTGTTAGATGCAATATATAGGGCAGACTGCCAACAATAGAAAATCCTTTTAATTGCTGCTTACTAAGTTGTTGTGAATACATGAGATGGAATACCAGATCAGCTCTAAAAATTCTGATTTCTGTTATTTTTGGTGGCAGTAAAATCCTAACTGGCTCAGGTGCTATTGAACATGAGAAGTACGCCCTTCCACGGAAATCTATGTTATTCTGCTTAAGAAACAGTTTCTATTTGTATTTTTGTGGTGCTGTATTAAAAATAATACAATTAATTCAGTAAAAATCAGACCATCAGAATAGTGGCTTTAGAGTATTTCAGCAGCCTCATTGTGCCCAGAGACCTTCTCCAAAGGAATCACTAAGTAAGCACTAGAAATATAAATATGAATGAGTCAGGTAATTGGAAACAGCATAAAGCTCTACATGTGTGTGCACAGGAACAGCTCATGTGCTTCCATGTGCCTCTGAAAGATAACTTTCAGGGGGATTTGCAGGGACTGGATTACATAATTTCTTTCTCTGCTTCTTTTCAAAGGCAGGAGGAGGTTCTCATCTTGCCACAGGAGAGGTCTAGCATACTTGGCTCCATGCTGTGGCAAAGACGTGAAGAAAGGACCTTGAGTGAAATTCTTGGGAATGCCCAGTTAGAGTCCTGGTGGAGCAAGGGCTTCGCTTGGCAGTTGTGCTGCTGAGATACTAACCCTTGGAGCAGCTGGGGTGGCTGGCAGTCTGCAAAAAGCCTTAGCAGAAGTTTGGGAGTGATCTTCATTGTTCTGGCGGGAAATGCCAGAGCACGCTCTTGTAGGAAATTGCTTTTGCAGTATTTCACCAAGGCAAGTTCTCACACCTTTTATTGGCTTGAGGGAGCTGAAGTTCCCCCAAGTGATGAATGAAAGTGTCTGCTATAACCCACAACGTAACATGAAACTACATTGTCACAGGAAGAGCCACAAGCAGGGAGAATCTACTCCTGCTTAACGTTGGCTTTGTTTGGCTGAAAGAAAAATGATCCAGTGTTTCTATCCTGTCACAACCTTTTTGTGAACAGGCTCATGTTTGTGCTGAAAAATATGAAGAAATCAGGGTGGCACAACTGTTGAGTGGCAGTAAATAGAAAATGAGGACAGAGACCATTTTCACTGGCTTGCTGCTTGTTTTCTTCTTCATAGTGATGCCAACTAAGAGTCGGGGCATTATCTTAAGTATTACAGGTGGGTGGCAGGGAGGGTGTTTTTTCCATTGGTATTGCTGAGGGTTGCTGCTTCCACCTGAGTTTTATGGTGATGGATATATCATCACTGGAACCTGTTTTATTGCCAGCTAAATGTTATATAATAGTTTGTTCCACTATCCCCAGCCTGCCTTAATTCATAAAATTAAGGAAATGGTTTAAAGGCTTTGCACTATAGTTCCACATTGTTAGTGACTACATGGGATGGAATATGAGATCAGTTCCATACTTATTGCCAGTGCACTGAGGTGCTTGTACACCTGGTTTCTAAAGAAACATTGAGAAATGGGTCTGGGTGGGACTAAGTGAGAGTAATTCAGTTTGAAGAAGTAAAACCAAGGTGCCAGTGCTGAATGTATTGAGTCATCAGTGATCATAATTGCAGTAAGTTCCAGTACCTCATTTACAGAAGAGAAAAACGTTTCTCATTTTAATTGTTTTATAGTCATTGTCTTTCACTTCTTAGCAATTAAGAAAAGGTAAAGAAATTTTAAAAAGCACAACTGGTTTGAAGCTTAGCAGCCATTAGCATTGATCTTCCCTGGATTGTTTAAATATGTGCATTTAGTTGCCAAAATAAACAAGTACCCATATAGACTGATTTCATAGTTCTAGGATTTACTTTCTTTTTTCCACAGCTATCTTGTGACACACCTAATTAAAATCTACTGCTTAGTTCCTCTTTGAATATAATAAAAACCTGCCTTATTCTTTCTGTCAGTTTAATCCCTCTTTCTTTTTCATTGACACACTTCTAATGCCTTTGCAGACAGGCCAGACACTTCTGCTTCATCTGTACTGAATCCACATGCTTTAGCACCTTTTGACAAAATGGATGCGGCCTCCCTGTGGCTTGGAATTGATATATACTGTCAAAAAGGGTTTTCTGAATGGTCTTTCTCTGTCACCTTTACCAGATTTTTATCCTGTGTTGTAGAAATGTGCAGTTTAATGTTGCGTTTCAAATAATTTTTGCCTGAAAAAGTGTGTAATGGAATCAGGGTGTCCCCTGAATATTCCTAACAGTTGGAGATATCTCTTTGTTTTGAACAGCAGAATCCCAATAGACCTGTGCCAGCAGTGGAATTACAATCTTGACCTTGTTCACTAAAGTGTTGCTTTCTCTGTATGATTAAATGAGAGTAACCAACAAGAGCTTCCTCTAAAATGTATGAGTTTCCTCTATTTGTTTCTCATAAGAAACATAGAAAGGACACTGTGCAATTTTCAGCTGATTGTGTTTTCCACAAAAGAAAAAACAAACAAACAAACCCAAAGCCCTGCTTGATTCAAGGAGAGTGGTAGTTGTTAGCCATATTAAAATGCAAAAGCAGTTGATATATCAGTATTTTCCTTAAGCTAGTGTTGTTGCTACATCCTGAGCATCACAGCAGCAGTACAGCACAGTGGCAGATCTTTATCCTGTTGTTGCTTCACTCTCCATGTATTTTATAATAGTGAAATATTATATTATTTTATAATATTTTTATTATAGTGAATGTATACTAAGGCATCAAATACAATTTCTAAATATTGAATCTGAATATAGAAAATAACCATATACTTAATGTTCTATGTGAATTCAGGTGATCATTATGGACTACACAGTCATGTCAATCCAAAAGATAAATACACTGTTTTCTGCAGATGCACATGCAGCCTTTTAAGCTCCTGGTGTTTCTTTTCATGTGCCTGTGACTGAGCAGACATAGACAGCTGTAGGATTTGCCATGACTGCTGGTCCTGCCTTGTGCATTGAACCACTGGCACATCTCTTGCTCTCCATTTACTTATTCATGGTGTGGCTTCTCTCTGGATCAGAAGACCTCTAGAGGCCAGAAGAGATGCAAAATCAGATTCTTGTTTCTTCCATTTTAGGCTACTTCAGCTGTGTTTTGGGGAGGTTTTTCTCCAAAATATTCCTGTTTACTGTGAATATCCCAGCTCTGGAACAGTGAACATACTTTCATTGTCATGCCGAGCATGTGAAATGCAATGGCAGGTACAATCCTGTAGTTCCTGTGGGTGGGAAGTTAGGGTTCAAAATAGAGGAAAGGACTCAGGAAAATCTAGTTTGTTTTTAGAAGAGATCAGAATAAGTGACTTACTGGCCTCCGTGGCCTCAAGACTTCAGAGCAGTTTCTTACTGTAGATGACACTTCGGAGAGGGCATCAGAGCATCGAGGGCAATGCACTGAGGACGCTGCAGATCTGTGACTCCCGATTTCCAATCCTGCCAAAAAAAACTTTTGTTTTTTTAATTACTATTTCATTGGTGATATAAATTAATGATTGGTATGGGTCTGAAGCAACCTTGTCATCAGAGAATATTTGGTTAGTGTTGACATACTTGTTTCTCTGCAAACATGAATCATCCATCTGCCTTTGGCAGGCTCACCCTGTGGCTCTGCTATAATGTGTTTCACCAGTGTGGTGGAAATTAAAATGTCACTATTAAACATGGCAAAATCAGATGCTGTCTGGGCACTGCATCTATTCAAGGAGTTCTTGCTCCCTATGTAGTTATTTCTGACAGTTTAATAGGACAGCTGTATTCTAGCATAAAATAATATGTTCATATGTCCTCAATACATGGGGAGTTGAATGCTTTCAGAACACTATTTCCTTGCATACAGGAGTGCTTCATGCATGGCAGAAGCAGTAATGCTCATGTAACACCATGTTGCTGCTT
The DNA here is from genome assembly GCA_013399945.1 of Ploceus nigricollis. NCBI lineage: Eukaryota > Metazoa > Chordata > Aves > Passeriformes > Ploceidae > Ploceus > Ploceus nigricollis. The sequence continues at coordinate 1,132,267 of VXBC01009130.1, read as the reverse complement.
AGGCCATTAGGAAGTGTAAAGTCAAAATTAATTGTCCTGCAGGACCGTATAGAGTGGGTCTCTAAAAGCAGTCGCTGGAGCTGTTTGCAGCTGCTGCATCAGCCAGGCTCCTTCCTTGTGAGCAGTTATTGACTCTGGGCTATTGAATTCAGGGCTCTGGAGGTTGCTCAGTGGAAAAAGCCTTCAGTTGCTGCTTGGCAGCTCTGTCACTGCAAGGTCATGGAAAGGGCACGTCAGTCTCCAAACCCAATTAGGGCCTTATTCGGCACCTTTTCAATCACAGGGGAAAATCCCACTGAGCTGGGTGGCTACCAGCCCAGGCTTTTGCACCCAATCTCCTCAGTGAGACAGCCAACAAATGTGTCCCTTTTTGTCACTTAAGCCATCAGAAATACACTTTGCTGTCATGAAACAGCTAAGCATTAGTGCAGAAAGGTAAAGAGCGCAGTACGGGCTCATAAGCTCACCACGGTTGAATTTGGACCAGTGCCTTTTACGTGTTTGTCTCTGTCCCTCCCTTTACTCATATCTAGAGCTGTCTCATTCCTCAGATCAAATCATTTGACTCTTATGAACAGCTGTAACTTGCAAACTGAATAAAGTCTGACTGCTGAAAACATTAATGAAAAACATAAAACTCTCTTTTACTGGGTATCAACAGTATTGCTTTAATTCCTCCCCCTCTGAAGATTTTTTTTTGCGTGTGTGTGCTAGGTTGTGCTTTTCATCCCAGGTGGCTGCCAATTCTGGTGAAAATAAGTTGAGCTATGAAAGGTTGACCCACTCGCCTCTGAATTGCTTTTTATATGATGTGAGTCCCTCAGGGCCCAATTCTACCCATAGAAGTGAGAATGACAGCTATCAAAATATATATGAAGTATGTCAATGTGCACAAAGAAAAAGATGAACCCCAGACTGGTCTGAGTGGTCTTTAAAATATGGATTTCCTGTAAAATGGTGATTAAAGGGGAAGCAAAGAATAATTAGAAAATTAGCCTGATGTGCTAGCAGTTATATCAATGTGTGGTTTTATATTAGCTCTTTCAGACAAGCAAAAGATCAGAAAATCCCTTATGACTCACTTAAACTAGTGTGTAAAATTTGGTTAGTGTCTGATCAGCTCCTTTGATCAGTCTAGTCTAGACTATTGCCAGAGTACCTACTCTGTACTAAACCCACAGACTCCTTAAGTGGAGGCCTACTCAAGTGAATCAAATAACATATTAAAAAGTTATATAAAATGTTCACTGTCTGAGTAAATCTTGTTCAAAGCTGAATACCTTAGAAATTGCAAAAATAAAAGCAAAAGTGTTGTTGCAGAAGAGAGGTGTTAAATCGTATTTAAATGACCGTCTCAGAAATGCAAAAGAAAAATTTTCAGTAAACTTTTATTACTTTTAATTGGATAGGCATTTTTGTAAGTCTGTAGTCAGATTCTCTAAAGGAGAAAAAAATCTGTCAAAAATTATGCACAAATTTTTTTAGGAAATAGAGAGTTGCAACTACCATGTCTGTCTCAAGTACACAATATTGGTTTTAATTAAGGGCCAGTGGGAGCCTTCAGTATGTAGGCTGCACTCTTGCCACCTCTAATTTCTACACAGGATTATTTGCAAGGAAGTGCTGAGAAGTCCAAGAGCACTAAGCTAAAACTGCTTTCTAAGCAAAGCACTTTTCCCCTCATTGCCAGAGCTTCTTTACACATCTGCCATTGTCGTACCATCCTGAACCTATCTGCTCTTTGCCATATGACCCTCAGGAATGTGAACAGTTCATTTACTCATAGGTAATGCTGCTGCCTTTTGCATACTAGCAGTAGTAGATGGCAATTTGGAGACAATTTTAGTCCAATGACCAATCCACAAGACTTGGAAAGCTGTCCAACGCTCTAATTTTAGAAATTCAGGTTTGTACCTGAGTTGGTTTTCTCAAGATGACTGTGTTTTGAATTTAGAAGTTTAAATTTTCAGTCTTTGCATGCCTACCATATTTGTTAGTTGCATTCCAATGCCATCAGAACACCTGGCATAGGGGCAATGACAGCAAATTGATCAAATGATCAAGGGAAGTAAGCTAGCTCATAAATAGGACATCAGTGGGGTGAAAATATCACAGAAATGGAACCATTTAAAATGTAGAGAAACTGGAATCCAAGTGGCAAATACTTTTTTTAGCTACACCAAATTCTGTCTGAAGTCGAGAGGAGAGCTGGTACGCTGCTGTTATCCAAACACTGAATTAATCTACTGATGGCTGAGAAACAGTTCCACAACAGGCATGAAAGTCTTTGGGATGATACATTGTTTATCTAAAGTGCCAGGCATCGCTCTACTTACAGAGCTGCCTAAATAATGGAAAGATAAAGGAACATAGTTCTGTGAGTGAATACATGAATGCAGAATGCAGTAGAAATATTGGGTAAATTCTTCCCTCCTGTGACTTGTCTTCCAGCCAGTGGCATTACACCAGGGAAAGACTGGACCATATTTTGTCTGCAACATATCAGATTGTTAAGAGGCAATGGGCAGGTGTTTGAGAAAATTTTCTCTCTGCGATTTGCAGAACTGTGTATGAAATCTCCTGGCTAATCTACAGTCATACCATTACCTGCCATCTTTCAGCAGGTAACTAGTTAAATTTGTGTTAAATAGGATTTTCTTTGCTATTTCCATTTAATGTTGGAGTAGAAATGTTCTGACATGACATATGACCAATTAGTAATTGGAAAGTGCTTGGATGAGTCATTTGAAGCCAATAGCTTAGACTGTGTCAGCCACAACTGGTATTAAAACCTGCAAAGAGTTATTCTACAATCAGTGATTCTGCAGCATCTCCTCTGGTTGTCTGCATTTCACTTAATAAAGATACTCTGTAGACATCAGTTGCAATAACTCTTGCCTTTGTTGCTTGGATGTTTTTTGTGAGCTCTAAAATGAATTCAGCTTATACAAGTATACTTTGTTACCCAGCCTAAAGGATGCGGGGCAAGAATTATCCTGTTCTGCTGATAACCTCAGTAGAAAAGAAATGGCTTTATTTGACTGTGATTCTGAAGAGAATAAGAATGTGACTGTACCCAGTGGTTTTCTGGGGGTTTTTTACTTTTTTTTTTCTTCTGTGCTGATGATCTTTTATTACTTTTACAGAGCTATAATAATCCGAAATGGTGAAGTTATTCCAATGTCTTCAGAGTTCACTCCAGAGACTGAACGCCAGCGACTCCAGTATCTGGTAAGAGACCTGAGGACCAAATCAGGTGCTGCTGATGACAAGCATTGCCCAGTAATGTCAAAGACTCAGAGAAATACGGCTGAGTTACTGTGGCTCAGTGAAGGATGATGTGTCCACTGAACACCAGTGACTGATCGTGTATGTCTTTAAGCCATCAGCAAATGTGGAGAAAATCCTGGTGGTGCAAATCTCAATGAAAGGAGTATTACCTCTTCGGCAAAAGCCATCAATTAGCATGGCTGTGCTTGTGTACATTGTTCAGCTGCAGATCCTTCAGCAGCACACTGGTGTTGGATTTTGAGAGCTCAGACACAGAGTTAATGAGCCACAGATGTATTTCAATCCATCCCAGTGCTTACTGTGTGACAGTATAAAATACCACAAACTGCTCTTTTTATGTGAGTGATATTGCGGAGTTCGATTAATTTACTCTAGCAATATGCCAGTAGTATCTCCGTCAGGAGAAAGATATCCAACTTAGAGGTGATCTCAGTGAACATTAGTAGCTGCAGGATAGGATGGGTGATCAAAGATTAGTTTTATTTACTATAGCAGCACCCATAAAGCTGGGACAGGGTGACTAGCTGAGGACACATGGGATGATTTATAGACCAAGCTGTGTTGGCTTGATAAGCTGCCTGAGAAATATAAGTCAAAATGTATGGTGTTACTTTTCATACAAACCATCCTGTTACTTTTTAAGGTTTTCTTTGATGGACAGATCAGTGGTTGAAGTCGATTAGTTGTTTGTCAAAATGTCATTCCTGACATGGCTGAGAGATTTCCTTTGTGCTTCTTCTGTTTCTTTTAGAAATTTAAGCTTCAACCAAGGCAGGGTCACTCTCAGTCTTGCCTGGCTCAAGGTGGACAGCCCAAGTTTAGTGATGTTCCCAGGTCTTAAGGTGTTTTCTGTTTTCATCCTGGACCAAGCACTGTGGTTTGAAACTAGACAAAATGCCAGTGTTTGAAAGGTGGTGGTGGAAGGTTTTAAAGAAAAAATTGTGTTTCCTCAATTGTCACATTTAATTTTTTTTCAGTCAGATTCATTGGCTTGAAGCTGAAAATTTCAGAGGAAATACTGCTTTGAGACTATTCACATTCAGAGAACCAAATGGAAAAGAGGCCTAATAAATATTTACAGTTCCATTATATTTAAAATAATTTGTTTGCCTCTAAAATAAAAGGTATCTTTAGCATCTAGGGAGTCTGCTACTTCTGTAGGAAATATGAGATAAAACATTGCCTACAAGGGTTTTTGTTTTCTCTTCTGATGTCTTTTCTGGCTTAAATTTGAAACCAGTAGCTGATCTGAAAAGCATTTCTGCTGTTTCCTGTGGAAAATTCCTTTACCTTTGTTTGTCTATTTTAATTCTGTATGTAACAAATATGCCAGGTCTATGGGTATCATGTTCAAAGAGAATACATGCAAGACAGCAAGAGCGTGAAACAAAATTACAGATCATTTCAAACACAACATTCCCTAAGATTTTTACTCTTGTGCTTAAAAAAAAGAAAAATAAAAAGATGACTGCAAACTTGTTGCTGGGTTGGCATAAGCATTACACTTCAAAGTTTGCATCTGTCTTGCTAATTAGATCCCAAATAATTCCTCTTACTCACTTGTCTGTCCCCAGGTTCTGCTATTAGTCTGTTATTCTGTTATTCTACCATCAACATCTCTCGTCTCTTGTTCTGTCTGAAAGTTATTTACTTTGAGTCTGTTTTCTTTTTTTGCAGTTAAAGCTGAGTTTCTTTGTTTCACATATGTTGTGCTGGTCTTCCTGCACAATAGGAAGAAAATCCCTTAATCACTTTAGCATTAATGTTTTATTTTGTAAATGCAGAGATACTGTTCACTATGAGGAAGTTACTGTACAAGCAAAAGGAGGGTATGGATTTACAGCCTACAGGCTGTTCCCTGTGCTGCAGATACTGTTGGTGCAATCAGGATGAAGGGGCTTCCCTCTGCCTAGATTTAGTGCCTGTTGATTCCTTCAGTCACACACGATGTTCTTTTAGACCCTCTTTTCTGAGCCTTAATTTCTGTGTGGGAAGAAATCCATGGGATAAGGAGTTGTTCAGGTCACGTGAGTATCTTATATTAAGTCCTCCAATATAGTCTTAGACAAAACTGTGCTTCAGCTAATACTGATTGAGTAACTGAGAGGGGAGGAAAGCAAATGTTTTCCCTGTCCTGGCAAGTTTATTGCCATGCATCCAAGAATGGCCTTGGCAGTAGGCCTCTGGCATGGACGCCTGAAAAGAACAAGTTGACTATCCATTTGTTCTGACTTTGAAGCAGCTCTGAGCCTGGTCTTCACTCCATAGGAGGGCAGTGGTAGGGCAGCATCCAGCTGCAGACTTCAGGCAGGCTAGATGGCAGAGACAGACTTCTCTCACAAGTTGCCTGACAGAGTATTGCAGAAGACAATCAGTCGTTCAGTCAGAAAGCACTTCTTAAGATGTAAAGTATGAAAGCTTTGCACTAGTATTCCCTTGGTCCTTCAGTTTCTGTAGAGGTTCAGTGCACCATGTTGCTTCTCTTCCACTGGTGGGCATTCAAAAGCCTCCTTTTCTTCTGAATTTGTGTCTCTTTTGTTTTTAGCACTATAGCAGGGGAGCTCCGCACATAGCTTGGGAAAAGTCCTGACTTCCCATATCAGTGTATCTTGAAGGAAAAAAAAATCTAATATTTACTGGGAACTGCTCTGGTACATTCAGCAGTTGTGCAGGCAGTGACAGCCAGATGCAATTTTTCTTTCATCTTCTGAGGAGACTATTAATTTCAGCCATGATAGTCTAAATTGAAGCAGTAAATAGGATAGATTTTGTTACTTATTCCCTTGGAAAATGTGTTTAAAATGAATGGTGAATTGAGCATACTGCAGATGGGCGTATTTCTATTAGTTACTGAAGTTGCACTTTCAAGATGTCATGTGAGGTCAGTGTGGTGTTTGTAGCATCTTCATGTGTGCAGCCAAACAGCCCCTCTAAAGTTCACCAGAAATGGTACACCACTGCTACCAGTGCAGATGTCACTGCTGGTAGAGACTGGGTGGCCTCCAGTGACAGTGACCATGGGCGCTTTTTGTGTTTGCCACCATTCAAGCAAAGGTTCATGAGCCCAGATAGTCATGGGCTCAAAGGGATCTATTCTTATTTTGTTGCTCAGGTGAGGATAAAAGTAACACTAATATTCACCTACTGAAGGATGCCTGTAGAACCTGAGCCTGAAGAGAAAATGAACCTAGATCTCCTAAATGTCCAGTCAGCGCTTCAATTACAAGTCAGTCAAGATGTAATTCTCCTACAGTTTTTGGCTCCCTGTATCACCCAGCATAGGATTACTTCAGCTGTCTGACACAGTGGATGATGCTGTGGTAAAAGAGATGTGTGGTTCCATGGAAGGGGTCCTGGCCTTTCACAAGATGAGAGACTAATCAAGAGATGGATTTGGCTTCTAGTCTTCTTCCTTTTACCACCACATCCTTTAATTTTAATCTCTCTTTGGTTTAAATGCGTCCCTATGATAATGGCTGAGTCATTTGCAAAACTTCTGGGTGCGTTGGACTGTGCATGCTGTTGTGAGCAGTAGTCCCATATAGTAGAATATTCTTTTGGAGAAAAGGGCACAATATGATAAAAGTATAAATTTGTAAGAAAATAGCTGGTGTAGGGGAAAGCAGCAAATCTGAAAATAGCACAGAATGCAGTGAAACCACTAGTGCAGCGACTTTCCAGTGCAGTGCCTACTGAAGGAGCTGGAAAAGGCAGTGGCAGGCCTTACTGAAGTACAGATAAGATACAAGCAGTGTTTCCTGCCACCTAATTAACTGGCATGCTGGTGTGTAAGTCTAGGTTTATCTTAATTTCATGTTTGCTTTTCTAATCACCAGGAAACACAGCAGGAAGTAAATGCCCTTTTTAAACAACCATGACTAATATTTTTTTGACTGAACTTCATTTTAAAAAACTAATTTTGAATGCAGTACATACAGCCACAAAATACACCATAAAATGGCCGAGTACCAAAACCACACAATGCAGACTATGCCAGATTTATGCCAAAAAGCTCTAACGGCTTCTGAAAGAGAAAATACGACAAATGTTCCAGTTTCATAACACAGAATAACAATGTTGTCTGAAAATACCTCATAAGGATATAGGAAGTGTTTGATAGCCACACTATTTGTTAAATTTCAGGTTCTCTGAGTGGTGTTTCTGATCTGAGGTTCTTGCAAATTGAGACTAAACAAATTAAAAAATGGAAAATACTTTGTGTCATCACAGGTGGAATTCTGGTAGTTAGTTCACTTACCAATTTTTTTTTGTTGTTTGATCACTTGAGGGGATTTCATGGTTCTGCTTGTGTATCTGTTTGAAAGATCTGTAGATTTTTAAAGTGTTGCTTTTTGTTTATTTTCTGGTTCTGCTGCCCAGCATGGTTTCGTTGAGGTGGGGAGAAGAGTCCTGCCTTGTACATGGAGACCAGTTCTCAACAAACCCAACTGGAAGTTGCAGCTGAGTTTTGTAGTAGAACGTTCTTCTCTCTGCGGAATTACCAGTGAAGCATCAAAAATAACAGTTTAAAAATGGTAAAAAATATGGAAAATTAAAAAATAAAGCAAAGCACAACAAAAATCCCCATTTCTTCACATAAGAATTCAGATCACAGACACCAGAAGCTTCCAACTTGCTTTTTTCCCTCTGTTTCACTGACGCCAAAAATATTAGAATCAAATTAAGATCCCTGGATTGTAAATCAAGCACTGAGGCTTGGCTGCGGAAGAGAAGTCTTATTTGAACATTAGCAGTCCACTGGTAACTGTGCCAGCTTTATTAATCTTATTTCAGTTATGACCTCAGACTTTCCATCTGAGTAAATCTTTATGCAATGCAGTCTCTCCTGGTTGCTTTACCTTTTCATTAAAGAAAATTCTTGTTTTTAAGTGAAAAAAAGCTAAAAGCCTTCAATGTTTTTCTTCTGGACCTCTTAGACTAGTAATCTCACAATCTGTAGGTTAGATAACTTCATTTTGATATCAGGTGTGATTGTTTTTTTAAGTATGACCTTCTTTTGTAGGCAGGTGACAGTATTTAGCTGGTAGTGTTTTGTAATGTTTTAATCAAGATAGGCTATGCATTTTTAAAAGTGAACTGAATTTCACTTTCAGTGCAGACTGACTTCATTGTTTACAATATCATAGACCAGAAGAAATCTTAAAAATACCAAAAACAATCCAGCTCTTTGTTATCATAAAAAGAACAAATATCATTCATGTTATGCAATACATCAAACCATTAGGAATTTTCCATCTTTTTTGCAAGTAGAATGAAATATAAATAAATAAATAAATAAAAAAGCTTACAGGTACTTTTAAATGAAGTTCATTTTTCATACTTCCAGAGTTCTGGAAGTATGAAAAGCCTCATGTGGACTGCTGAACCTCTCAAAAGTCACTAGTTTTTCTCAACCATTTCTGTAATGAGGAGAGGGATCCAATTAGAGGGCCCTTGACAACAATGTTTGGGTGGAGAAGGGGACCTTGGCTGACTGTAGACTGAAGGAAAAAAAATGTAACTCCCTTAACTGTACACAGAGAGAATTTGATGGAGTTCCTGTTCCAGGAAGGGATTGCGATGTCAAGATCACTTGTGTGCTTGAAAGCCGCCTCTTGAAAGCAGAATCCAATCTGATTGGCTACACACAGCAACCTTACTCAGTCCTGTTCCAACCAAGCTTGAGGTATTTTCTGGAAGGATGTCTGGTGATGGGAACAGGGACAAGCTGATAGAAAGTTAGTGTTGTGATGTGCTGAGCCTGATAGAGCTCCTATTAAATTGAGTGGGAGCAGGCTCAACTCTTAAATGCAGGAAATATTTTATTGTGAACTATCTGCATGACAGATGCCAGGTAGATCAATAAGGGCTTCCAGTGCTTCCTGCTGCTTACCTTTGATGAGCACTAGATTTATGACATACATACAAACTAAACCCCAGCTCATTTCATCTCCCTTGATGGCAGCTGCTGCTGAAGATAAGACAGACTTTATTGCCTTAACTGGCTGGGTAAGGAAAAAGAGTTATCTGCAAAAAGGTTAAGAAATGCAACTTCTTTTCAGTTCCCTAGCCAATTTGTGTCTTTCATAAGAGCTTGCTCACAATGCAGCTTTGCGGAGGAAGAGAGAAAGGCTTGTTTATTTGAGTACTAAAGAAAAAGGAGTGAGATTTATCTCAGAAAGAAGAAATAGAGTATGGTTGGGATTAACCTATCATGTCAAGTGATCTGTGTATAAATTCAATCCAAAAATTTACACAGTGGACGAAGAGCCTCGCAATGCTCTCAACTATGGTCATCTTTGGAGAGCATGAGTCAAAGGTACAACTCTGGCAAAGAGACCTTCCAGCATCTGCAGAGCAGTGCAATAGAAAGGACAGGAGCAGCATTTGAACATTAAAACCATCAAAGGCCTTAGTTGCAGTTGTGACACAAAACTGCTGCTGCTTTTCTTGAAGTCTGTTTTGGATGAAGGATGTAGTTTTTCAAAAACAAGAAAATAAATTGCTTTGTAGCTTGTGTTTATTTGCAATGTCATGTGATGGGCTGCATTTTTCTCGAGGTGGTGACAATTAAAATGTGGTAGCAATGTTAGATTTTCTGTGTTGTTGGCATAGCTGAACTGGGAGTCAAAAAGCTTGAGCTTCACTGCACAATCACCCCTTCAAGTCTCTCCATGGCTTTGTATTTGATCATTCCTTTCTCTCTTGCTGACTTACAAAAGGGCATGTGTTCTGTTTTACAAAGTTCTGCAGACTCCTTCAGGGTCAATGGATGAAGTGTAGTTTAGAGATCCCAAATCTTGAGGAGCAGGGAGAAGAAATAAAGGATTTTGAGGGCAAGAGGACTTCTAAGGCTGCATAAGGCTGCTGCTGGATATCAGGCAGGGGCAGAAATGGTGTATGTGCATTGTTTGCTGAAATGGAACGCATCATTGTTCTTATTTAAAAAGAAGGGTAGAGGAGTGGGTGGAATTTGTGTGGGAAGGGACCAGGAAGGGATGGTAATACTACCTCGTTAAAAATAGATGATGTCTTGTTTTATGTGGTATCTGTGGTTTGATTTCTGCCCACAGGCTTACATGCAGCCTCATTTGCTGGGAAATGAATTCACACATCTAGAGTTTCCACGGAGGGTGCAGCGCAAGGAAGTTGGAAAGAGGATGCTGTACCGTGACTTCAACATGACTGGCTGGTAAGAATGTGTCCTTCTCAGCATGGGGTCAGCCTTCTCCCCCAGCCAATGCCTGCTTTATACCTATCTTTGATTAGTGTAAACTGCATCAAACATGGAGGTGTACCCCTGTGTACTAAAAGAAAAGGCATTTCCTTCTTTCAGGTGTATCTTTCTTCTAGAAAATAATGTTTTAAATATGTGGACCACCCTCCGGAGAGTTCATTGTAACGTGGGAGCACTCAAAGCGGAGAAAGCATATAAAGGCAAAGATGTGCCAAGGGATCTTTCTGAAAGCAAAACAATTTTCCTGTCTTGGATGTAGTTTTTTATAAATTATGGATCAGTGGGTCAGACATTCGTCTTTTAAACCAGGATGTTGGGCCATCATGCCTTCACATGCAGAGGAAAGCTTGCAGAAGGAAGGAGCTGCCTCCCCTACTCCACTGCAGCTGGCCCTTGGTTTGGATGTCCCTTGAGGAATTGTTTTAGACATGGGCCTATCTGAACACAACCAGCCTAAAATGAAAAGGCTTGAATGAACAGAATGGACTTAAAGAAGTGAAGACAGAAAGAATTATGTGGGTTTTTTTGTTTCTGGCTAAATGTCTTCATTGTTTTTTGTTGGTTCAAGAGGCTCCTTGGAGAAGCCCTAATCTTTGCTGTTGTGAGTTCTGTGCATGACCTATAAAGGCAAAAGCCCAATATATGCAAATGGTCTTCATTTCCATGACATTTGTGTTTTAGTGTCTGTAGTAAATGTCCTTTCAGGAAGAAAAAGGACAGAGGGGTTAAAAAGAAAGCCTATTTTAGGTATGGAAGCCTGGATGCTCACATACATCTACAGCTCTACATAACTTTTGCTTTGTTCCATGCTTTATGGACCATAAATATAATTATGTTTTAATGGCAGAATAATGAATTAAGTTTAATATAATCTGAAGTGTTTGTGCAGAACATGTAAATCTGAGAATAACTATCATTATCTGTCATCTTGAACAGCTGCTAGTAGAATGTGCAGTTTCACCATGAGAATGATGACTTCACATTTTAAAAAGGCTACAGGCATGAGCAAAAGAATAGGAACAGGATGAGAACACTGGATCAACTGAGGACTTAGACAGCAAAACATTTGGAAGATCATGAGACACTCTCCCAGTTTCTACAGAAGGAGGGTTTTTTTGTTAAGCTCCCAGATGTCTCTGGAGGCACCAATAAAGAATGGTTTCATGTAGACTTCCAAAAGCTCTTTTTCAAGATGTGACATGCCAGTTGGGAGGAAAAACATGTGGGGGAGAGCTACAGAAGTATCATAGGCCGGGAACTTCCTGAGAAGAGGGCAAGAACAGATTTCTGTCATCATGGCTGGAAAGCAAAGAGGGTTTCTTCAGGTTCCTGGGAGTTGTTTTGCATTTCCCTGGTTGGTTAGTGGTCTGGAAAGAAAATGGGGTTGGAATGGTTGAAGTTGCAGCATTGGCAGTTGACACCACAACTCTTTTCCTATTAAACAAGAATGACCATGAGGTACTGCAAAGAATTAAGTGATTAATGCAAATGGGCATCACAGTGATCAAATTTGATATTGATAAATACAAAGTAAAGCATGAAGAGGAAAAAATAACTCTTTATGCACACTAGAGGTTCCAAATTGAAAAATCAAAAAACTCAGTGGAAGTTTTACTTAGGACAGTATTTTTTCTAGTCCAAATCACCAGCAGAATGCTGAGATTCGTACAGCAATAGACAGTTTAAAAGTTAAGTGAAGAGATAATTCTGTATATTTCTACCTCACTTGTGAATGTATGCATAGCACTTTACCTTATCCAAAATGGTTATTGTATAGTTAATACTGTTTGGCATTAGAAAAAGGAACAGAAATTCTAAATGTAGACTAATGAGTAAGGTAGAAGAGCTTTAGTAAGTCAAACTGGCATACTTGATCCAATGTGTTGCTTTTCAGTACTTTTCACTGGTTTGTGAACTCTCTTAGCTCTAGCATTTAGGAGGGAGGAGAAGAAAGTTATTTTCCAGTTGATTTTTCTGAATTTCCTGAAATCTAGGACACACGTTGATCCAGTTAGAGATTCTAATATGGTCAATGCAAAAATTGTCACCAGTTCGGTACAAATATGCTTAGCTGTAAGCAGTTATTCTGGAATAAATGCTTGAACTGAGACTTGAAAATTCAAGTCTGAATTCACAACAGTATTGTCCCAGAAGTAGGTGGCCTGTGCCAAGCAGAAGCATGTGGAGACTGTGGTGAGGCTACCTCTCCCCGCTGTTCCTTTTGACTTCTGGATGGCAGTGAAAAATGGGGCCTACATTTTTGTCCTAATAAAAGAATTGGTATCTTTCAACTGCTCCATATTGCACAACTAGTGCATCAATTGCCTCTTTGTTTGGTTGCCTCGGGACAATAAAATGATGAGGAAATTGCTCTTTTGCCATACATTTGTGTAAAACAGAGCCCTTCTAAATAAGGATCCATTTCTTTTTGCAAGGTTTTGCCCAGGGTGTTTGTTATCTGTTGAATTGTGTGCAGTGATCCCCTAGGCAGAAGAGAAGCAATCCATTTCTGTTTATGTAAAAGTCTGGGTCGATTTTAATGGTTGTGATTGTGGACAAGACATTAGATTTCGAGTTTGGTGGGCCCTCAGAGGTGATGGTTTGAGGTGGCGGAGGTTTCTTAGCTGCTGTTTTCCACTTCGATGATTTTGCTTCTACTTTCTTCCCTTACTTATTCCTGGATTCAACTGATGCATCAGGACACAGTGGCTGAGGACATGTGTGTTTTGCATTCGTTTCTAAGGACACTATCTATCATGGAGAATAAATTAGCATATATATTCCTTTTCTAGAAAACGTCAGATGGCGCTTTGGCCAGCCAGAGCTTGATACACTAAAATGCTGCTGAACTTTTATCACATACAATGCAGATGATCAATTGTCTGAATTGTTTTTTGGTCACTAACCTCACTGTGTGTTGACATTTGCACATACATGTAGAGAGGTGCAGGTGATATTAGGAAGAAACAGCCACTCTTACACTTAATTACTTAATTTTTTAGTGAGAGAACGTAGAACAGTCTCTGCTTTGATGTTTCCTCAGGAAACTAAACTGTTTTACTTTGCAATTCAGTATACTTTTTGTGTTTTCTATTAGAAGCTGTATGACTTTTTTTTCTTAATTTTTATCCTCCTCTTTTGCTCCAGAGCTTTTCAGATTCTCAACAATGGCTTGGCTTGCCCAGCTTGTTTGGATTACAAAAGATTATTGTCTTTGGGTCTGTTATAATGTATTTGGCCCTTTATTTTTTCTTTCTTTCTTTTTTTTTTTCTTTTCATGTGAAGTTTCCACACTGGCTTTGTCTCCACAGCCCACAGTGGTAGCACAGCTGCCAAGTTTCTCCACAGCATTAGGACAACCACTGATCCAGCAATGTGTACCGCATCACTAGCCCAGGCTGCCTGTAACTGCTTTGAGACCAGCCTTTCCCTTCTCGCTCCAGCTCGCCTACCCTTTCTCCTTTCTTTTCAGTGGCAATTGCAATGAGAAATCATGCTGCATTAAATATACGTAAAATAAATCCCGCACTGCTGGGAGCTGACCATGAGCTGCCCTTCCTGCACCCTTGCCGCATGTGCGTTATGGTTGATCAACAATTGCAAAATATGTAGTGTAGCTGGCAAGGCATCTTAAGAGCAGTGTGTCCTGCTGAACAAGCTTTCGAGCTGTCTCAAGCCATAATTTGCTGGCAGATGTCTGTGTTACTGACAGTCTTTCACAGCTGGGTCTCTGGGCTGGGGTTTTCAAGCCCATGCCTTGCAGAGGTTAGACTTGTATTGGGGAGAGGTGTCCTGATGGCTTTGACAAGTCCTGGCAACAGAAGCATCAGGAAAGACTCAGAGGCCATGTAAGCAGAGACTGGTCAGTGCTAAAAAGGGGGATGAGTAACCTGAAGTGGAAATATGGGGGGGAAAACAGCAGGCGTGGTGACAGCTGCTCCTTTAAAGGACTGCACAGAATTAGTACTCTCTGTCTCTGGCTTTTATTTAAAGCTAAGACACAGTTGGTCAGATTTCCTTCACGTGTACATTCCGTGTGATCAATTTTGAGGTATTTTGCTTTGACTATATCCTAGAACCTTCCGAAACTTGGATTTCTGACTGGCTGTGTCCTTCACTGTGGCTCCTTCCAGAGTTCCCCTCCCAGCCTTCTGTGGGGCTGGAGTAGCCGTACAGCACTGTGCTTAACCAAAGGCATCCAGAAGGCATTACCAGTTGGCATCAACTTCGGTGGTTTCAAAATTAATTTTTTGCTCCTCCTTGGAACAAAAACAGTGGCTTTACTGCTGCTTGCATTGCAGTGGAGTTCTTTAAAGGCTTGCATACAGATCACAACTTCAGCTTTTTGACTTGATTTTAGCATGGCAAAAGAGACCTAGATAACAAGTACAGTTTTTGACCTATTTGTTGGTTCCTTCCTTTGCCCTCCAGGAGAGGCAGAGCTGAGCAGCAAAGCTGAGCTGCACCCCATCAGAAATTGTTTGAGGCAGTGTAGTGCCCACCACACACCATGGGTTGAAGCCCAAGGTGGCAGTGAGCAGAGGAATTGGGCACTGTCTGTGAGCGCGCCATCTTTGCAGCAGCAATGGAGCCTTGCCTTTCCCGTGTCCGTGTGTCTGGTGAGGGGGTACTGTGGCACATGGGGTCAATGCCCGAGGGTCAGCCCGTGATGTGGAATCGCCTGCCTGTATGATTTATTCCAAAGCAGGGAGGCTGGTGCCCTGAGGCAAGCACTAAGCAAAACCCGTTTTATTCTAGAGTCAATATTGTCCACTGCCTGGAAAGCTGCCAGCCTGCTCTGCGCTCGCCCTTTTCTTTCCAACAGGGAATGTCTTTCAGCCTCTAAGCATCTGATTAAAAAAGCAACTTCACTTTTCAAGCCGTTTTATTTTGTTTGGGATGGATGCCTTTCGCTTTCATTGTGCAGCCCGCCTTGCCGTCTGTGGTTCAGACTCCAGCTCACAAAAACCAGGCTCTCATTAATCACTTATTGGGGATCCAGAATATCCCGGTGAGAGCCAATGTACATGTTTTGCTTGGTAATGTGCGAGCTGATTTGAGCAAATAGGGCCAATGTGGCCGCTATCTTACTCTTTATTGCTGGGCTCAATGTCCTTTGACAGCACATTCAGGTAGCCTGCCCAAGGAGTGCCTGAGCAGATTGAGAAATGCCACAAAAATGCTTTATGGAGCTGGCACTTGTGCTGCACCCTCCTTTAATATAAATTGATTTATTGAATCAAGCACAGAAGCCCTGCTACAGAAACCTCAGGCTATAGTCTCTAGAGAACTACCTAATAAAACAGCCCCAACTGACATTCCTCATTAGCTTTTCCACCGATCCCAGGGCAGTATTTAAAGTGACAGTGTCCCTCTTTTTGGCCTGAATTTATCTGCTGGCTAATGCCTGTGGGTCTAATTAGTTTAGCATTATTAGTCTTATTCAGATAAGCTGCATTTCCTAACAGCTTGATTCCAACTTGTAAGAAGTAATTGGAAGTCTGCAAACCCTGTGCTCTAACCTGCTTGATTACACCTTTTAGCCAAAATCATGTAATTCGCAAAAAGTCATCCTTTCCCTCGTTTTTTGTTTTTTTTTTTTAATTGAGCTTTTTTGTCTGGTGAAACATTCTACATTTCTTCTGCTGAAAACCTGGCTGTATTGTGTTTGAGACCTCAGCCGTATCCTTTGTACAATCGCCAGGGAGAGATCAAATTTTAATTTCATAATTACTTCACGAGAAAGCAACCTTTTCCCCAGTCATGCCTGGTATTAATTTCCTTCCAGCAACTTACATTTTCATAATTTAATGATTATGGGGCACCTTTGCAGCACTGGGCCGTTCTGGAGGAGAGAGAGAGGATATCATTTTTGGAGCAGAAACCGTCACCCGCAGTCACCTGCCTAGCTTTCTGTGTCTGTGCTTTTGTCTCTTGCTGCAAGGTGGTGGGGAGCGGGAGGGGATATGCCTCGTTGGTGCACACAACTAGAGCAGCTTGCTGGGCTGTCCCTGGGTGTCTGGGGCACAGCTCTGCGATGATGAATGGCTGTTTGCAATGTGCATGTTATGCATCTTTTCAGGATTTGCAGCCCTCACTGCAGGAGCAGCAGGAGGTGAGAGTTGACCTGCTATGTACAGCACGTCTCCTGATGGTGATGAATGGCTCTTTCCCCCAAGTGTGCACATGCCACAGGAGCTGAGCCAGAGTCCTTGGGGCAGGAGAAAGAAGAAACAGAAAAGTAATACTGCTGCAACAAGAGAGAAAGCTTAAGTCTGGAGTAAAGCTCTGTGTAAATGGCCTCTCTGGGGGCAAATGAGTGATAAGAATGAGGTTGGTCTGAGTCATGTCCTGCAAGAGCATCTTCTTCTGGAAGCTGTGCATCTAAGACCTGTCCCTGCATGGCTGTGCATCTCCACTTGGGCTTTGCCTTGGCGTGGAATCAGGTGCTGCATATGCAAGGGCAAACAAAAGAATCCCAATCTGTTTTGTCAGAAGGAAACTAAACTGGAATGAGATAACCTTCAATCTGAAAATCCAAGCAAAAACACCCTTTTTTCTTGATAAGGTGAAGTCTCTTTCCACACTCATGCTTTCTCTGGCTTCCCTATCTGCACAAATTTGATGTAACCTCATCTGGGTCCATAGAAGTTCTCTTTCTTTCCCTTGTTACCAAAGATTGATTTATGGCTCTGCTTCTGGCTGAGAGGAAGCCCCTTGCTCCTTGGAGGAGTTTCCAACACTGCTGTGGAATGGTGAGGTCTCTGCTTGCTGTGTCTCACTGCCTCCTCCATCCTGTACTACAAAGGTCTTTCCCAGAAGAATTTGCTTTGTGATTTTTCCTCAGCCTCAGTCTCTTTTGCTTCCAGAGGATCCCAGCTAGCAAGTGTGGAGCAGGCACTCTGAGTTTAACATGCAGCCTTTCTCCCATCTGCCTCACAACAACCTTTTAACAAGAAGTACGGCAAAATACCAATTTACAAATAGTTTTTCTGTCCATCACAGTGCACTCCAGTGCGCTCAGCCCATAGAGTGTTAACAGCCCACTTCCCTTACCCCTTTACCTCCAGAGTAAATTGCTGACAAACCTTCCTGTTTGTCTTTTAAGAGAAGAAATAAAATAAATTTTAGTAAGTGCTCAAGGCAGCAAGTTCACTGGGGGCAAAAGGGAAAGGCTTAGCCTGCTGAGGCCGTTGCAGAAGGTGAACCTGCTTGATGTGCAGCTGCAGTATCTGCACACAGGTTTTGTCACGCAGTAGTAAAAGCTCAACAGATCACAAGTAGTGAATGAAAGCAATTGCAATACTCTTGCTCTGTCCCTCCCAGCCTCTGCTCTTAAATACCTTCATTACATTTTTTTCCTGATTTATCTTTTTTTGGGCAAGGACCTCTCTAAATGCTTGAGACGCTTGACAATCCTGTCCCTGACTTTTCTTCTACCACTTTCTTTTAAAGCTCCAATAGAGGTGAATGGACTAAAAAGTCAGCCACATTCCAGGAAGTGCCTGAAAATTTCTGATTCTTGAGTCTTTAAACTGGGCTGGCCAAGATGGATAGTTTGTTTTGCTTAGGAATTACTTCCACAGGAATATGTGGTGCTGGTGCTCTCCCAAGTGCAGACTCCATCTTAGGACTGTACACAGCAGTGAAGGCTCCCTCAAGGTCCAAGGCTCATGTATTAGTCTGATTTGACCAAGCCAGAGATCATAAATGTGTACAAGTCATGCTGAGAGACTCTAATTTTTTTTTAATTTGTAGATCAGTAGACAGAATTGGGATTTGCGAAATGAAGCATTATACACTTTCAGGTTCATAAGAAGGTGTTTCTGGATTTTCTGTGAATAATGAGTGTTTTAAAACTTGTGTGTTTTCCTCTTTACTTTAAAGAAGGCCTATGAGAGTATCTTGGTTAAGGTAGATCTTCCCCTAAAAACTGTTTTGTGCGCATGTGCATCAGTCTTTGATTTGGCTTTGCCATCATCTTTTCTCTTAACAAACATTGCTCGAGTTTGTGTGCCTTAATTCTCTTTGTTTATTGTAATTTTTTTTCATTAAACTGTGTGTCAGATGAGCAATAGGGGAAAAATACTGAGACACTGAACATTATAGCTTACCTATCTAGAGGGTACTTAGTATCAGACAGTGCTGTCTGGACTTAGACATCCTGACTCTGCAGAAGCACAAGTGTAAGGACATTTTTTAAGATTATGGCTGAATTGAGACATAAATGGTACAATTTTCAGTGGCTCTGTGCCTAACCTGCACTGCACATCTTTTCTTCTTGATAGTAAGCATGCACTTAGACTGGTTAGATACCTGTAGTTCAACAGACAGTACAGATGAACAGTTCCTTTCGGACTGGTGGTTTAAGCTCTGTTACCCAAAGAGTGAGCTCCATTCCACTGATTACTTGTGTGGGAGGGAAAAAAAAAGAAAGAGTTTCTGTCAAGTTTTGTGTTGCCTAAAAATCAGAACATGATTTTCTGTTGGTATGACCAAAGAAAGTTGAGCTTGAGAAGGAGGTTGTTTGGATAGCTGGAGTAGTTTTGTTGTGGGTTGGGTTACATTGGGTGAGGGGGAGAGTTGGGGCAGGTGGAAGGTGTATGGATGGCCCTAGGTTTGGTGGTTTTTAGAGTGGTAGCAAATCAGCGCTAGAAATACATGAAATCTACAAACCTGTCTCAGAGATGCCTTTAGCCTTGTACTCAGTGTGAACTAGGACTTTTATGAAGCGGTAGTACTTTCTCTTGGTTGCTTGCCACAAATAGGTTTATTCTATGCTTCAAGCTAAAGCCCTTTGATGATGATTTTCTTTGCTCTTCCTTAGGTTTAATTCTCAGTTTACTATTAGGTGTCACAAACAGAGATGTGAAACACAGACAAACTTTCTAAAGCCAAGTGCCATGAAAAAGCAGAGAGTCTGGATTCCCCTGTCGTGCACAGAACTGAACCTTCCAGGTCAGGGTAGGTTGTGTTTTCAACACCATCTGTTGTGCCTGGGGATGCCAATGCAATACTTTTTGTAACCAGTAACCTCACACGTTAGTGTGAGGTTAGTTTGCCACGAAAGAAAATGGAATGTGGATTTTGGTTTTAGTCGTCGACGTCTACTCTTACGTGAATTTGTATGTGCTTTTGGAAGGCAAATTTTAAGAACAACTTTTATATGGCAGGAGAACTCATAACACATGTAAGATGTTACCTAGGATTTTGGCTCTGAAATTTGCATAGGGGAGCTGACTGGTTTTTCAAGTTCTGACCCAGAAATATGCAGGTAACTTTGATAATCTTTTTTTTCAAGAGTGTAAAAGCACTAATGACCCCAGCACTCTAGGAAACTTCTCTAGATTGTGTTGTGCATTTAGTAGCTCCTGGTTATTTTTTCACCATGCATTTAGAGCAATTCCAGTTAGCATATGAGTAACATCATGTCAGTCCTAGTTCTTTTGTTCTGACATCTCTTTTGGCTCCTGGTGCGATTTGGCCCGGTTTTCCAAAATGTTGATCCTGAGTCCAAATGTAACTGTGGGTGGTACATATGTCAAGGCCTAGTTCAGTATTTTTGGACAGCAGTAGCATTTCATAATTCTTTTGAAATGAAAAGAAGAAACAAAGTTAACTGAAAAAAATGCAGCTAGATCTAGCTGGGCACGAGCTTGCCTTTTCTACTCCCCACTGCTCCCCCTGTTTTTCCATTTGGAAAAATAAAGGCTTACGTGGCAGAAGCACTTAACAAGCTTTAGGCTCATTCAGGGCTGGAAGCAATAGCATCGCTTTGTCTTTATTACCTTTCTTGTCATGCCCTGGTGGCCACCAAAACCTCCTGGGATGTGGACAAGGAAGACAGGGAGAGGGGAGGGTTGCAACGCTGTGTTGTTAAAGCAGTGAGCTGGGCTGAATTACACAGAGGGCTGAATAAGGCCATGCTGGCACTAAAAGAGCCAAACAGCCCCCTCAGGTTCTCTGTATGTCTGTGTTTGATATACCCACTGCCGTATTATATCTTTATATACAGTACACGACAGTATAAATGCAACTTTATTACATAAAATCAAGAGAAATAGTCCAGAAGGTTGTAGCCTGTGTGAAATAAACCCACATGCAAAATACAGGAGGCTCCACAGGGCATAAATGAAAATGAACTTCATATCTTCTTTCTGTCTCCCCAGTGCAGTTGCTAGTTGTTAGCGGAAAAGCTGTGCTTCATGCTACTCTTGCAGCAAACCACACACTGGTATATTATTAATTCTGTTTCTCTGGTAATGCAGGACATAGGTACTTTTCTAGAGTGTCCTGGGTTGCTTTTCAGTGTGTCTGTGCTACCTCTGCTGCTGTGGTTGCAGTTCTCAGCATTGTTTTTTAAGTGATGGTAATTTTTCCGGCAATAGCAACATCAACAGAAAAAGCACATTTGAGATGAGTTTGACACCCAAGTTCTAAGCCCAGGAGGTGACAGGCTATGAGAAACCACAAAATAAATCACTGTAGCTCTGTGGGCCTCCCTCACTTAGTTGCACAGCTTCAGGAGGTCACAGGCTAGCCAGCTGCTCTCCCTAATCTGCTGATGGAACAAGTTAGCTGCAGCCCTTGGAGCATGGCCTCCCCCTATGTCCATACACCGAGGTGTCACAGTTAAAGGCCTGAGGGACAGTGGTTTTTTAGTGGTTCTCTAAAAGAAGCTGCACTCAGCAGTGGGGAGCATTCTTTTGAAGGACACAGGCCTAAATTATACTTTTTTCCCTTCTTCCTAAAGCACAGTCAGTGTGAGGTGTTGTGCAGGAGAATATAAGGAGAAAGAGGAGAGAGGGGAAAAAAGCTTCGTCCCTGTTTTTGTCAACTTACAGGGCAGTGTAGAGTGAGGGCTTTGGTCTTAAATATTTGTGGTTACCTTGCAGATAATGTAGTCTGTGTGTCAATAACGGGCTTGTTTTTTCTTTTAAAAAGGGGGCTGCAAGCAGTTAAGCCACATCATCTTAGTTTTGTTTGCTGTTTTAACAAATATGTACAACAATGTGAACATCCAGTAGGAATGGTTGTCTTCTCAGGCTTGTGGCTTGATTAGTCATTTGACTGATGCCCACAACGGACTCAGCTGATACCCATTTTCTTGGTGGCAGAGCACAACTGGCTCTATGCAAGGCATAGTTCAGACTCCTCAAGGATGTTTTCCCAGGGCTTCCAGTACTGTAGGTCCAGTTGGAAGCTTAGAAACATGTTTGTGTTCAGAAATAGTAAATTTTTTGCTCTGCATTCATACCAGGATATTCAAGTTAGTGAGTGAGGCAGGGATATTTGTGGGAAGTAAAGGAAGGAACAAGAGCAAAATCCATGACTGACTCCTCCTTCCCAACTAAATGCTGTTCCAGGTTTTAAACATCAGGGAAGTATTATCATGTTGGCTACATGTAGTAATTTGTGCCTCTTTGTTTGGTTTAAGAGCTAATTTATTTGCCCTCCCCAGTGCAGAATGCCATTTGAATGCCTTCACTGTATTGTGTCTTAGAGAGACGGCCAAATATTATGGTTGTATATTCTAAGATATTCTTGACTACATGAAGGACCCACTGTATTTTGCAAACCTCACCTAGTTTTGGGACTTTATATATAGTAATATTTTTTAGTATGTGAGGGGAGCCCTCCACTACTGTTTCTTCTATGCATTTTGGTTGCTTTTCTCTTTTTTCTTGTTCCTTCCTCACCTCCAGACCCCTAAAATGATCCCTTCCTGTGATTACTGAGAAATGTAAAGGTAGGGCTTTAATGTCTGTGCAATTCGTAGTAAGTCTGAGTCTTGCCTGGGTGATGCAGCATGTACAGCACCATTTATTGATCCCAGGCCTGTGCCGTATTTT
Organism: Ploceus nigricollis; assembly: GCA_013399945.1. Lineage (NCBI taxonomy): Eukaryota > Metazoa > Chordata > Aves > Passeriformes > Ploceidae > Ploceus > Ploceus nigricollis. The sequence continues at coordinate 1,109,887 of VXBC01009130.1, read as the reverse complement.
GTTGAAACGGGGCAATTTGATTACAATATAGGATTTCACCCTTAATTTTTAATTTCCTGCTGGTTTACATGACAGCCTTAACATTGCGTAAACTTGATCCCATGTGACTCCCTGGAGCTCAGGCAGCCATCCTGGAGAGCTACACAGCAGGGGTTGGCAGTGGCTGGCAGGGGATCTGGCCCAGCACCTTCCCTCCCCCTCCGGTTTGTGCACTCATGGTACTTTTGGTATCACCCTGAGGGCTTTGGGCATGGATGGGCCAGGAGGGAAGCACAACATGCAGGGAAGGGCTGAGGAGGGATGACTCTGTGGTATGAAGGGAAGCATGCCCCTCTGGGGCAATGTACCTTAGCCAAAAAGGTACCAGCACCTGAACTCAAGCAGGTATCATGCAAACCACAGGACTCTACAGCTTATGAGAATGACTGTCATCGTCTGTTGGTTTTTTTTCTTTTTTTATTTCTCACTGGCAAAATTGCTAACCTTCTCCCCTCATCAGTGTCAACAGCTGGATGTGTAAAAGGTAGAGTACGCAGGCATGCGGTAAACAGAATCAGAGCATGAGCATTTACTTCTCTTGTCTCTTGTCCATGGGAAAGCTGCTGTGAAATGTGAAACCTCTGACAACCTTGACTGTTGCAGTCAAGGTCAAATGAGCACTAAATATCCTAAGACTTCAGCACATGAAGCTTGTCTTGGTTTCTGCAGTCCTGGAGGGTGAGAACAGGATCAGACAGCTGTTTCACACTGTGTGTACATGTCCTGTCATTGTTCACATTTCACATTAACAGTGTCAATCTAGGCATTGGTTAGTTCCTTGGGTTTGGGGTTGTTTTGTTTGGGTTTTTTTATTTGGTTGGATTTGGAGTTTTTTATGACACTGTGTTATGGTATAGCTGGTACCATATCCGACAATATCTTACCTGATTAGGATGTTATTCCAGTTCACCTCTTTATTTGCAATCAATAGGAGCAGCCTGGCATGTTAGATATTTTCCCATCTTCACTTTTCCTTTTGGTGAAATGGATAACTACAGAAAACCTTCCTGCAGAAAAAGAAATTTACATCTGGGTTCAAAGACAGAGTCCCTAGGAAAAATAATTTTTTTTTTTCCCTCCATTTTTGAAATCACATCTGCTTGTTTCAGGGCACTGGGTCACTAATTGAGTACAAGCTTCATGAATGTTGTTTGTCCTCCCCCCACAGGGCATACAAAACCATTGAGGAAGATGACTTGAAGTTTCCCCTTATATATGGAGAAGGCAAGAAGGTGGGCACATTTGCTTTCCTCAGACCAAAGGAAGAAGGAATTCTGTGCTGTTTACCATTCAGTTTAGCCCGTGGCAGTCCAGTGTTTTCCACTCAGTATCTCTTTATTTTATCGTTTTGACAGCTTGAAAGAATATCTTAGTTCTGTCATAAATCAGTCTTATGTCTGGGGGGTGGTGGGGAGAGCTCAACATAGTAATAAACATTTTACAGCAGTCATTTGTTGTTTAGTTTGCTTTTGTTTTTCTTTCATTGTAAATAGGCTACAATGAGACTGTCGTAAGTAATTGACTTTAAATGTTCCTGTTTCTTTGTAAAATATAACTAGAACAAAGCAGGAAGATATTTAATAGTGCTCTGAGATGCAGAACTCTAATTTAGGAAGAGGAGGGATAAGGGCAGGATTTGTAAAGTATAACACCTTTTAACCTTATCTTCTTCAGCTAGTGTATGTGAACTCACTGTTGAATTTTTCTGATGTGTGAAGGCTGATAGTTGAAAGGGAGAAACACTGTTCTGTTTGTTATGCTTTGTTTTCAGCTCTATGATTAAGAACAGTGAGATCGTTAGTGTTGGTCCCAGCAAGCTTAACTGGATGCAGCAACAGGATCAATATAAGGATGCAGTGGTGTCAGTTTGCTGATATTGGTATGCTTGCTGTGTTTCTAAATAGTGCTACTCTGCTGCATTAGGTTCTTATCTCAATGCAAAAATAGACACTCTTCAAAATTAGTCCATGTTTTGAAGATTCAGATCTGCAGCTTATCTCTGAATTTCATTAGGTTTGTAATTATTTGCAAAATGTTTCATGCACATCTTTTTAATTTACTTTCTTATGGCCCTGTGGAGCCAGGAGTCACTGAGGCAAAATGATTCTGAGTCAGTTGCTCACTGTTAGTGATGCTGAGCTCCCGTGCTCAGAAGCTGCTGTGGCTGAGCTTGAGTTTGGGGGAAGTGATCTGCAGAGCAGAGAGAGCAGGGTTCCCTGGGAGACTGAATGGCTGGTCAGTCTTTGGAGCAGCTTTAATGAAGGAGAGCCCAGAACCTCTTGGGACACCACTCATGTCGCAGAGGAAGGTGCTGGGGGAAGGAAGTGGTAGATGTGAGGGAACTGCAGACCTGCTGTAGAGTGACTGTCCCTAGAAGAGAGCACTGTGGTCAGTCCTGCTGTCACGTGTGTGTTAGCAATTTAGGGTGGCCTTTTGCACTTTTCCCTGGTAAAGGGCATATACAACAATATGTCAATAGAAAGATACCACGGATTCGTTATGTGAGTAGTTAAGCTCCTTGTCCTCTTTATAAAACCTATACTAACAGTATAATTTGCTGAAGGAATGCTTTCATAGACTGGTGTGGACAGTGAGGTGGCTGAGTTAGGTTTCTATAGACCAGTACCTTAGAGATAGTGAGTGGGATGTGGATGAAAACAAAGCTTAATAAGCAGAAAAATGGAGATGGCATGAGTGTGAAAAGCTTTGATGTTGATTGGCTATGTTAAATCTAGAGTTTCTGGAAGAGAAAAGGGAATTCATCCCTAAGTGTAGCAGTTACAGAGCAGGAATGTTATCTCATTCCTTATTGACACAGTCCATGTAACAAGATTTTATCCCACTGCTTTTCTTTATTTCCAGGCTCGGGTTATGGCAACAATTGGAGTGACCCGAGGACTGGGAGACCATGACCTGAAAGTGCATGACTCCAATATATACATCAAACCTTTCCTGTCCTCATCTCCTGAGGTAAAACAGCCAAGTTTCAACTATCTGATTTGTGAGAGGGAAATAAATTTACTCAGTGTGTTTATTTGTTCTTCTCAAATCATCCGTTCTGATTGTGATCCAGTCCAGGTAACATGCTGCCCTTTCCGAAGGTGCAGCATGATAGTAACATCCACAGAGTAGGAACTAAGTTCATAGTAGATTCTAAGTTCCCCAGCTGTGTGCTGATTGCTCCACATCCCTGCAGAGTGCTCATTCCTTCTCACTCCCTGTTCTGTGGTTATCCCATAGCCTTGCTATTCAGTGTGACAGACACCCACCTCTCCTTCCACCTTCATGTGCTCCAGCTCCCATAAAGGCCCAGGTCATGCTGCCTTCACAGAAGATGTAAATCCGTGTACTGCAGAAGGGATGTCTTCCACCGCAGCGTAGTATCCTGCTTTATGCAGAGGATACCAGCTCAACTCTTAAGCAGGAAAATGCCAAGAGTCATAGGAAGGGTACTTTGTGTTTCCATCTGTCTGTCCCTTAACCTTCAGTTCTTTTGATAGTTTTGTGCAAACACCAAATAATGACAGTGTGTGTTCCCAAATGATGGTATTATGAGGAGACTATGTGGTATTTGGGTTAGGGGTAGTTTTAAATACCTCCCTCATTCTGAATGGCCTCATCACAAGCAATTACACACAGTTTTTGACCACTGGAGACCTTGCAGTGAAGGATATCAAGCTTTCCAAAGGGATTTAAATGTATTTGTTAACAAGGAACATGCAAGTCTTGCTTTTTTTTCTCCCATTGTAACTGAATTCCTATTCCTACATCAAGGAACAGATGTCATGTATTTTTCATAAAATATTAAGCAAGGGCAAACCATCTGATGACAGCACAAAAAGAGGCAGCTTTGCTTCCATGGCCCAAATGCTGAAAACTGTCCATTGTCAACTGGATTGCCAAAGTTTTAACCATACCCAGTATTTGACCTTGAATTTGTTGCTTGCTACAGCAGTATGAGAGAATGAAAACACACAAATAACATCACACTGCTAGGAAGGAATCAAATTATTAAATTTGGTTCAAAGAATCACCAGCAAAAGTATCAACAAAAGCAGGTTCAATATTAAAATGAAAGCATAACAAAGTTTGTTGACAGGGTTCACTCTACTACTTACTAGATGGTTGGAGCACACAGAGAAAAAAATGGACTGAAATCTAAAATCAATCAATCTAAAACTAAAGTTAGCCAAAAATTATCTATGTGGGAGCTGGAACAAAAAAGCTTAAGGGTAAGGAAGAAGGATAAGGGAAAGGTTAAGGATAAAAAAGGAATAAGGGAGACCCTCCTGTTGAGTCACAAAGTTCAGAGTAGACTCCCTTGCCAAACTTTTTCCTGGACTTGACCACTAGTTTAGGCCTAATGGTTTTAACAGCACTTAATCAGTAGCTGAATTTAAACAATTTAACAAAAGATTTTATAGAATTTACTGTAAGCACAACAGTCACTGACTTACAGGCTTAACTTACAAATCTAACATATTTAAGAATCTAACAGAGCAACACTCCTAGTACCTTTGCTATAACATATTTACACTCACAGGTACACAGACCTAAAAGAGTATGTAACAGCCTGCTGTGGTCCAGGAGAGCTCAAAGGGTCTCACTTGGACCCACTGTTTATAGGGTTGCAAGAAAGTTGGCTTTAGCCATAGTAATTTTACATTCTCGCTGCAATTTGGATGGTAACTTTCTGTGAAAGTTTGATAACTTTGTTATAATGTTGTTCCATTTGGGTTGTTATTCAGGTAAGAATAAGTTTCCAAGGCTGTTTGGAAAAAAACCAGGAGCTCGTTAGACAGCACAAGTTCCCAGGAGCAGACGGTGTTTCTGATAAGCTTGAGAGAAGCTCAGCCCAGGTGCTGTTCATCAAGGCCAAGGCCTGACAGCATTTCTGAGATCATAGTCTGGCCTGAGGAGGGCCAGGGAGGAAGGATGCGTCACCACAATCCACCCCACAACTAATGGCGATCTGGCTTACTTCACAGAGTGGCGGTGTGGTCCCCTCTCACCTCTGTGCGTATAAACAGAGATATAAAATTTATATATGTTTATATTTATGATATATAAATTATATAGTAAAATTACAATTATAAAAATAAAAATTTTTAAAGTGCTGAGAGAACCCAGCCCTGAAGAAAAGAGGGAGATCTACAGACAGCCCCTTCTTCATGTTTCCTTGCTATCAATTGTGTACTTTCCCCCTTTGAATGTGTGGTGACCCTCACTTGAGACCTGCTCCTGTTCTCCTCAGCCAGGCAGGCAGGAGCTCTGCCCTCATCACTGTGATAGATTTAATGCCAGAAAAATGATGCAATTCTACCTACTTATTTTTCTTTCTGGCTTGCTGAGATCCAGTGTTTCTGGGGTATGTAATGGCTGCAGCACAGCATCCCAGCAATATCATCTCTGCCAGTTGCTGCCGCAGTGTTTGTGTGTGTCTATAAACCAAAGGTTCTCATGGGCTTTTCTGATTTGTGCGGAATGTGTCTGTACATGTTCAAATTCTGGAATGTGGCGTCCAGTTCGTATGCTAGCCACGTTTCAGGATCTCTTAACTGCTTTGCAGAAGGGAAGCAAAATTGGCTTTGTTTCCACATCCTCTTCACACCTAAATTCAGCAGAAATGTATGAGGGCATGAGGAGGAAAGACAGAGCACCAGCCCCTTTAATTTAGAGATATTGGCAAAAAACCCCCTGAGTATTATTAGGAAGTAGCATATGCTCCAACTTGTTTTCTATTGCACCTTCTCCTCTTAATCATCTCTTCCTTCTCTTCCCAGAGAGAGCCCCAGTGCTTTAACTCCTCATGTTTTTCCTGACTTGTTCTGTCCAAACATGGGCAGCGCACCTTGCACAGAAACCAGCATTAAGAAACAACATCTTTATTCTGCCATCTGGGAGGCTTGGCACTTGGAAGCAAAGGCAGTGGTGTCAGGCAGCAGTCACATTTGGTCCCTGTGCAGCATGGGATTTTGAATTGTTTATATAGAGGTAGGGAAGCGCAATGTGTGGTTTCGAGACCTGGAAAAGGGGAGACACAGGAAATTAAGGCACAGAGTTAGTCGTGACAGAGGGAAGATCCAAGTCCTCTGGCTTCTGTTTTTGTGCCATAATTGCAGTGTCCTTTCTCAGGTAAGGGGCAGTGTGGTGAATTTTCTGAACATTTTACTTCCAGTGTGACAAAGCTCTGGTATGCCATATCCACCAAAATTTAGCTCAAGGAAAGGTAAACATCCCTGAGACCACATCCAGAAATAGGCATATAATAGTAATTTGAGGGTGGTGTGAAATGATACTTTGACAGAGTGCCAGGCCATGGGAGGAAAAGTCATGCAGCCAAGACTGACAAATGTAATCAGTATTCACTGGCTCAGCTGTTATGAGACCAGATTTGGAGGACTTCTGCAGGTTGGTGAGCTCTAGAGATTTGAACCTTTTATAATGAAGTGGAGTAGCACAAAGCAGGCAAGCCATGGCTGAGGCTCTCTGGCATGGAATTAAATATTTATTTTTCATAATGGAACAGTTAATTTGAAAGCTTTCAGCAGGAAATTCTGCTTTTCAAAACTTAGTCAGAGCGATCTTGTTGCAGATGAAAAGCAGAATTTCATCCCAAAATTTTTTGAATGGCAACTCAGCTATTTGGTGGGGAAAGATGGGGCTCTGATGGCAGCATTTGGCCCTTGCCAGCAAGGAGCCCAAAGCCAGCCACCAGAGCAAATGATAAGAAGGTAATGAAGAAGAATTTTTGTTATTCCATAGTGTTTGTAAAATCTTGCTGACAACTCCAGAAATATGTCCAAGGCGACCATTTAGTCGTATCTGCCTTCTGGAGAAGTCCTCAGGAATTATACCATCAAAAGGAACAAATAAGGCAAATACATAGAGAAGCACAGTATGATCAAAGGGAGTCAAAGTGGTTTCAGGAAGCAAACATCACACTTAAGTGGCTTCAGGTCCTTGAGGTTATGTCTACAAGAGAATTAAAATAATAATAATAAATACAGTTGATGCTCTTGCACGAGCACTTTGATTCCTCAGAAAACATTTGAGAAACTGTTGTGCATCACAGGTTATTAATATAAAAGATATGAAGCTACAGACAAAGTGGAAAGTTGGCATAGTCTACTGGAAACTGGCTAACGGGCAGGAAACAAAGGGTGGCAGTAAAAAGCTAAAAGGAGATTAATTGGTGAATGCTGCAGGGAGCAGTGTTGGGACCCACGTTTTATTATTTACATATAAATTACATGGAGAGTGGTATTGAAAGATCTCATCATTTGCCAGGAAAGCTACACTGGATAACACTGTGCATAAAAGGGATGATACAATTAAGAAAGGGCTTAATTTATTGAAGTGGCTGGGCTGATCAATAGTGCAGGCAAGTGAATGCAGGCTGTTGTTTAGCTGGAATCCCTGGAGGCCGGCTGCTGAGGAGCACCTCAGGTGGCTGCAGGCTCGCATGTCACTCTGTTGTGAGCGGTTTTCCAGCCGCAGGGACTCGTGTTGGCTGCCTCTTAAAAACAAACCTGGCCAAAGAGGCACAGCGCCTTCGCAGGGCTGCCGTGGTCCTTTGCAGCAGCCAGAGGCAGGGTGTGTCTGGTAGGTAGATCTGTTTGACATGTAAATAAAAACCATCTCACCTGTTTGTTCATTGCTTGCCCAGAGCAGTTTTCTCAGTGCTCTTGACTGCATGTAGGTAATATGTAATACAAGAAATAAATCCCTGGATTGAAGAAGGATGTTATTTGACGAAATGCATAATGCATGTTCAGAAAGATGTGTATGACTATGAGCTCTAGTGGTGTGTGTCCACTGTTACCTGTCAGCAGATCTGTAAGTACTAGTCAGGTTAAGTAGTATTATTCTATCTGTAGGATATAAGGGTAACCCACTGCTTATTGCTGTGGCTTCATGGCTGGCTGTGCTGCTGAGGTTCTTCTGCTTGTTCCTTATAATTTTTACATTTTCTGGTTGCTAATGTCAAGTTCAGCTAGTTAACACCTCAGCTACTTTACATCAATAAGACATCAGCAGATGGGAGAAGTATGGTGACCAAACCTGGCTCCTTCCAGGGCTGCTCTGATACTCCAGAGAGATAAATTTAAAGAGTGAGAAACTCACTCTTCACACAGAAGGGGCTGGTAGGCTGGAGGGAGTTGCTGAGAGGGCGCTCAGGACATTGTGGGAGGCCAAGGACACAAATTCTGTGGGGCACTCTCAGGAGTGATGTCTGGCTGCAGAAGCAGTGATTCACAAGGAAAAGACTGAAGATTCAAGATGGCATTGTTAGGAAATTTGTCAAGGGTGTGCTGCACCAGTTTAGGAAACACCTGCACTGCTAGTCATTGTCCAGCAGCTGTCACCTGAAGGAGCAGGGTTCTGCAATGCTGCTTTACAGTGTGAACAGCTTTGCACGAACTTGTGTCACAGACAGAACTTTCCTTAAACCTTACTCTTTACTTTCCTGAAATACAGCTACAGGAAGGAGGCAGTCATTGGGATGACTCTGGAATCTAAAAAAATAAAACAAAATAGTAATTTTCGTTGCAATCATTGAGCTCCTTTTGGTCACATAAGATTTAAAAGGCTGTGGGTTCATTGCTGTTGCAGGCACTTAGGTGACTCCCTGGATGTCTCCTCATACTTCAAAACTGTGGCATATCATACTTTGTCACCTTTTTTGTACAGTGTGGAGTGTGCTGTGGGTGCTGCACAGCGTGGGATGTGTGTGGAGTGGGTGTTCAGTGAGCCCTGCTGGGCTGAGCTTCTGTTCCACATGCCCTGGTGGTGCTGCCCAGCCTGTGTTCCTCCAGGAGCTCTGCTGTCACACTGCTCCAAGCCCAGCTGAAGGCGCAGGGCGCTACTGCAAGAGACCCTCACTGACTCAAGAAAGAACTAGAACAAAGGTGCTGGCAGAAGAAGGAAGGGTTAGGAGCTGGTTGCTTTCTGCACCTGGACAAAGCAGTCTGTGGACATAACCTGACCCTGCAATAGACTGGACAGCTCTAACTCTTTTTTGTCAGCAACATAATAGGGGCACCTACAGCTGTATTTAAGAAATCCAAGGCAAGACACAAAGAAAGGACTTAAGGTAACTGGAAGGCAGACAAAACTGCATTTCATTGAATGTTTACTTGCATGCCCAACTGGTCCTTATATGCAACAATTTTACATCAATTGCCCCAAGCTTGTCTCCTGTAACCTTGGCACTCTCCTTTCCTTAGCCTGGGGACTAGCCTAATACCTCACTGTTCTCTGTGTCTCTTCTGACATCTAGTTTCTTCTCAACATATGCTTTTCTGCTGGAGGTGCCCAGTTTACAAAGCTTGTCCTTATAGGATGTACCGTTCTTCCTAGATTACACAATAAATGAGTGAATACATTTTTTTTCCTGTTCCCCTAAAACAAAACATATTCTTGGTAAAATGATATCTTCTTGATGTTGCTCATAGACTGGCTGCAGGTTGCTTTGAAAAGTTTCTCATCCATCCCAGTGCTGCTCCTCAGTCAGACAAAATGGTTCATTTCCGGAGGATTTCAATCAGTGATGCATGGTTTTGCTTTCCTACCTTCTTCCCCACCTAAGCTGCAAAAATGGGTCCTGTGATGTAATGTATCTTTTGCCTCGGTTAGGATATGCTTTTCCCAGCACAGATGTTTGAAGCTTGGTTAGCCCTACCAGGGGATTGGTGCTGAGTGCATCCCTGAGCATTAACTGTGATGCTTTCTCAAGTATTTGCTGGTCCCCAAGGGATCTGACCAGAACGTGTGCTGTATATTGATGGTTGTGTTGGCCAACTCAACCTCCACACCCCAGTGATTTCTGAGTTGCAACTGTGGGCTGTTAAGGCTGAAATAAATTCTGGAAGACAGGGACTATGACTGCTACTGATTTCTGTACAATAAGCTTGAGATGAGATCTGTGCTGCATATAGGGGTCTTTTCTATATTCCCACTCAAGTCTGAATAAGCAGATATGCTCTAATGAAGAGAGTATCTTGCCTTGAATTTAATCCTCTCCAAAGTCCTTATTCAGCTGCTACCTTAGATAATGAAGTGAAGGTTACATTTTACAAATGACCTTCTTGTGCTTTTGAGTGAAAGGTGAACTGGTAAGGATTAGCAGTCAGATCTAGGTGATTTTTTAATTTTTTTTTTTCCTCTGGTACTGGTTGAAGTCCCATAAAAGCATAATTACATTAAAAGGTCCAGGCATTTTATATGCATTGCCTGCTCCATGGCTCCTAAGGGGAGAGTGCACCATGAGGGAGAATAAAGCAGCTCATATTTTCTTGTTATGCCCAGTGCTTGTCCTGACTAACTGCTGTTAGTGGAGTCCAGGACTGGAGCAGGGTGCATGATGAGGTGCACTGTTTCTGAATTTCAGTACAGGTGATCCTTCCCTCCTGTCTGCCTTGCCGTGGTTGTTATAGTTCTTTCAAACTGTGGTTGTTGCTGTGGTAATTAAAGTGCTCTGGGGGTGCTTCCTAATGGCTCCCCGTCACAACCTGGGAATTGTGGGCATTTCTCAGCTGGAGTACAGCATGTGCTGGAAGGGGAGTTACACCAAGATAAAGGCTTGTTTTAAAACACTTTCTACGGCCTTTGCTTGCATTCTGGCTCAGCTGATGGCCCTGCAGCAACCGCCACTGTGACTGCCTCCACCACTCTCAGCCTCTCTGGGAAAAGGATGGTGGAAGTTGTTTTAAGAGGCAGGGTGTGAAGAGATGCCAGCAGTGATCAGCCTGACCAGGGCTGCAGACAGACAAATTGAAGTCAGTGGGTATTTTAATAGTGCGAATAAGCTTCACTTTTGTGCAGATCCTGAATTGGTCTGTAGCTACTGAAATCCTTACAGATACATGTGACTGAGCAGTTTTTCTGCATTTCATGGAACCACTCACTTGCTCAGGCAAAACTCGAGTGCAGCAGCTGCCTCAGGTTTAGAAAAGTGAATGCACTGCTGGCTGTCACACAGGCATTTCCAAACATGCAATCTGGCAGACTTAAATGGATCAGGACAAATAGTGAAAACAATTATTTGTGAATATTTTATTAGAAAATATCAAAAATTCATCAAATAAATTATTCAGCTTCCATATGACTAGTCCTGCCAGTGATAGGGAGGAGCCTCATGCACTGAAGCCAAGCTGCTGGGTGGAGGAGGCTTCAAGTCCTTCTGGCATCAGGCAGCACAGCACCTTTGAGCCTGGTTTCGGAACACTTGCATCCATCCTGTCTGGGGTTAGCACCTGAGCCACGCTGAGCTGCAGCAGGAAGGGTTGTTGTGTGGAGGGCTGAATTGGAGACAGACTCTGCCAGTGCCATCGGAGGTTATGTCAGTGCCCTGGCTGAACCTGACACACTCACAGCCAAACTCAGCAATGTTTCACCAGCAGGTCTGACAATCACCTCCTTCATGAATGTGCCTTGGGTTTTTTCTTTTAGGTGCGAGTCTATGACCTCCTGCAGTACGAGCATGGGCCAGATGATGTTCTGATCCTAGCTACTGATGGACTCTGGGATGTGCTGTTAAATGAAGAAGTGGCAGAAGCTGTCACTAACTTTCTACCAAACTGTGACCCTGATGATCCCCACAGGTTCGTGTTCATCCCCAGTTTTCTAGCTTCTCCATAGAAGAGCACTTTCTGGTAACATATTTTTGTAGAAAGTATGATATGGATAACATTTGGGAGATATGCAACACTTACAAGAAGACATTTTTATAGGTTGGACAGAGCCTCTACAGCAAATGTGAGCAGTTGGAGCAGGGGCTCTATTATAATTCAGAAGTGCCTGCCTTCAAAAGAGTAGGTGTGGGATCGCAGTATTGTGGCATGGGATCCATTTTGTTTGCTGTATGAGGTGCTGTGAAAACTGTAGGAGGCTGGGATCTTGGAAGAACATGGCAACAAGTCTCAAAGTCTCTCCTCTGGACAATCCCATAACACTAAAGATTGTTTCTTAGAAGGATATCCTCAACATCTCCCTCCCTCTCTCACTGTGTATGTATATAAATACTGCACACTGTGGTTCCCACTCATTCCTAGTCATGGTGTGACCTTTAAACCCAGCTTCCATAGAGGATGCTCAGTGCTACCAGCTGCAGGACAGGTGTGGTGACAAAACAGGTGGAAAGTCTGACTTGTACTTAATTTAATTAATCCTGCTTCATTTAATCATTTTAATCTACCTCATGCTCTTCATTTTTCTATCTTTATCACATCTTAGATTATCATTTTAATGTTTTATGTTCTTAAAACATACCATCATGCAAACAAACAAGTTCCCAAACAAAAGTCTAGAGGCTTTCTGCCTTGAGTGAGTCCATAGGTCAGTCTGCTACTGAGTTCAGTGTCACTGTGAATTAGAACATTATGCCAGAGATCAGAAGTCTCTTGCTTGTAGATGGGACTGTGAAAGTAGAAAGAGCTTTATTTGTTCTTAGGGACTGTTCAGGAAGGGAAGTGTTGAGTCCTAGTCAATTTAGGGCCGTCTGCCACTGTGTTCTGCCCTCACCCTTGGCTGAGAGTGGGGAAGAGAGATTTTACACATCCCCAGTTGGTCTGTGGAAAGTGGAATTTCAGAAATAGCTAAGACCCATCTCAAAATGCTTGCTGTTTCTCATATTTCTAAGTGGTCATCTTCACAGGGTCAGCCCTGTTCATCAACAAACAAGATAACTGGGTATGGACACCTTGACAGTGACTTTGGTTTTAAAGGGAGAACACCTTCAAAATAACAGCAGTATTTTCTTGCCCTGACATTTAAAAATATGGAATGCAAAAAGAGGTTTTGCTGCAATCATTGGGAGAATGGATGATTGATGATTATCGTGAAGCTGCAGCTACATATTTTGACTTTGCCCATCTCCTTATGCCAAAGATGAGATGTGGTATGAATGACAGCCCCGAGTCATCTCTACTTCAGCAAGACATGCAGCTGTGTCTGCCCTCTCTCTGGGAAGAGATCAGACAGGATCAGCTAAGGGCACTTCCAGGGCATCTGGCAGTGTGCTATGCAGATGTGCCATTAATTTAAGGTAGGGAGAGATGACCTATCCAGTCGACTTTCAGTTATTCCTTAACACCATTCAGAAATGCTATGGTGCTTTTGTTCTTGTTCCTGCACCCTTGAGATTCTTGCAAAAGCACCTGGTAACATGCAATACCTCTGTCCTGCTCTGTCTCCATTCATCTAGTATTTGGGAAAGGTTGGCCCTGCCTTCTATCCTCACCAGTCCCATCTGTTGAGAATACAGGCAGGGTGTGTTGTGTCTGTCTTGTTCCTTTTGGTCTTTACTAAGCTGATGGTGATGGCCAGTAGGAAGCAGGATTCATCAACCTTTTTGACTTGTTAGGTGAGTTATTTCATCCATTATAGAACACTCAGAGCAACGAGAGATACTAAAGGAAAATTGTATTTTCTTTGTTTTGATTTAGATTTTCTCATACTGATTTAGTAATTGTGGGGGATTAGTCACTGTTTGTGCCAGTGTGAGTACCACACATTCCAGAGCTAAGCCTGCTGTTTATAACTTAGAACAAACACATTTATTGGTGTTTGACCTACTGGTCTTTGAATGGACATCTGAATTGTAAATAAATTTATTCTTTTAAGCAACTTTGTGCCAGATCGTTTAGAGGCTTACAAATAGTGATGGCAAGACATTTCTCATGCCAGCATGCAAAAGGTAATTAGAGCAGTCCCTCATATAGTTTACAATGATATTTATGAAAATTACCTTTGTGGAATTGCTCTTGCTGCTTGGTTGTAAAGAATATTTAAAGGTTTTAAAGTACTGTGTGAGAGGTTCTATGTAATTATTTCACAGTGGTCTAAATGAGGTATAACTAATGAATTTACTGTAGCATTTCAGCTCAAGCTGTGGAGCTGCATTCATTCCTCTCACTAGTCAGTGAGAGAAAAATCTCCTTTGCAGTGTATAAATGTTATGTTTAAAGAAAATGTTATCCCAGAAAATGTCAGGTTCTGTGATGGGTGCAGTGACATAATCTGTGGTGAGGTGATCAGTCGAAAATGTAATATCTCTAGGGATGTAGAAAACTTGCCAGAATGTAAGGGACTTGCACTCTGGGTTTGGCAATGCTGTGGTCTTCAGGAGAACCAACCTGTGGAGCAGCCTCTGGATCCACCTGACCCAATAGCCTACTTATTTCCTGACAGCAGCATATTAGAAAAGAGAAAAAAAAAAGCCTAGAGAGGATTTTAGAGCTGCAGAGTACTTATCTGTTACATAATTAGCTCCTTGTGGGACCAATATCCCTCCCATTTGAATTAGAAGTCACTTTATAGCCTGATGGGTAAGAGTTTACAGCCCTCAGCAAAGCTCTTGGGACTCTCTCCTGGTGGTATTTACTGTATTTGTTGCCCACATAAAAAACATTTCTGAATTCCATCAAACATAGCATGTGCCTGGACATCTCCAAGTGCAGGGAGAGCAAAGTCCTCAGGTCTCTCTTCGTTCAGCCATGCAGATGCAGCCTCAGGGGGTTTGGGCACACACTTGTTTAGAGAACAGTTCCTGTGTGAGGGCTGTGATGAGTGAAGAGGCTGGGATGGAGCAGGATTTCTTAGCCAGCTCATTTCTTATGGGTATTGTGGCAGATGAGCATTACGGGGCTCCTAGCGAAGGACAGGTGGCAGTGCCATTGGTGCTGTCCATACATCAGCTCTCTGAAGAGGTATGAAGGTGGAGAACTGTGACTCTGTTAACTTCCTTCAGCTGCACGTATGCACATTTACCCCTGACCTTGGGAATCTTTTATTTCTTATCCTTCCTTTTGTCATTTGTTGTCCCCTCATTTTCCCTCTCACGCTCACTAGAGATTTATGAGGATGCTGAGGAACTCCTCCACCTCTGCTGGGTGTGAGGAGATAAGAAGCTGCTCAGACAGCAGCACGATTCCCCCACTGTCACCATTTCTCCTTCAGTACTTTCACTGATCAATACAGATAGCTTTGGCATAAGAAAAAAACCTTCATACATTTATTCTTAAAACACAAAAGTTGTATTCCAGCAAGGCTATTCATTAGGAGGAAGTGGATACTTTAAAACTACTTCAGCAGTTCTCTAATGCTGTCTCGACAGCTGAATCCCAATTTCACAGCACTGGAGAATAAAACGTTCGGTAATGGACTGCTGCTGCTATTCATCTCCAGGTACAAGAGACTCACCCTATCTCTTCTAGTGCCAAGTTGAACAGCATTCCTTCAATTCAGCTCTACACAGGAGAGGAATACTTTACTTCACGACTGCCTTCACCTGTTCCTTTTTCTTTGCTTCATTGTGCTGATTTTCTTGAGTATTTCACGGTTTGTCTGCCAGAGAATTTCTTGTTTATTAAAATTCCTTTTTTTTATCTTCCCCCCTCCAAACATTCAGCAGCAAAAGCCAAATACAATCAAAAGCAATACTCATTCCTTTGTGCTCCTTAGATGTGGAGAGTCCTTGTTAATTAGAAAAAACAGGAAGGAAAAGTTTTCTTGCAGAATGATGGGTGTTTCTTAAATTCTGACAATAGCTGAGAAATCTTTGGGAAATATGTTCTTGCCAAAATTTACTCAGCATCAGACATGCTGTGAATAAATATTTCAGTTTCTTGCTTGCCACGTGGAGTCCTTTTGTTCCCTCTCCCGGCATCTGATTTGAGAACTGAGGAGTGCAAGTACGTATGTTTGGGTTTTTTCCCCTTAGAAAACACAATTTCATGTTGCATTCGGACAGTAAGGGCAGTGCTTCTTGTTACATCCTGATGTTCTAGCTTGAGGTTATGGCACAGACTGATCTCAGAACATGCGGACAGTGCATGTGTGTATGCAAGCATGTGTGTTACATTTCATGTCTTTGGGCCCTTCTTTTACTGCTAAAGTAAATAATTTGTCAAAACTAGTGAGGCCTGGAAATGTTATCACTCAGTACCATTAGGAAACGTGGGTGCATTGCAGCTGTACAACATTATTTGAATTTGGCATCAAACCTTTTCAGTAGTCAAGCGTTGGTTCATTTGCATTGAAGAAATCTTTCTAGTAGAGCAAATATATCTACTCTTGATTCAAAGGAGTCCTTTGAGTTCAAGGCATCAAAACTCTAGGCACAGAACACAACTGTTTTTTCTTCTTTTATCCCCAGAGACTGAGTAAAGTCTCTATGATAGAAATTACAGTTTAATAAGGAATTCTGTGGTGAAAAGTTCTAAGGTTAGAAGAGTCCTGGGTAACTGATAAACCTAAACACACACACAGTGCTTCTGATCAACAGAGATACTGTTCTTTCCCTTTCCATAGATGAGATCTGGGCAGATCACTTCTGGTCAAGGATCCTCCCTAGAAAAGGGGGTATTGAAATGCAAACCTTTCTTGTCCTTTCTGGTTTTGGAAACGCAGAGGTGTGCTTTAGTTCTGGAGACCTGTGTGTGTGGCTTCCTAGAGCCCTGCATCATCCTGGAGGTCGATACTCACACTTTTAATAAAAACCATGCAGACTGGTGGTTTTTTTCTTGTCACTTTTTAAACTATTCAGTTAATTTTAATTATCAAATCATAGAAAAGCTTACCTCCACCCAATCAAATTCAAAACCTCTTGGCTGGGTGTTGGGCTGATGAAGTAAAACACATGACAGTAGCTGTTCACCCATAATGAGATTTCTTTCAGAGGAGACTTATAAGTGAGTACACAGATGTGTTGATGTAGTAACAGCAGGTAAAGCAGTAAGGGAAAACATGACAGAGCACTGTCTAGGCACCTTTTGGACTCTGACCCCCTCCTGCCCCCAAGTAGCATGTGGTAGTTTTTCAGGACAGAAAAATAACTCCCATAAATCCAACGTCACTCAGCCCAGCACAGGCTGGAAGTTTTGAAGCAATGTGAAACTTGGTATTTCACTAAATTAAGCACTTGACCACTCACATTCATGCAGTTTTCACTGAACTCATAAATGTGAAAGAACTGTGGGACTCTGTTAATTTGATCATATTAACTGTAAGTTTCCTTTTCTGGTTTCAGAATAAAAGATTTAAAAGTCATTCCTATGGTCCAGAAAACAGACAAGTTAGGCTTTAAGTAAATTTGGATTTTATTTTTATGGTCTATTACTTGTTATCAAATTACTTTCTTTGATACAGTTCATTTCTGAAATAGTTGAGCCATGTTTAGTTGAGCACTTCAGGTGTGTCAGTGAACAAGTGTGTCGCTTTCAACAAGCAGTGTTATTGGTGTCCTTAATTTTTCAGACTACTACTAGAAAGCAAATTTGTTAAGGCAAGTGTGTTTAATATTTTGGTGAAGCCAGGCAGTTAGAATGGCCAGTGACTTTTGATCAAGTGGTGCTTGTCAAATAGCTTTACATTCTTATTCAGGAACTGTCACTGAACTGGAAGGAGTTGCTTTGTGCATATACCATAGTTTGTGTTTCTCCTGCCTGCTTCTAAAACACTGGGAAGCATGTCTTGATAGGTCACAACATTAAATCTGGCAGGCAGCAGGCTGTGCAAACCCACTTTGCTCATGGAGATGACCCTCCCTGGCTGTACTGTGCCTTTTCCACAGGTACACGCTGGCGGCGCAGGACCTGGTGATGCGAGCCAGGGGAGTGCTGAAGGACCGGGGCTGGCGGATATCCAACGACAGGCTGGGCTCTGGAGACGACATCTCTGTCTACGTCATCCCTTTGATCCACGGGAACAAACAGTCATGAAAGGAGCACCAAGAGTCATTATAGGGTGGGGATCTTTTTGGGAAGGGTCTGTAAGAGACAATAGATTTTTGGTGGTCTGACCAGGACACTTCCAATTGATATAATCTAGTCAAAACTAATGCTGGAGGGGTATTTTTCTGCCCAAAAGGTAGGGTTCTGCACATATACTGTATATGATTAAAGATTACCCTTAAGATTCCAATTTCCCTACAGAAATGGTTTTGGTGCTTAACAGGAATGGGATTTAAATGCTGCTAGCATATTATGAATTCTGTCATCCCTCTAGGTGGGGTGGGGAATTAATTTTTTTTCTCAGTTTACCATGTAGCTTGGAAGAACCATTTCAGTTGTGAAAGTAGAAGTGGGTATCAGACGCCAAGGAGGCTCCTGAAATCTACCCCCAAATATTCAGAAGGGGGCTTGGGTCACATCTCATTTAAGCATATAGATATACATATATGAGACTCAAGAGTTTTCTTTCAGAAAGTTGTATTCATGACTTATCTATGGACAACTTCAAACTTGTGTAATCCTTTGAACCCCATTTTCCTCTCCTGTCTCTTCTTCAGTAGACTATACCTCCTGTATTTTAGTAGGAAAACTGAAACTGGTTTCAGTGTAACTATGCCTGTTTACTGCAGCTAAAAACAGTCACCTGCAAAGTTTTCCAGGAGAAATAGGTCACAGTCCTGTATGGCAGAATTTATTCTGGGGTGAGGAGTTACTTGTTACAAGATTTCTTGTTGTGTGTATACCATGATTATACAGAGCATGCAAACTCGGCTTTATGTGATGTTTACCTGGAGGCCGTGGTTTCTTTGGGATCAGAGATTTACATTCATTGGATGGTTATGCCTGCTTTATCCTGTTGAAAGGATCTCTGATCATAAAATTTTTCCATCAGTTGATATGTAGTAAATTTGTTTGGGCTCCTGAGTGTGTTTTCAGTTGGACTTCTACTTGAAGTAGTGGTATTGTTCTCATTAGCAGTTTGGATACACAGACAGTGATCTATTTCAAAGGTGTTTCAGTTCTTCCTGCCTCATTTATTATTCAGTATACCTTCGCCTGCTTGACTGCGGTGATCAGAAATGGACAGCTTAAAACTTTCTGTCCTCTTGTCATTGAGAATTGTACTCAAGGATCACAAGATGACTGTGACAGATACAAGCCCTTGGCTTGCTTCAGCTCTTTTCTTAGCAGTGATAATTTAAATAAAGAAAATTTGTGTAAAACATTTTTTACATGAAAGCAGTAGTCCAGGAGAGAAACAAGTGACCAAGTCTGCAGTGTAACCTGGCTGCCTAGTCCACGCAGGCAGCTCTCTTACTTCATTGGCAGGAATTTAAGAGAATCAGAAAAAATCAGGGAGTTCTAGCATACAGGCAGATATACTGGCTGGAGAGCCAACTTCCACCTGATTTGTGCCCAGACCACATTGGTGTGGAGCTGTTCATCTGGTTTGTACTTCTTCGATAAGAAAAAAGACAGGGAGCTGACATCATTGTAGGGCACTGACTAGGGAGCTCACAAACGTGTCCTTTCCAAAAGAGAAAGAGATGCTGTGCCCTTTGCAGGCTTTCTCCTGAACAGGCGTGGCCCAGAGCTTGCCAGTTCTGTAATTTATGATGTGCTGTGTAAACACAGCGCAGCCCGAGCGCAGTGCAGCTGCCCAGATGCTGTATTTGACTGCATCTGGAAGTACAGTTTGGTGGATTTAAACTACTCTTGCTCCAAATCTCTAGACCCAGAAGAGTTTCATGATGAAAGCAGGCAATGTGGAGAGTGGAACAGCTCAAGCATTGCAGCAAGCTGCATGATTCTGCCCTGAAAGCAGTTCCATGAGTTCCCCAGTGCCTCATGTGATAAAGCTGTACAGAACGTGGATGTTTCATAGTCTAGAGCTTCAGTATAAATCAATGGCATATCTGATTATGTGTTTTCATGCTTTCATTCCTGATTTTTTTTTCTCTTTGCCTCTTTTTCTGTGTACATCTGGGTGAAAAGAGAGTCTTGGAGTCTAGAATGTTTTTCACATGGCCCCTCATATGTTTTAAAGTTTAAGTAAGAGATCTTCTCTTGCACTTTTTTTTGGCCTAATAAACTTGTAAACATGCTTTTCATGCTCTGTGTAACTCCTGCTGTCTCTTCACAAATGCAGTTGTGTAGTCCTCTAGCAATTCAGATCCTCTTTGACAAAGAAATTAGCGCTGACAAATCTGGTGAAATCATCTGAACAGCAAAGGTACTGGTGCTTGCTGGTACCAGCTACAAGCCCAGGTCAAATATTTCAGGGCTCATGCACTGTTGGTCTTCGTTTGGTAACATGGTGTCAACACACATACCAGTTACTATAAAACCACTGAGTGCAATGTGGTGGAAATAGATTTCCAGTGTAACATTTGCCAAAATTTGAAAGTGAAATTGCAATGGCAATGGAAAAGGCACCTTCTCATTCAGGGGTGTTTTTAAATGTACCCCTGAAGAGATGGGTTAGCAGACTACATGACTTGGTGGGAGCAAACTGACAGGTGACTTCTCAGAGCATGATCTGGTGGGCTGGTGAATCAGCCTGCACAGTGTTTGTTGTTCATCTGAGGCATTGCCATCAGTCAGGAGCTTCTCTGCAGCGACTGGGCCCAGGCTGAGTTACATTCACTGTCAGCCCCTCTCCCAGAAAGGGCAGAAATACAATATCAATTAATGAATTCTGAGAACTTTAGTAAAAGGTTTTATACTCAGATGTATGTGACTGAAAATATGCTGTGATGCTTTTTGTTTTGCTTTTTTGTAAAGTATCTGTTACATATTTAGGTGCTTGCCTCCCTGGAGTGTCTGGCACACCTCTGATCCATGCATTAGTACTTGGACTTTCATTTTTACCTGCTTTCAGTAGGAGGTTCTTGCATACCTGAGCTGGAGTCATGCTCTGCTTCAAGGCATAGTATTAATACATATACATACCTAAGGCTCACAGAAACAGCAGGCAGGAGTCATTTATTGGGGAGGTATTATGTGAGAAGTAAGAATAATTAAAAGCACTTCCAATTCCCTTCAAAGGCTGAATTACTTTGCATTGCACAGCATTAGAAAACACTGATGGCAGGGAGGATACCTGGTGCACAATGCCATTTTTCAGATGCAGGATGGGTACTGCCATGTTCAGACTTGCAGCTGCTCTAGGGCTCAGTGAAGCTCCTAAGTTAGGAGCAGACAGCTTGTGTCCTCAAACTGGAGCAAGTTAGGCATCAAGTCCAAATATTAGATCCCTGGCATGTCATCTTAGTTACTGCCTGATGCCGGCAGTGCTCTGGCTTTTTGCCAGTCAAGTTCCCTTGGTATCCAAAACTGCTACAGCCTCAGCAACAAGGAACCTAAGTCCTGAGTTACATCTGCATTCATATTGCTATTGCACACAGTGCTCTGCCTGGCCTGTGCATAGGCACTGCTTCGAAAGTTGGGCAAATTCTTGTCCTTCCTTGGATAATGGCAGGGAAAGGTACAAGTTCCAGTAAAGGAGTTCCAGTTAGCTGCAGTGTAGCACTGTCTTCTGCTGCCTAGTCCAGTCCCATTTCTAGAAACTCAGAACCAACAAGCTTTTACTATTCTCCCAGAAATACTGTTGCAGAAAGTAGAACAGCCATTTCAGATATTTTTCTCTTGCACTACAGCCTAAAATTTTCTTTCTTTAATTTTATGAAGAAGGTGGTTAGAAATTTAATTTACACCAGATTATGTAACACACAACCATCTTTTGGTTCATTAAGACAATACTGCTTCCTTCATGAACACAAAAGTGTATTGTCTGAGAGGGCTGCTGTTCAGTGGCCTCACACTGGAGAATTTTTTTTAATAAATTCTAAGAAACAACAGGGCTAACAGACTAAATGAAAAGTGGTCATAATCTGCTGTTAATAGTGGATTTCCATTTGCAGTTACTTACATGTTGAAATACGACAAGAGGTTTTGTGAGGTACTGTCAACTCTGTCCCTCCAGGATGTTTCTGAAGAACTGCTCTTGATGTTTGGGCAGATTTTGGCTCTGAACTTCTGCTAGGTTTTTAAAGAACACTACATGCTTCGAGCAAATCTGCTGTGTTTCTTCCAGCCTCGGTGTTTTCCTTTTATTTTACATTTTATGTACTAACACTTTCAGCATTTTTCTATCAAACATGAATGGCAAACTGTGTGAAACTATTTTTCCTCCTGGACATTTTAGGTATGTAAGTAGTTTTCCTCCATGTGTCCTAGATGAAGACTCAGTGATGTGGCTGTCATAGAGAGAGAGTGACTAAATGACACTGTAACTGTGCTGCTGTATTTCTACCTGTGATGTACTTGAAGGAGGATGTCCTTCTCCACCTCCATGATCATTCAGTTTTCTTTTTTTTTAAGTCCATTGCTGTTGGTGTTCTTTCATAGATGTCTAATTTTGATTTTTTTTAATACCTGCCACATTATCTTTCCTTCAATGGGCAGTTCATTTTATTATCTTGAGATCTGTAGAACTGTCTAGGGTTTACATGTCCTGAAGAAAGGAGGACCTGCTGGAGGAAGTTTTGGACCAATGTACTTCTGCTTTGTGACTGTGAAATGTTAATCTTTTTGTAACCTAAGAAGAAAAAATGTTTAGTAAAGGGATATATTTTGTGTTTTTTGAAACTTTTCAGTGCAATGAACAAAAGAGGAGGATACTGAAGAAGTGTATGTGCAAAGTTTTAAAATAAAATTTTAAATTATATATTATATAATCCATCTAGATGTATAGTCATTTTTATTCTGCCTTTGTCATGAACATTCTCTGAGTCTCTTTATGCGTATTACTAATTGTGCAATGTGGACAAGTAGCACACTGCTTTACAAGGGAACTGATGATTCACTGACAAAAGGTCTGACTCGTGGGTTAGTGAAGTAAATTCCTTTGAGGTGCATTAGTGGATGGGTTGATCTGGAAGAGTTCAGCTGTAAGGTAGCTGTGAGAGCTTTGTGCTGCCATCAGATCACGATTTATCACTCACACTGCCAGTTGCCATCTTCTGACTCAGTGAAGAGCTGTGCAAAGTGATCCAGTACCAGCTCTCTGAGGCATTGGATGTAATTTTGGAAATGACAACATAGTTGGAGTAAGTTTTCCCTCATCCTCGGTTGTTAGGAATCACTGTCTTAAACTCTATTCTGAGTTTATGTTTGTGTAAGGGTGAATTCATGGATTACCATGAATTCAAGCATGGTAGCAAGCTCTCACGATTATTTAGTAACCAAAGGTGCTTTTGTAGGTACTGAAGAGAAGCAGGAACTGACACTAGCTTTGCCCTGTGCCAGCACAGCCATGGGCAATGCCCACCTGGGTTGCCAGCAAGAGAATGAGAGCTGGGCATGTATCTACTCATTATATTTTTAAATATTGCACTGTAGCACAAGTGGTTCTCCTGCTTCCTATTTCACCTCGTGCTTAGTAGAAGAGTACTGAAAACATCTGTTCTAGTGCTACTGTGGTTTTTTAAGTGCTGCAGGTGCCCGTTGTATCCACTGAGCACAGTGGAGAGTGCAGAGAGAGGCAATGTGTTACTTACTTTCACTCTTGCTTCACTACTCTTCCCTTAAGTCCTACAGTTTATTACTGCAGTCCAACCTCAGTGTCAAGTTTAAAATTGCTGTGCAAATAAAACTTCAGCACAGCTTTGCCTGGCTTGCTGGTGTCAGCTGAATAATAAGTGCTGGTAGCATGCAGTGACACGGAACTGTTGCACACCAACTGAACCTAAAGGACCTTATTCCACATCATCCTTTTGCATTCCCTATGCCATAAATTTTGTGAGCTTGTAGATTAAGTAAGGCTTCTTATTTTAAATTTTTTTAGGTGATTCATACAACTCTTAAAATTTGGACATCAGTTTCTGTAATTCATGTAGGCAATAAGTCAGTGCTTTGCCAAATAATCCATTCATGTATCCTACTGAATGTGCCCAGTTAACTAAAGTGACATAAGGGAACAATCCCAGTAATTTAATGTATTTTGTACAGTTTCTGTAAAACCAAGACCTGAAATTTTGTATTCTTAATGTATCCTGGTAGAGCAATGTACTTTCACAGAAAGTTGACTTCTTATGCTTTTACACAGTGGCTTTTACTGATTCCAGAGTTTCTCTCATGATTTCCAGGAAGGCTTATATCAATCAAGGTTTTTTCACATCCTGTTCTTGTTATGAGGAAGGATGAATGTTTTTTTTTTAAATCCTCCATTTTGCAAAACAAAGGATGCCATAACTTTTTGAGGATGTTAAAATAATTTCAGGAGAAATGGTGCTTTGAGGGTGAGATTGTTACAAAAAGAGTTTGATGAAGGTAGACAAAATGTGTCTACAGGTAGATAAAGACACATTATTTGGAGACTCTTAATAATTTAAGAATAATTAATCATAAATTTGAAGCTGTAGCAATAGTCCACAACACTGTCACAAAATGTTAAGGGGAGAGGGAGGTAGCTGCAGCAGAAGAAATAATTTAAGACTGATTATTTAGATGTGTAGATAGATAAGATCTCTGAACCTTCATGAATTTGAGGCTACCCAATATTAGAATTACATTCCTTTTCTTATGTGTTTTAGTGCATAATTTCTCAGCCTCTAAAGAGTCAAAGTATCTCTCGTCTTGACCACAAGCATTTTTTCCCTTAAGCAACAGAAATCAATCCCTCATAGTGTTCCTCTGTCAAGATGACACACAACCAGCTGTAATGGTCTGGTGTTTTCCATGAGCTTCTCAGTCATCCCTGGATTTACAAGTCTGTTGGTTGGGTGTTCTGCTTGTCTGTGGTAATTCAAGGACTTTCCCAACAGACTGGACTCCAACAGAGCATTTTCCAGGTTTATTTATGCTATGGGGTGGTATTTTTCCTTCCTTTCCTCTGCTTATTGTGCCCTTCTCAGATTTAAAACATTTTGGAGTAGTTGACTGCTGTTTGAGATGAGCCACTGTGTCCCTGGCCATCCACCTCCTCCCACCACTTGCTTCCTGCAGGTGCTGACAGCAAGAGCATCACCAGCAATGCAGGAATGCTGGTACCTAAAGGGAAAACGCATAGAAGGGAAAATGGTTTCTTCATTATTCTAACATTGCTCATTACTTCTAAATTAAAACTTACATGCCTGTAATATTTTAATTCTCCAGTTTGAAAGAGGAAACTTTAATGGTCTTTAAGTTGGTTTTAGAAGGCTCAACTTTTTGGACAATTGTTACCCCAGTTCTTTGGCTCAGTTATTCTCCAGGAAAACTACTCCTCCTTGGCAAATTAAGGGCTGTCTGGAAAATTCAAAGGTTGTCACGCAAGCTCAGATAGCTTCTCATATGATAGTCATTGTATATTTCTGTAATTGCTACAACTTTCTGGGGACTAAGCAAAGAAACCTGAAATTTTGCTATTTTTGCTTTAAAAGGGTAAGACTTAAGAATATGGAAATTCTGCAAGATATCCATGAGTAAAGGAAAGATCCTGCTTTCCCATGAGAGTTACAGTGGAAGACAAATGACTAGGCAGTCACCTTATGAAATAGCACAAATTGTTCCTAAATAGAGACCATTTCTCTGCCCAGTATAATATTCAATAAAGCTCAAGGATGTAAAAGCAGCTGACAGCCCTGCAGTCATTTCAGTCTGTTCAGAATTTAGACTGACCCTGCCCATCCAGATCTCTTAAATGTGTATTAGTTTAATTTTAAATGCTGCAGCCCTTTGTGGCAGATGTGGGCTGAGGCAGCTGTTTCAGGGTACAGTGCAGTATCACAGCACATACTGGGATGGGCAAGAGGAGACAGGGAGAAGCCAAACCCAGTTGCAGTTATCCAGGGTCTAGAAGCAGACAAACCAGTTATTTAAAGAGGGAATTGCCAAGGAATGTACAAAGAGCAGGGGATTTCTGCAGCCGTGAGCTGTTTAGGCCTTAATTCTGAAAAATCCTCTTGTCCCCACGTTATGCCTGTTTACTTTCATTCCTGGGTTGGTACCACAGCTAATTGCACCAAATGTCTTATTTCTTAACATCCGCCAGCTCTCCCTAGAGCTTTGTCTGCCAAATGTCAACTGCAGCTCATCTAGCTGAGATCAAGGTACTCCATGAACAAGCTCGTAATACAAAATTCTTATGCGCTATTTTCTGAGGATTGTGTTCACTATGCTCCCAATTAAAAAAATAAATTTACTTTTCTGGTCTTTGTGCCCCCTCTTAGAGCTTGTTTTTTGCCAGCACTCATGCAATTGAATTTTACATCTGGGAATTTAGAATATGTTAAAAGATCTGGAACATCATTCTTACTCCTTCTCTGCTTGAGCACCAGCACAGAAGCAGTTTAAATGAACCAGACAAGAATCAAAACACAACTTTCAAACACAGTTTCATGTCCAGACATATAAGTATTCTGTGAATGCAAAAAATATAAAACACAATGCTGAGACGGTAAATCCTACTGTGGTTACATTTTTTTAAGAAGGGTGTTTCAGGGAATGTTTGTTTAGTGCCAAAAAAAAGAGAAAAAAAAGGAAAAAGAAAAGAAAAATATTTATTGCTATATAAAATTTCCCAGTCATTCTTTTCCGCTACTGCTCCTGCAAGGTTTTCCTGGTGCTGGCTTCATCAGGAAAGCTGGTAGCCAGGGACTTAGGTACTCAGTCAATTAGAAAATGGAGAAAAAACACCCAGTGAACCTGGAGTCCTGAGGTTAGCTATACGGCACAGACTGGGTTCTAATAAATAAGCTTTTGTAGAACATAAAAATTGAACATACATAATTATATATATATATGTAGTTATACACATACACACACATAGAGACATATATGTACATATAGGAAAAATTAACTAACTTTAAGCAGCAACTAATAATACACCCATTTCTCCAGGCACCTCATACTCATTGGAGACAAAACTGAGTTTTGAAAATTGAACTGGGAATAACTTGATTTTGCTTGTTCTTTGGAGGATTCCACAGCTACCTTGTACTGAGAAGCTGCATCTCTCCACACCTACTGGGAATGCAGCAGACAATGGCTGTCACACAACTTGGGCCAGTGAAGCACCTGCCCCTGACAACCAGGAGGCTCCCAGTGATGAGTTGAGCCTACACCTCGTGAGGCTCTGCAAGGTTAAGCAATGGCTAAACAACAGATGACTTGAACACCTGAGTAAAGGGATAAATTCCTCAGGATATAGCCTCCTTCCTTTTCCTTTTCCTTTTCCTTTTCCTTTTCCTTTTCCTTTTCCTTTTCCTTTTCCTTTTCCTTTTCGTGTTGAGCTAGGAGATGAATGCTTCTATTTGCACATCACCCAAAACAAGGCTCAAGAGCATGAACACCAACCCTTGTAAACCTCTCAGTAGAGTCACTGCTCTTCCACTCAGGAAAATGGAAAATAGAACGACTCATCTCTCTTTCTGCTCTGGAAACAGGCAAAGAGAGAAAAGCATGATTTTACCTGCAGTCAAGAACTAGCACCGCTTCTGCACTTCAGGTCATGGGCTGCCTCACAAATAGAGCTTGGTAGAGAGACTTGAAGTTTTGGGGGTCTCCTCCTTGTTGTACTGGGCTATAATTGGCACTTAACAATATCGTTTGTTGTCTTGCAACAGCTGAGGTGGATTGTGTTGCTTTTCACCAATCCGGTGTTCCTCTTAAAAACAAATGTGCTGAGGTTTCTGGAGAAATAGTTATTGTTTTTTTTCTTTAAATGCATCTAGGGCCATAGTGTGATGATTGCCTGCCAGCCTCCCCCAGACACTCTCCCCTTGCCCTCCCCCCAGTAATGTAACATGCTGTGTGCAATGAGCTGCTTGCTCCAAGGAGGTTATTCATTTCCAGGAGGCATATTTGTAGGAGAAAAATGCTTTGAGGGTGTTGCTGTGGCTCTGTGTGACCTGCTTTGGGGCTGAAGTAGAAACCTCAACATTGCAGACATACCCAGGGTCATGTTCACAGGGGTAGCAGTGGGGGAAGGATGTGAGCAGAGCATGAGCAGCTCTGTTGCTTCATGTGAAAATAAACTCTAATAGAAACTAAGGGAAAGAAGTAAGAAATTAATAAGGCAGTAAAGATTTTTCAAAATTGGTCACAAACCATTGGTTTATCCCTTGAAAAGCTTAGTTGACAAGGTTTCTCTCATCCCTTTGTCCCCCTATCTCTTTCAATAATCATTCTTCTTCATGCAAATATAGATGGAAAGGGGGGAACAGTGAAAGGTTAAAATGGAAGCAGGCTATCTTTCATCGACATGGTAATTTCACTGCTTGGCTTGATGCCAAGCGCTTACTGCAGCCACTAGCTGCCATTCCAACATGAGTGAAAGGATCTTTAATAAGAGTGTAAATAAAAGCCAGGCTGAGAAATGAGTTTTCCATCCCAGCAATCACTGGCCTAACCTCGGCTGTAAATAGTCTCTCAGAACAGCACAGATGGAGTACCAGCACCTGGGGATCAAGGCAATCTCTGCACAGTGCAATTTAAACAGCTGGGTACAATTGAAACACGAATTAGCAGGGATAGATGGAGGGATTCCATTTTGTGTGCTAGGTAAAAACAAATAATTCAGTCCTTTTTCCCCTTTTTAAAAAAAGGTGGTGTACGGGGGGAGACCTTTTGACATGATCTTGTGGGAGGTGCTCATTGTTGCAGCTGTTAGATTAATTTAACCATGAGAATTTCCCACAAGGTGCTGTAAAAACAGACCTCTAATTTATGGTCATTGATTTAACAGCTCGAAAGTGATTTATCTGACCTCAGTAAAGATAGTCAGGACACCAGAAGAATGATTGGTCATTCTGGGCTTTGTGTGGCTGTGATTGGCCTTATTAATTTAGAGCAGAAGTTCTGTTTCAATGTCTTTTTGAGACAGTCAAAGGCAGTTGGCAACTGAACCATTTTCAAGACTTTTTTTTTTTAAGCATTACTAATGCTGCTAAGAACTAAGGATTTATTCCACATGGAAAAGATTCTCATTAGTTAAGAAATGGTAAGGCTTCATTTAGAACTGTGCAGAAACAGACGCCTGGTCTTGGATTTGCAAGTTGTTTTTTCTTAAGTAATTTTTTTTCTGTTGTTGGGAATCTGTGAAATGGAATTGTTAAGCATAACAGTATATGAGAAATAGCTTTGCAAGAGATAAAAGAGGTTGGCACATGGGATTGCTGGCTCTTGCTCTTTTTAAGGGTACATTTCAGAAACACCTAAACACTTCACATATTTTACTATTTTTATCATTCAGTCCTCTTTATGGAAGTTATAGAGCGTATCTGTTGACAAGTAAATATATCTAGGTTTTATTTCAGAAGAATATCCTTTAGGTTAAAATGGGTGTAGCATCCACTACTGAAATGTCACAACTGAGTGATAGAATTTCTTCATACAAATAAGAGGAGAAAGAATGAAAGGCAAAGGGAAAGGTGACTACTCTCTCCCTCCAGAAATAACAACTGTTTTTAAGAGGAGCATGAAATGAAATTCAAGTGCTTTAAAAGTTTACCTGAACTAGGAAATTTGAATATAGAATAAAGTGTGTTTGCACAAGTGTGTGCAACTGCACAGAAATCACACAGGAGGTGTGTGATTAGGAGCTCTAACCAGGAAAATGCGCTGGAAGCAGTTCTTACCGATTTCTCTTACTACCTGGACTGACGTGTGGTGGGGTTAAATGTTGCTGATTTGTATGGCTCTGCATTTCATTCACCACTGGATCATGCCCAGCTTTAAAGCCCATCTACAAAGATCTCAGTAATTGTCTTTTCAAGGTGAGAGCCAGAAATGCTGCAGGTTGGGATTTCATGCATCGGGGATGAATGCTTACAGTCATTTTGCTGTCCCAGTGATATGCTATCTGACCTGAAACTGAGATAGTCCACTTAATCTCCATACAACAGGGGAAAAAACAGAAAACAGTATTTCAGACCTTCAAAATATAAAATAATAACAGTAATTTTAAGAAGTGAAAAGACTAGGACAATAGAATAAATTAGGATGTATGTAAAGCTTCCACAAAAACCTTATACACATTGTCAAGAGATTAAGAATACATTCTTGTGTTGCCATCAATCTTGTGTTGTTCCCTATAGCACACTAGAGATACTTCAGGAGAATTTTATAAATTTTGTGCAGTATTACTTTGCCTAAATTCAAATCTACAGGGAAAAAAATTAATCAATGAGTAGCACACTAAAATGTTTCCTCACACTGTTTTTACTCATGACAAAAGTCTCCTAAAAAATAAAATAAACCTTCAGAGTACTGACCTGCATCTTTGTTCCTCCCAAAATAATGCTATGTATTTCTTCCCACTTAAATCCCATTCTGGATGGGTTCAAATTTGCTTCTAGAAAATTACAAATAACCATCCTCAACAGCACAGATGTCACAAACACTTTGGAAGAAATGACTGCTTCTTAACAAATGGTTTGTCTTTTCTTTTCCTATCCTTTAATTTACCACGGACTTATTCTAACCCTTGACACGATGGCACAAAAATGTAAATGAATGTTACAGGTTAGTTTAAAAGCACAATTATTTTTCATCACAAAAACAACAACCTAACAACAAACAACAATAACAAACCTCTTTTAAGGGCTATAGTCCATATGATATCCTGGAGTACTGTTCATCTCAGACTTCTCTTGTTTAATATTCTTAAAGAAGGCTTAATTGGCATCTCAGGATCTAAACTATGATATGACTTGTTTACTGCTGAAACGCTAGCAGTACAGGACTAGAATCTAGAATATACAGATTCACTTGGGTTGTTGGGTTTTTTTGGTTAAGAAAAAAATCTCAGTTATTGCATTCACAAAAATATTTCTGCTTAACAAGAGACAATGTGAGAGGACAGAACCTTTGAAAAAAATGCTAATAACTGATGAGCCCTACAAGGTGCTCTTTTACACATTGTCCTCCTTCCTTTTTTTGAACTTTTAAGAACCGTTTTCATGAAAAGGTGTCTTTAATTACTGCAAGAGTGATCTGCAGACAAATGTGCTCAAGTGCCAATGTGTTTACCATTAAGACACGGAAAGAGACATTCCCTTCCTTTGATGCTACTTGACCTCCCCAGCTCTGGATCAACCCACTCCCACTCCTGCTTATGATCCCAACAACAAAGACCAGAAGCAGACTTCTCTTGGAAAATACTAGAAGGAAATCACTGACTGCCCAAGGCTGTGATTAAAGCCACTCTTATATAGTTGCATACAAAACACAACAAAAACTGGTGTTGCAAGTCTCTTGCAAGTACCCACAGGTTAAGAAAGGACACTGCTTGGGGGTTTGCTGGGCTCAGATTATGCAGCATGACCAGGAAAAGCCTGGTTCTGCCTAAGGAGTGCACAGCATAAACAGAACAGATTTCAGGGGCACCTCTCTGCAACCCTCCCGCACATCTTACAGCTAAGTATTCTGCCCACAGAAATGGATAACCTACACGTGAGAATTAAGATCATGAGCTAAAAGCACTGCACTGCATGCAGTGACGTGTGGAGGACCACGGGCACAAGGAAGTGTTTGGAGCAAGGAAGCGGCGTGCATGCTCGGTGACACCCTTCACTGTGGGCACATGAGCCTGGTGTGAGTCCACCCAATGCTGCAGGGGCACAGGCACAGGCAAATGCCGCTGTGGGACATCAGCCACCACCACAGCAGGCAGAGCACTGGCAGCAGAGGAGCCACAGAAACCCAAAACAAATCTGCCTGGGACAGCAGGTTGGGGTTACGCTGCTCTGCGTGTGAAGGACTAGAGCTAACTCTGGCAGCTGAAGTGAACATTGTGCTCATAATGGCTTCCATGCTAAGAAAATTGCTGGAAAGAAGCTCATGAAACTGAATTAAGATAGCAGTGGCATAGGGGGTTGTTTGTTTACAGAAATTTTAACATTACTTGAGATCTCCTGGAGAAAGGATCAGGCCCAGAAACTTCCATCCTGATTTGGTCTTCAAAAAAAAGCCGTTAATTATTAGTACAGCATATTGCTTGTAAATGCAGAGGTAAGAGAAAGCCTCCAAGTAGAGTTTTAAAGCTCCAGAACCATAAGGAAAGTTCTTTGTAAAGCTCTATTTTGCTCCCAAACTGGCAACTTTGTTGCCATCCATAGTCCTATGAGAGGAGGGGTCACCAAGAGTTTTGCTAGAGAGAATATAAATCACCAGTTGCTTGTGTGCAAATGCATGACGCTGCAGTACACAACTGGCTGGGGATTAGCAAAGTGAGGGTTTGTGAGATCAAAAATGTATGATCAGCATTGCTTATCTTTAGTCTAAAGGTGCTGACTTCACCTCATATTCAAAGAACTATCTATTGGCTTACAGCTATTACTGACAGGTGTAAAAGTGGTACAGAATATATGTGTGAGTTATGCATAAAAACAGTCTTGTAGATGAGAAGAAGGAAATGGGATGTATTTGTCTAACAGAAAAATGCTGAATACTGTATTTCCTGCTTTCAGCTGCCTTCCTATGGAAAGGAACTAAATTGCTCATTATCATCAATGGTAAATACAGTCAGAGTTATTTTATTTCAATTTCAGCCTTTAGTGGAAACATGTTTCATCTGTACTGTTACTATTGCTACCATCATTGCATTCACAGTCATTTCTTGTGGCTGGTGTTGTGTCACCTGTCATCTGCACTGATGGGCACAGGTAGACAAGCAGGCTTTCAAGAAATTACTCAGAAGAATAAAATTAGCAAAGTCATAACTTCAAAGTAATTACCCAATGTTCTTAAAAATCACACTTCATAAAAGAACCACCACAAAACAGTCTTGTTCTCAATACATTCTCTTTTCTCCTAACATCAGAATTTTTATTTTTAGAAGAGACTGTTTGAATATATGTTGATCATGCGCCACTGCTGAGAAACCCTGTGCTAGTTTTTAGCACACTCTCTGTAGATACTTAGCTGGGGATGATCAGTAGTCCTTTAAAACTGGGACCAAGAATGATTCATGTGTGTATGCCACTAGTTTAGCAAAGTTCTAGAGTTTCCTGTGTTTTTCTTACACTGCCATTTAGTCTGGAGTTGGGCCTATAGGATGATTTCCTCATGTGGATTTTAATGTAACTGATGAGACTGAGCTCTTACAGCCTCCACTAGCAGGCTCTCTTCCTTATGAAGTTGTTTAGATAAAGGCATAATTCGTTCAGAAACTTAACATTTCTAGTTTTTCTTCCTGTTCAAATCTGGTCAAATCTGGATGAAATAGGCCAATGAATTCAAAGTTCATAAGGAAAGATTAGCAGATATTAGCAAAATCACATAAACCTTATTTTCTTAAAAAGTCAGGTTAAAAGTGTTCAGCCATAGCAAAGCAATTGGTAAAAAAAGCAAGTGAAATTATATTATAAAGCAGAACAAACTTTTGAGTAAGAAAGAACAACAAAGAAGCATGTGGCTATGGATTTATTTTACCCTTCTGTTTCAAGAGATATGGGGATTCTTTTAGAACCCATTCCTACAACACACCTCTCTATGTAGTCATTAACAACTGGGGGTTGGTGTAGGGAAAATGAGATTTTTTACCAGCATTATTTGAAACATAAAAGAGTAAAAGTCTAGTTGCTATAGACTCATTACCATGTTGATAAAAATCACAAAATTATCTAGGTTGGAAGAGACCTGTAACATTATCAAGTCCAAACTTTGACAGATCACTACCCTGTCAACTAAATCATAGCACTAAGTGCCATGTCCAGCCATTTCTTGAACACTTCTAGGTATGGTAACTCAGTCACTTCCCTAGGCAGTCTGTTCTAATGCTTAACAACCCTTTCCATGAAGGAATTTTTTCCAAAGTCCAACCTGAACCTCCCCTGGCATAGCTTGAGGCTCTGTCCTCTCTTCCTGTCACTTGTTGCCTGTGAGAAGAGGCCGACCCCTACCTGGCTCCTGTCAGGCAGTTGTAGAGAGTGATAAGGTCACCCCTGAGCCTCCTCTTCTCCAGGCTAAACAACCCCAGCCCCCTCCGCTGCTCCTCACAGGACTTCTGCTCCAGCCCCTTCCCCAGCTCCACTGCCCTTCTCTGGACATGCTCCAGCCCCTCAATGTCCTTCTTGTAGTGAGGAGCCCAGAACTGAACACAGCACTGGAGGTGTGGCCTCACCAGTGCCAAGTACAGAGGGACAATGCATGCCCTGGTGCTGCTGGCCTCACTATTGCTGATACAAGTCCAAATGCCATTGGCCTTCTTGGCCACCTGGGCACAGACTGGTTCATGTTCAGGTGCTGTTGACCAGCACCCCAAAGTCCTTGTCCACTGAGCAGCTTTCCAGCCACTCTGCCTCCAGCCTGTAGCACTGCATGGGCTCATCTTAACAAAAGAAGTCACCATAAACAAACAAAACATCATGAAGACGTGAAGTCTTCTGATAGGAATAAGTAAACAAATTCAGAAAAGGAGGAAGGGGTTAAATTATAAGAACATTGAATCAGCAGATACATTTTATGTTCATTACATGGTAAGGTCATATACTGTTCCAACAAAAATAAACCCCATAAATTTTATGCAAGACAAATGAGGTCATTAGTTTATGTTTGAAACTAGTTTGATTTCAGTCACAGGCCTAGGATTCTCTCTAGTACAGTGTATTTTTGGGAGAAGCTAATGAAAATGGTCACATGGGAATGGTCAAAATAATTTTTAAAAAAAGAAAATAAAGTCTGTCAGGAAAAGATGTGAAAAAGTGCCTCAATACATACATTCATTTTAAGAAAATTATTTTCCATGTGTATGTAAAGATCTGTCCTTTTTTCCAAACTGATAAATCACTTGAGAGAGAATGGAAGTTTATTTTTAAATGCAAAAAGAAAAAAACAGCCAAAATGGAAACTCAATAAAGAAGTGCAATTATTGATGGAGAAAATGATCATAATTTCATCTTAAATTTGTGTAGCTCTTAAAGACCTGCTTATTTACATACTTCTTGATAAAAAAAAGCATGTTCTTACATGAAGGAGCAGTCACTATCAAGTCAAAGAGTGTAAGAATTCCACTTTCTTTCCATCATTTGCAAATATTAGCATAAATACAATAATTCACCCATCCTGCAGTTTGCCCAATTCAGGTTAGAGTAGATAAAAAAAAGGAGGTGAGAGTGGGAGAAAATATAAATAAATGTGTTGCTTTTCAAGCAGTTCCTTCTTTTCTTTTGTAGATACCACGAACAGGCATTTCTGATAACCTCAGCATGACAGTGAGATAGAGAAGATTGTTTGCTCCTTCACCTTTTTCCTTAGCTTTTAAGACAAGCTGAGTTTTGCAGGCTCTTACTAGAATGACAAAGGCAACCGAACAAGTTGTATTACACAGCAACACACCTGAACTACAAACAGGAAATTATGTTCTGGGTCAGCTTCAATATCAGGTTTCAGAATACCGCCTAACAATGCAGCAAATGTGCCAGTCTGTGGTTTAGGTGACAATACCATAGCAGGTGGCTGCACACTCCTCATATGAGTACATCCAGGTTTCACAGAAAAGGTTAGTCATTTTTGGCATAGCTTCAGACTACTTCCAAACGACCAGACCCATCTCTGTAGCACTGTGTTTGAGTCCCTGTTCTCTCACTGCTTCCCCAAGTTCACTTTGGGCAGCTGAAAAAATCTCAACCTATGTTTCCTGAAAAATTCTGTAAACGGCTCCTTTCAAGTGTTGAAAAAGGCTAAGGTTAGGTTTAGCTGGTTATCCAGAACACACAGGAGTGTCCTTGGAGAGGAAGAGTAATTTCTCAGCACTAGCTTAAGAGAAAAATCTGTTGGCACAAACACAGACACTTAAAATTAAATGTATCATTCCTGTATAAAAGAAGGAGGAATCTAAGGAAATGAGCTTTTATCGCAGCTTTTCTGATTTTTTTTTTATTGAAAAGCAGACCATAATATAGATTGATCTAATGGGCCACGTTAAGTGACAGTTTCTTGCTGCAGCAACTGCTCAGATGCTTCCATAAATAGAGCATAGGACCTGTATTACTTCCAAGGAATACTGACCATAACAGCAGTGGATCCATCAATTCCCCAGTTGCCTTCTATAGCCAAAAAAGACATAAGTAGAAGATCCACTGCTGAATGAAGATCCATATTTAATAATATGGAAAACAAAACCTGCTTGAATTAAGATGACACCAAAGAAAAGGGAAGTGTTTGAGAAGACTAACATTCCTGAAGCAGAGAACTTGAGTTTGTTTGAGGGGGTTTTTTTTGCAGCTGTACTTGAATAAGCACCCCAAGAGAAGCAATATCTATTCACAACCAGAGCCAATGTTGACAGAAAAGGAAGAGAAGCTTCAGTGAAAGCAAAGGAAGCATTCTGTTACAGCTACACCAAACACTAAAATGATTGTAACCTGCTTGCCAATGCAGTCCCACTGACAAGCTTTATCTCATAGCATAGAAATTCTCCATTTATAAGCAGCATTTTAAAATTGTAACACCAGCAAGTATTTACTAGGTATTTGCCACTGATTGCTAAAGACTCCTCCCCCAAAAAACAAACAACCAAAAAACCCCAAATAACAACAAAACCAACCAACCAAACTAACAAAATCAACAACAAGAAGTTTCCTCCTACAGTCAAATCAGTGCAAACTGTGACTTGTGGAAATTTTCTGATTAGCCCTTTTCAGGTGACACCATAACACTTCCTGAGTCTGTTCACACTCCACATATAACCTCCCACCCCTCCAACCCCCCCAGGAGGAAAAGAGAAAGGAAATCACTGACTTTGAATATTCAATTAATAGCCATAGGCATTCTACAGATTTTTATACTACAGGAAGAAGACAAGAACCAATTCCATAGTCATTATCTCTTTTGGACTCAATGGAGCTGAGGACTTTAAGTACAGTAAGGATGGCAGAATTACCATCTCCTAAAAAAGAGGAATCCTGGGCCCAGACTGCTGGGTAGAAGGAGCTGACTGTTTTAAAGACCAGACTTTGAAATCATTGCAGATGCTTATCCATTAAGTAGCCATGGAGTCTGATGCTGCAGACAGTCCCAGGTAATGTTTTGGCCTAGCAGTACCACTGTTGTCACTTGCTCCATACAACAGCTATATAACTTTCTCAAATGTCAAACATCAAACATGGGTCAGTGAACGTTGATTAAAAACACAGTTGTTAAGAGCTATAGCATGCTTCAATTCCACCACTTTTCCACGTCAATTGTTCAAAGGTTTAATCACTCCTGCAACTCAAACTGTAGAAATTAATGGCATAAGATATAGCTGCATCTTCTGTGACTCTATATATTACTAAATGCTGTCCAAAGTCTTTGGTATATGTAAGTGCTATATTACCTTCCATCCTGTTATTTGATCTGCTCACTACATATATCGCATGTATCTTGACAGTTTTATCCAAGCACTTAATTTTTTGAATTCTCTCCAATAGACCCATTTTCTTTCTGAATTAAGATGATCAGTTTATCAATACACAATAATCAAGAGTTACATACCGGGAAGATCACTTTGTTCAGCTTAATAGCTTTCTTTCTGTACAGTGACGCTGTGTTATGTAAGTCCACTTCAAGAGGACTATGCCAGCCCCTTTCCTAAATCTTTGCTTAATGAGATATAGTCCCGGTGGTGACGACCTTGGTCCTTGTATAGTGCCAAAATCAGTGCAAAGGAGTTAACACGATGCTGCCTTGCACTGTATGAAATGTCAAAGTTATGCACTCAGCACTTTCATCCCGCTTACTTCCATTGCAGACAACCATACCAGAAATATGCAAGCACTTTATAAAGAATGTGGGAGAGGCAGTACTAGTCCTACCCAGTTAAAGTATTTGAAGGGTAACCTAAATCTTCAGTTGTATCCCTTTCCCGTTATGTTAGATATACAAAATATCAAACAGAAATAACACTCTTGTTTTCACAGCCTCGACAAACCAAAATGTTGGTAATAGTGTTCATGGTATTTTTAGGGATCGGAAACCAAATTGAAATAGTTTAGAGATTCACAGAATGAAGCCAAAAGGGATGTATAAACACAACAAGAGAGAGGGAGGAAAAAAACCTGAATACTAAACAAGTAAGAAAGTGTCATTTGGTCTTAACAAGGCTCTCCCATACCAGCCACTATTAATGAAAAGGTGTCATCTCTCAGTCACTTAAAGCTCTACCAAAACGATTGTAACATCAGACACTGCTTTGTACCTCATCCAAGGTTGCAGAAGGCAACCTTGTTTTGGCTAATTAAATGAAACTTGATTAGCATAAAGGAAAAAATCAGAAGACTAGAAAAGAAAGAGGGAGAAACAAATGCATAAAGGGGCAAAAGGAGTGAAGTCTTTGGTATTTTGAATAATGGCTGGGATTAGCTCAGTCAGTAAAGATGGTAAAATCACCTCAGTCCTTGCTACCTTGGCTTAGTCTGAGAACTTTGGGATTTCAAGTAACATGATTGAAATCTGAAGTGTGGTGACCCACACTGGTGTTGACTTTGAAGGTAAAAGGTGCACATATTTTTACCTAATCAACGAATTCCAAAGGAGATGAAGAGAGGGGCAGCCCTCCTCTTCTACCATTTATGCTTATTTTCAAAACACTGGGTCCACTGCAATAATTTTCCTGTCAAACACCCCTAATTCAAAACACTCCATCAGATATAATCTCAATATGTTCTTTAAACCTGCAGGAATTTTTTACTGAATTAATTCTATTTTTATCTTTTTCCTGACGTTTACAAATAATTTTATATAACAGACCAAGAGTTGCCATCTGTTACCTTAAACTACTTTTAGGTCTCTATACAACACATCCTGCAGATGTAGCCTACTTTTTTTGCTAGTGTATATGGTACTTCATGGTTGACAGTGTTAAATATATTGGACTGTGACTAAAGAAACAATTTGGATTTCTTTGTAACAGTAAATGCTCCACGTGTACTGTCCCATCAGTCACTTCATCATCTGCAGCTGTCATTATGGATTGTATTTTGCCTTCCTGAGCATTGGTAACTGGAATGAACAATACTGGCATCCATATACAAAACCGCAAATTTTAGCCTTGAGTATGCTGTGCCAGACTAAGAGTGCCAGAGTAGATGGGCCTTAGGAAGCAGCCCTGTGCACAGCTCAGTTCCAGTGGTTCAGTTTCTGCTGGGTGTTGACGATGGATCGTGCTGCTCTGCAGCTGCCTGCAACCCCTCCTATCACTCCAGTCAATAGGAGGCTGTGGGGGGTACCACAAAGACCTCAGAATTACCATAAAGGATTTTCTGGGCAAATGCCAAGTCCATCCTTGGCATGAGCTGACCATAGCCATCTGGGCAGCATTACACGTGATCATCATGACCAGCTGAGCCACCTGCATTAAGGCTTTCTGACACCACAGGTCCTAATGGCACCTGAATTGTTCACACACCACCTCCACAGCCAGCTTCAGCTAGTGCAGCTCATGTAGTGGCTGCTGGAGGTTGTCAGGAGCCATGAGATATCCTAAGAACTCGACCATCATGCTGCTACAACGGCAGGGCCATAGGTAGTACAAGACTGGGAAAGGAAGGGGAGAACTTATTGCATAAATATTTAAGCACCTCTGCTCCCACTAGACTTGGCACTGATAATTTTGTGCTTTGATTAGCATCACTACTATTTATCTACTTTCTTTAAGCCCTACACTTGTGTTATTAGACTATTTTTACTTTTCAGCTGTTAAAAAGTATTGATAAACTTAAGCACTTGCTTCCTCTGCCACCCTTCCCAATTTTCTTTTCTACTCTAGCCTATAACCATGTACTAACGTAGCAAAGACAACAGCTGGGCACAGGATGCATGACAGATCATGTATGACATCAGGGACTAACATGATGAGAAAGCAATCTTTCAGGTGCTGGTAAGAAGAAAGACATTCATGAGGCTGGGGAGTAGTGAAAAAGTCAGTCACAAGAGTGGGAAGAAACCTGAGGGACCTGGAAAATAATGGCATCTTAGCTGGAAGACTGGCACACCTATAAACACTTAATGTGTATATCACTGCTAGCTCTCACTTGATACCAGTTCAGACCTCCCTTCCTCTAGGCATTCTAGCCAAACCTACATGAGGTTATACAAGAGTAACCTACTGCATCCTTGATGACAGAAGCATTTCTTGAGTCCATATGCAGGTTTTGCAGCATGAAACGCCACGATGACACTGATGGCACCAGCAATGAGCTTAGCTCAAATGATTACTATTTCACCAACATACTGTATCTCTAGGCTGCCAAATTTCAGCATGACTGAAATCACTGCGTAAATCAGATAGGATTACGTGACACAGAGCAGCACAAGACAAATCTGGACTGTGACAATGCATGTGTGCATCCTGATAGCACTTAGAATTATCACCTTGGGAAAAAAGACCTCAGAAAGCACAGATACCATATATTCAGTACAGCCCACTGTCTGTGTAGATACTGGCTCCTAATGAAGTAAGAGATAGGTAAATGGAGGTAAGGAAGTGATTTATCTTCTACTTAGCCTGAGAACTGTAGAGAAAACATCGTGCAGTAGGTTTTTGCATCATCATCCCAGTAGCAGATTCAGACATCAGATTTACCCATTCTAAAGTAACTGTCCACTCCACCAGCTGACCAGAACTGGGTGCAGCAAGGCTCATAGAATTATAGAATATCCTGAGTTGGAAGGAGCCTATTAGGATCACTGAGCCCATCTCCTGGGCCTGCACAGGACACCCCAAGAATCACACCAGGTGCCTGAGAGCCTTGTCCGAATGTTTCTTGAACTCTGTCAGGCTGGTGCTGTGACCACCTCCCTGGGGAGCCTGCTCCTGGGCCTGACCACCCTCTGGGTGACAAATCTTTTCCTAATACCCAACCTAAACCTCCACACAATGTACAAACCCACAATGCATGTCGGGTATCATTTTTCTGGACAAGACTTATACAGCTTTCACTTACACCTACCTAAGGAAAAAAGGCACCACTTCATATTTCAAATACTGAAATGTAATTCACTATCATGAGCAAAGCTTGCAGTAATTAAAACTTAATATTTTTAGGTTTATTTTAATCTTGCAGAAGTTTAATTCTGGAAACTTAATTGGACCAACCTCTCCTTTAAGAGCATGGTGCAGAAACTCTAGGGGTGAACAAGACCCTTTTTAGACTGAAAACTAAACTTCAGCCTGAAACAACACCTCAGCAAAAACCACACACACAAACCACACTGATTTTTACCAGATAAACTAGAAACTAATTTTTTTAAAAAAGTAGATTTCAAAGCAGCTGAAAATCTGTTGCCTTTGTTTTTTTTTTACTTGCCTTCACACCTACTAGTTTTCTTTGCAGGTGGCACACAACAGATGCTCTTGCCTTTCTGGTCAAAAGCCTTGGCACCACAGTAATGTTCTTTCAAGGAACATACAACTCAGGTAATATGAGGTCACTGGGATATCACTTGGAGAGTTCCTCCTAATGTGGTACTTCAAAAGTTAACCAATAGCAAAACTATCCCCTCGTCTCTTCCAATACGCACAAACCTCCGCAGAGAAAACAGGATGAATAGGACCTTGTTTCATTCAGTGCCAGCATTTTCATACCAATTCCTTCTCATTTTTGTGGGACAAGGCTGGTTAATTTTAAGACAAAATCCTCTCTTCTTGCAAATGGTGAAATGGATGGCAAAGCATCCTTCAGAATGGGATAAGGCATATTCCAAGTTATCCTCATATGAAAGGAGCAATTTGGCTGTATCACACTAATTTAACAAGATGTCTAAACCTATTTTCAGTGAAGTCAGAAGTACGTAATTTTCCTTTAAAACATCAACCTTCTTTCAAGTGGCTGAAAAGAGCTGAAGTTACTGTGGAGAGGGTAGAAAATAGGGATAAAGTAATGAGGGACCAGGAAGGGATGTGATAACTAGGTATCATGGATGCTATTTTCTTAGCTGGCCAAGAGACTTCCAGCACCTATGAAAGAATGTGCAAGACTAGATTTCTTTTCCATGTGTGTACTGACACACAGGCATCACTAAGTTCTGGATGTAGTTACTCTCATGCATTAACACAGTTCTTTGTTGCAGCCTCTGCAAACCTTCACCAGAAGCCTAAAACAGGCAGGCAAACTTCAAATGCTATCACCCGAGAAAATACAGGCAGTTTTGCTTGGGTTGCAGAGACAAGCAGGCTAGACAAACTAGTAAAGCAAGAGCAAGAACTTTAGGTACAAAGGAAACAGTAACAGCAGAAATAACCAAACTTGGTAAGAGAAACTAAGCCCAGGTAAGAGAGCCTTTCCTGCTGGTTAAGTCTTGGACAAGGAAAAGAAATAGAAGTTCACTTTCAGTCTTCCGGCTTGCTTCTCAGAGCAAACATGGCCACTTTCACTGTGATGTAGCACTTTCCCTGTCCAAGGAAACACTCCTGCCCCTTTCCATTAAATGCAAGCCTTTCACTTCAGGAATTCCAGTAGATCCCCAGTGCAGGTAACTTTTACTGTTATATTTCTCTTCATGTCTAACACCTTCAGTGGTGTGACATGTTCATTTTGGACAGAAGTTCACAAAGCCTATACATTAATGTAGCTGAGAGGCTAGAAGACTCTTCTCAGATGAAAAGGTTGACTACTTTCTTAAAAAATAATGTATACATTTGTAAAAATTGACCCAAAAATTTATTAGAAGAATACATTTTTTATTAGTAGTAGTTAATTTACTACTCATTCTTATGGGGAAGTATCAAATGAAAAGCCACACATAATTAATCTAAGGCACTGAAGCATTTTAAGTACGTGCTTATGTATTTAGAGGTGTAATTCTCTAGAAACTGGCATTTCCTCTTACTGTCTCAAGCTGCTGCCCAGTGCAAAGTAGGAGGTCTCAGTCATTATTATGTGCATGGTCCAGGACCTAATAAAGTAAAAGGCCCAAACCAGCCGCCAGTGAAGACAAGTTCTCAAATATCAATTTTACCAGCATGGGAACACAGCACTCTCCTTGGTGACAGAGAGGGCAACTGCACCCTGCAGGGAAGCAACTATCTTGGATCTAAGATTTTAGGTTGATGCATGCCAGCATCTTTAGAAGCAGACAGTAGCTGGAGGGGTGAGCAGCTGGTGACTGCTCTTCACAAAATAGGTAAGACAACAGCACAAAAAGACATCGAACCAGGGAATAAGAGCTTAATCGACTATGCTGTGAATCTCTGCATTTTTATTATTCCATGAGTCAAAAGAAGTGCTCAGAAAAGCTACAGATGAACATTTCTTGCAGTACTTTCTCACCCAGCACAGCAAACAATGCACAATAGGGACACTATAAACTGAATAACTTTGCAGAGAAATTCCATCAACTCAGCTATGTTCCTATTTTAATGTTTCTATTAAAAATTCACACAAAAAGTTTGAGTGAAATCTCTGAAGAATAAAAGGGAAAAAATCATAGAAAGACACGATGCCATGACAATAACGTGCCAGCAGTACCGCTTTTTAATTGGCATGATGAAATTTTTCTCTCCAAACTAATTCATCAAATCACAATAAAGAATTACTAAATTTACAAGATATGAGCTACTCCTACCATTTCGGGTTCTCACAGTATTTTCAGAGCCTTGACTTTTACAATATCTCTAAGGTAAGGCTCTCTATTCCACCAAGAATTAATCTTTCTGCCTCAAAGCTATACGTTGCAACCTTCATCATACAAGTACACTAGGGAAGGTGGACAGTTAAACAGTGGCTGAGACTAGGACAAAACTAAGAATGAAATCTGACTGGATTAACTTCTGTATTTTGAATGCTAGATCGAGTAGTGTTCTGAACCAAGAAATGTATGGATAGCCCTTAAACAAAGGTAAGCATCTTGTATGCAACTCCTCAAAGAAACAATTCACATGTACTTACCTAAAACCTACTGAGTAATACACAACCAAGACCCGTGTGGACTTGGGAACAAACCCCCTCATGCATTACACAGCATCTCAGTAGTCCACTGCATGATTTCAGTAGCATTATCTCATTTTAGTACAGGTTCTTAACATTGTCCTGAAGTCATCCACAGTCCAAAATGCTACTGTTCAGGTGGCAAGTGAAGGGAGGTACTTTACACAACAGAAAAAACAACTAAGTGCTTAATGGCAGCATCGTCAAGCATATTTTCTCTCATTGATTCTTTCCCTCAAACCCAAAAAGCTACAACAGGAGCCAAGACCCATCGTACCCAAGTTGCCTGAGCATAAGGTAAAGCAACAGGGAGGACAATTTCACACAACCCACCTACAGGCACTCATAGCTGAAGCACCTTCACCTTCTTTACAAACAACATACAGAGACAAGCTCCGTGAAAGGCTAATTCAGATCAAATAACACTAAGGCACTTGCCAGCATGGTTTGTATCAGGGATATTTCTCTGCCTTTCCCACTGAAGAGAAAGGGACTGGTGGATTAGCCAGTTAAAATAAGATGCCTAAAGGTAGATGGCGAAAATACCATCCTAACTTCCAGATCAAACAAGCTCTGCTTGGTCTGTCCTGTTTGTTAGGATGTGAAATGCAGGCAGCTACAGCATCCTTTTTGACCCTTCAATTAAGTTAGGGAAAAAGCCAAGGGTGTTTTGAATTTGGAAACAGTCAACAGCTAGGACTGCTATTTTACTTCAGAGAAAAGCTACTAGTAACAACACTTAATGTGTTGGTTTATTAGTGAGCATGAGAATACCTAGCTTTTGAAAAGTTTAATTCATGACAAAGGTTGAATTACCAGACTAATGCAGTGCACAGGGTAAAAATGAAGTATCATCAGATTAAACTTTTTCTCTATGTTCTGCAAGATACTTTACATTCAGCAGATGTGCAAGAGCAACCTTTGCATGTCTTCTAAACACATAATGAGTTCAAACAATACAAAAAGAGAGGCTGAATTAAGTATCTGTAAGTTTCTTCTCAATCTTATAAATACATTAGAACTGTGAACCAGAAGCACTACTAAGGAATTGACTTAATTTCAAGTGTTTAGCT
This sequence comes from Ploceus nigricollis, assembly GCA_013399945.1. Taxonomy (NCBI): domain Eukaryota; kingdom Metazoa; phylum Chordata; class Aves; order Passeriformes; family Ploceidae; genus Ploceus; species Ploceus nigricollis. The sequence continues at coordinate 1,065,148 of VXBC01009130.1, read as the reverse complement.
ACAGCTTTAATTTTCACTATAAAGTTAACAGACTTATAGTTAGGTCTTATAAAAATTCTGACTGAAAAATTAGTTTGTTTTTAAAAACATGAGACAGTTATGCACATTTATTGTAAAGGTTTTAATATATTACAAGTTTAAGCCATTGTAATAAGCAATCAACACACTAAAATTTGTATCAAAAAGATACCCTTATCCATCACTATAAATATACCAGCAATTTTAATTAATTCACAACAGCAAATTCATGACTTTGCTTTTCACAGTAAGTTAAAATATACAGGAAAGATATCGCAGAAGTTCACCTAAAATTTTGAGCACCAACCAGTACAATTGGTCAACTATACTGTAAAAAGACTCTTATCTATATAAAGTGGTAATTACATATTTTTGTTTTTGTTAGAGAAATACTCAAGGTTTTTTACCATTCAGACAAAAGCACTTAATATCACACATACAAGTTTTGCATATTCAGAACACACAAAATACAAGTCTGTCACTGATCTCCGTCTTCACAAAATAGAAAATCCACCTCTTTCAAGGACGCCAGGTGAATAATAAGGTCTAAGCATGAGAAGAAATGCAGGCACTTGCTTTTCAGCCCAAACTCAGGTACCCTCCAAACAGCATGAAACTAGTAATTTTTTGTCCAGCTCTGCGAAAGAAGGAGCATCCTACTGATGGGGTCGAACCGCATTACTTGTCTCGGTGGCCAAGGCTAGATTCCTCCTGCAGAACTAGGAGGAGAAGGAATTGTTGCCACCTCAGCAGCATGCAATCCTGGGAATACAAAGGGGATTCCCATTGTCATTGTCTTCATCTGCAGCTGATCATCACCAGCACTAGCAAGGCAGTAGCTTGCGCAGTTATCTCCACAGCGGGCAATGTCACAACCCGACCAACAGCACAAACTACTACCTCAGCCAGGGCCCTGGTGCTCCCGACCCCTTCTGACGGGGGAAACAAGCAGGCAGACAACGCAGCAGCGACAAATGAAATTAGAGGGAAAAACAGAAGAAAAGATAGAAGGGTTCTGAGGTCTTTTGATGATCCTCGTCTCTTTATCTGCTGCAGACATCAACCAGACTCCTCTCGCCTGACTGTGAAAAGCAAAGGGAAACCCCGCCCAGCTCCCTCCCCAGATTTGCCCTTTTCCCTGCATGACCTGAAACCGACGGGAAGAGCTTCATTTATCAGATACATTACAGACCCCAGCTGGTACAGTAAAGATCACGTTTAATTTCAAACAGCCACAGTTCCGCAAGCCTGAAACAGATGGGGNCCCGCCCCGGCCGCCCCAGTGGGGAGACCCCGCCGGCGGGAAGGAGGAAGCCGAGCCCTCTGGCGAGGGCGCCGGAGGGCCGGAGAGGGGAAAGCGCTCGCCTTGCCGAGGCCGCAGACAAAGGAGGCGCCGTGCGGGCGCCGCGGCTCCGTCCGCCCGCCCGTCCCCCGCCGCCGCCGCCCGTGTGTCCGGCTGAGCCATAGAGACCGCGCGGCGCGGGGGGGGAGCGCGGGGCGATCCGCGCCACGTGACCGGGCATGTCACTCACCCGGCCGCCGCCATCTTGCGGAGGGAGGGGGAGCGCTGCCCCCGACGAGTGCCCAAGATGGCGCGGGCGGCGCAGGGCCGCTCGTCACGGACGGGGGCGCTGCGCTTTCCCGGGGTCCCGGGCACGGCCAGATCTCCCGCTCCCGAAACGGGGCCCAAAGAAGGCGCAGGCGGGGCGGGCGGGAGCAGCGGACTCGGCCAGGTCGGGAGCGGCGCGGTACCGGCACCGGCCGGCAGGGCAGGAGACGTGCCACCGGGCTGTCACCGCACGGGCTGCTTTGGGGCGGAGATTTTCAGCCCCTCAGCCCGAGAGGCACAGCGGGCACGGGCTTTCAGGGTACATACAGTACCTTCCTTGGCTCTGGACTTTTAATTTGGAAGCTCTTTTCTTTCTAAATGTAGACAGACTCCATGACGATTATTCCACAGAAAATGACCTCAAAGAAACCCACTGTGAATCTCATTACAGATTCACGAAAGTTATAAATACTAACGTTCTTATTGTCAATCTGTCCTTCACCACCAACACATGTATGAACAAATCTATTGAACAAACAGCTACGGCACACCAGAGAGATTAGACTGAAAGAGTTTAAAAATTAAAATGTGTTAATTGTATTTACAAAAACTGTATTAACATCGGTGGTGCAGAATATGGAAACAGGAATACGGACAATAGTGTTGAAGTTTCTAATGCAAAAATCTATCTACAACATGGGTTAAGAAGGAAATGCAATGCCTTTTATGACAACTTGCAACAAATTTGTAGTTGAGAAAGTCGCACTGGAAAAGAGCCAAAACATTGCCACCTTAGAGACGAAGATAAAATACATTACAATTAGGTAGTTCCCCCTTTTTGAAGTTGCTACATACATGAAGCATCAGGCACAATCAGATCACTTGTTTAAAACACATTTAAACCAGTGATACTCTGTTGGAGAAAACATGCTAAGAGATTGTGTATGATGAGGTGATCCTGAAGTTCATGTGTTTTTGATAGAGCATGGCATGTTAAAGAACGTTCTACAGCTGAGAAAACAGAAACATCCAATAGCTCAGTCCTTTACTTCTAGTTCTGAAAGGGACTGTTTGACCTCCTTCAGACCGCTTTTTCTCAATTCCTGTTTTCCTCCGTAAATCCATATTTCTCACAGAGACAGTGATACTTAATAGTTGTAATTTTTGAGGTCAGCTAAGGAGAGGCAAAGCATTACAAATATGGATGCACTAAGGAAATGTATGCGCCGTTCCTACTCAGTTAAGTTGGTGTACACATAAAAACTCAGTTCTGAAAAAGAAATACATTTAAAATTGGGACATTTAAGTGCTTATTAAAAAGAAAAGGCAAAAGCTAGATATTTCCATACTATTTTTCCTATTAAATAATCAGATTTATTTTAAAGTATATTACAAAATATATTAGCAGTGGAAAAAATCCTGCAAACGTAGAATATTAAAGTTTTTATTTAATTCTGAGTTAATTTTTACCTTTTTTTTTAATGTGCTTCCTTCTATTCTAAGGCCACCTCAACTATAAGGTAAAGCAACTTTTACACAAGACTATTAGTATTTCACATCTCAATGACTTATTTTCCTGAATTAAGGTATCTTTTATATTCGTTAATTAACAGACTGAAATCCATCTAATATCATGAGAATATTTAGAAAGTTTCTTAGACAAGGAGTTAGCAATTTCTATTTAAGAAAATCAGCACTTCTTGGCAAAAGTAAAATGTAAATTCAAACCACATAATTTGGATAAATTCAGTATAAGAACGGGAGATAACTGTAAAATATTGTTTCTTTTTGGAGTTTGGTAAGTTAAATAATTGAAATATTTACCATGTCTAAACAGAAGTTGTTTTTAAAATTGTAACTGGACATCAGTACAAACTACTGGCAGATACTCAGCATACATCACAGTTAATTATATGACAAATCAGAAGACCTACACATCTTTTTTGACTTGCATTTATCTAAAAAGTAGAAGTCAAAAGATCTATTACAGTAGATCCTGGAAAGCAATGAAAAATTACCTAAAAGGTTAGGAAATATGCAAGGGTGCAGGTGGATACAGGCACCAATCTGCAAGCTTTCAATCCCTAATGTTTGTTGGAACCACCCACCTGGCTGCTTCATGCCATCATGCAAAGCTCTGAAAGATTTTGAGGATGGGAGCCCTAGTTACTTTCAGTAATTCAAGTTTTGTTTACCAAGAGTGTAAATGTGCAGGGACTTTCAAAGAACCCATGTTTACTCGCAAGTATTTTCTCATTTGCCTAAGAGATGAGAAATTCAAATGCCAAAAATAAGAATTCAGCCACCCAAGTGGATGGTATCACAAGTAACTGTAACCTTGCTGATCTGAAACACTCGTGAAAAAAGCAGCAATTAAATGTAATATATAAAACAATCAGAAAAATTATCTCATGAGTGTACAAAAGTGTAGCAGTAATGGAAATGGTTGGTTCTGTTTACTGAGTTTATGAAGACAGTAACATCATGTACTCATCCAAATTGGGAAACCAATGGAAAACCAAGATGGAGCAGAAGGCAGGGAGAATTTAAGGCTCAAAAAGAGCTCAGCTTTGTACACTAACTGTAGATCTCTTAACTCTTCATGTAATTATTTAGACTAATGCCATGACTGCAAGAAAGTCACAGCATGTTGTCCCTTGCAGACACAGGGTACAGCAGATAAATATTTGAACATTATCTTCACCCAGGGAAAAAAACAGACAAGCCTCAGAGCAAGCCCTTACAAAGGATATGTAAAAACCCAAAAGGCAAACAAACAAACAAAGCCACAAAGAAGATGCTCTTAGGGGAACTCAAAAAAACTGTAGCACCATCAACACATTGCAACAGCAAAGTCAACTGCTTTTACTGTGGCTCTCTCATCTTCTCCATTTTGAGATGTCTAAAGTAAACTAAAAAAAACACCATGAAACACCAGATGCCTAAGCCTAAGGAAGTTGTCCTATGCTCTGGTAGCAAGAAGTGTCACTTCCACATAGCAGCTTAGATGACCTTTTAGGATGGAATCACTCTACTGCCAGGCCTGCCTATTTTGTCCTCCCGGACTGCAAATGAAAACCAGGTTAGTTAATCTTGCGGTAGACCTCAAAATTTTAGTTACCTAAATCTCAGAAGAGAAATCTAACTTGTGCATCTCAAAGCAGACATTCCATACTGCCTCTCCTAAGTTTATTACAGGAGGAATGATTTCTGTGAAAACTAACTTCTATTTAATAATGACTTAAATAAAAAAAACCCTACATTTTAAGCCTGATTTTGCACCTACATTCATCTCCTCTAAAAGATTATTATTTCATTAGCAATTACTTAAATGTTTGTTTGCAATTAAATATAGTCCCACTAAGTCTGGTAACTTTTTAAAACTAGGGAATTAATTTTACATAGCTAAGATTATATAACTTATTAGATGCTAAATGGTTACATTTTATTTGAAAACATCTGAGTACATTTTTTTATAATTTAACACTTCATTAGTTTGAGAAGATCTGTTTGGATTCAAAGTACAACATGAAAAATGGCATTCAAAATAATTCTTAGATTGATCTATTTTAAATGTATTGAATACATCCATGAAATACATTTTGTTAACAAAGAGTACAGAACTAATTGTTTCTGGTTGCCACTGCCTTCAGCTTTTAGAGAGAGCAGATTTTACCTTCACAGGTCTATCCTGTGTATGGAAGAGATAAAAAAAGGGCAGAACTTTTTCCAATTCCTAACCCATTTCCACGTTTGACCTAGTTGTTTGAATTGAATTGGTTGAAGTGATATTAAACTGCAAGAAAGAGCTACTACTATCAGACTGAAGTTTAGTACTTCAAAAACTTGCTTCCCACTCTATAAAGAGGGAGGAGCTCGTACTGCTCCATCAGTTCAGTGCATTCTCTTTGAGACTATGGCCACAAAACTGCTTAAAATTTTAACAGTATAGTGCATACAGCTGTAACAGACATTATTAATTTTGAGAGAAAATATTTGATTTAAATAAGTCTGTTCTAAGATAAATGTTTATTTTTCCTCATTTGTTCTAGGGCAATACTTTGTGTAGACTCTGGAGCTCATTTTAGTGGTAAGGTAGTACCATATTATGCTTCGCCAAGCCCAGAGGCATGAAGAGATGTTCAGTAAGTAGATCTGCAAGTAATAGTTGTGATGTACTCCAGAAAGCAGTTCTTTGTACATGTACATCCCAGTGGCACTCTGCATTTAATATTCCTGTCCCCTTCCATGTTTTCTCATGACAGAGGTTGATCAAAACCAGACTGTTCTCTGTGCTCTCTCTGAATTGGTGGCAATCCAGTTTTGGCTGCCATTTTTCTATGGAGCCTCTCAGCCCCACCCCTCATGACCAGGCATTGGTCTTTGATATGATGTGGGACAGGAGTGTGAGTCTTCTGGCAAGGAAGCCAGAAACGCAAGCAATTCCTTGGCAACTTTAAATGTTTTAAGTAAGAAATAGTTAACATTAAAAACATCAGACTGAGTGATATCAAGCTTCACGTTTCCAGCCACCAGAGCCTCATGAACTTCTGCAGTCTTCAAGCAGCTTCAGCTTCGGAGATACCACTGGAGACTCGTGTCAAGTCTAAGGCAGATATTTTGTGCACAGAGAGCAGCAGGAATGACTCTAGTTTGAAGATCAGGGTCTTCAGTAACAAAACTGTGAAGCTGCCAGATACCTGACTTCCAAGGGCTTTCCTTTCTTATTTAATTATTGGTAATCTCTTCTGAAAACAAAACAGACAAAGGGGCCTATGGCTTCGAGTGTGTTTCAACATCACAATATTTTTGATTGAAGAAAAATATGGTACCTGTACTTAACTCATTCTTTCCATAAGGAATACATTTGAGGTGAAAAGAGAACTACACTGCTGATAAATGAGATTACTCACAAAGTAAGTTCTTAAGGCAGGCACCTGGATCACCAGTGGAAATAAATGTGTTAACATGGAGAAAAAAAAGCTTATCAAACTGATCATAAAAATAAGCTTATCTGAGAGTTCCTCTAAACATAGATAATAAAGTAAATTCAAGCAATGAATAGTCTCATCTCTTGCTAGTGAAATCCTGTAGTTAGCACAGTAAACACACAGGTAAATCTTTCCTTTTTATCAGTTGTTTCATAATCAAGGCATAAATTCTTAAATAAGGAGCTTAGAAAAAGAAGGATCAGTTTTTAGCATGTTACTCTCTGACAGACACAAGGACACCACAAAGATGATCTTAAAAATGCTGAGGTTACTCAGATTAGTTCTTTAAATACCAGGAAGAAATTCTTCACACCCAGTCAATTTGACAACATGTAACCATTTTCTCTCCTGTTTCCCTTTTTCTAGGCAAGCTTCGTCAATCTTTGTTACTCATACCAATTGCACAAGCAATAGACTGGCAGTAGATTTCTGATGTTTTTGATTAGCCATCACCATAACAAACCAAAAAATTCAACACACAAATTGCATACAGAAAATTAGTAGCTAGCTGCAAATGTGAGGTGAACAGCTAGTGAAGAGACACAGAACTGAGCTGTACAGAAACAGATGAGTAGAAAATGTGCATTCCTCCTTCCTCCCCCCAAGCACACTCATATCTTGAGCTTCTAAATGAGTTTCTGTAAAATACACTGGTGACTAGTACTTGTGTTTGCCATTGTGAGGAAAAGAAAGGCATTAGCCTCACTAAAAGTATCTTGCCTGAAGAGTTCAAGGCCAGCTATGAGAAGATTTGCTCTTTGGCAAGAAGAAACAACTCAACCTGGGTAAAAAAAGAACTCCATCTGCAGAGTACAATGATAAACTACTCAGGTTTCACAGACATATTCTTATTTACTTGTGTAAATAACTATCCGTGACCATGTGTTTCATGTGGTTTAACATTCATTTCCAGTAACATTCCACAGTTCACCAATAAAGCAGGTGGAGAAGCAGGCTCATGTACAAGGGAACAAAACAGATGTCCAGTTAGATAACCATCTCTGATGATAAGCAAATAACTACTGTAGGTTACTTCTGGGAATAAGACTTTCTGTAAGAACTTCCCAGCTTGAGACATCTGTTCTTTTTTCATAATCAGTTACTAGACAATCTTAAATCCTCATTAAAGCAGTGATCATAGCACTGAGACATACAAGTTTTCCCAAGTAACCCGAAGTCTTGATATGAACATGCTAATAATCTAATAATTTTCTCTTTGGATTCCCATCCGCATCTTTTTTTAAAGTTGTGAACAAGAAGGAAAAAGGTGAAGATTGTGGTTACGTTTAATAAGCAATTAATTTTTATCTTTTAACTTCCAGCTGGCACATTTCTATACAGTCATCTGTAGCACTTTTCTAGCTGACTTCAGCGACACACTGCAGACCCCATCCTGAAAATGTCCACAGGTTTTAATTCTCATGACTAAGCAACCCTGCAGACTTGAAATTATCTTGGACATGGGTCTACTCAACAGATAATGTTAAATTAATTCAATTTCTTCTGGAACAAGATTTAAACATGTAAAAATGTGAAATTTAAATATTCAAAAATGCTGCTTGCCTCAAAGAAGCCCTAAGAATGCTTAGCAAAAAGTACAAATAGAAAAAAGAAATTGATATTTCAAGTTGGAAGAAATATTTGAGTGTTGGACAAGAAGGCACAGTAAAGGGAATAATTTTTGTTCACAGACAAAATTAGTCAATGAAAACATTTTCTAAGCTAAGGAGCTTTGTTTTTAGTTTTCAAACTATTTATACAAAATTCAAAAAAGCAGCTTTAATACGATCAACCTCAGATTGCATGTCCACAACATGCCTCAAACAGCACAGATATTATTAATTTTGTAATTAAGAGGAAAGGATGGTAAGTTAGCTCATTGGTAGTTTATTTCAAAATCTTTTGAAGATTAATATTCATAGGTGTAAAGTAGTCTAAGGTCTAGAGTCAAGAAAGACTCATGCATCCCTTTTTGAATTACAGATAAAGATGAAGATTTGCCTCAATGGACAAATGCATCTGTATTATCACTGAAAAATCCATTCAAAACTAATTAGAAACAAATTCACCCATAGCTTGGACTGCACACCTATATATTCTAAAACAAATTAATTCCCTTCTTTCCTGTCCTACAGTTTGTTTCTTTAATGACCTCGACTTATCTTCCACTAATTAGGAGAGCAGTTGTCAGGTTTTCACTTTCAGAGTATGGATGATGTTGCTACTTTTATGTAAGATCCAGTTCTGCAGTATATGGGAACTGTTCCTCCAGAGAAGGTATTTTGACATAAATTCTATTAACAAGAAACATTTGTTTCCTTAATGTAAACTGTGTATTCTCTTAAAACTATTCAGGTTTGACAATTATGTCCCATGCAGCTCTGGTCACAGAAATGTGCAAGGTCTTGAAGCCTCTGTAATATTTACCATACTTTAAAACAGAAAGCTTTTAAAAAGGACCATAAACTCGAGACTTGTGGGAGCAAGCTGTCCAAAGAACTGCCTGGAGAACATTATTAATGCAGGGTAACCCTGACCAGTTCATCACACCTTCAGCTTGAAGCTTCTACAGCTTTTACACCTTTTCACATATACCAATCAGTGTTCCTTGAGCGAGGAAAATGCAAAGCAAACAGATGTAATACCATTTCTTATGCATGACAAATTTTTAATATCTACAAAAGACTTGAAGAAACAAAACCCTAAAGGTAAGCTCTGAAATCCATAGAAAGGCACCTGTCTTTTTTTTTTTTTACATTTGGCCTTTGTGCTTTCACATCACAGATTAAAAATGTGAATACAGGTGAAACATTATTGAAATCAAAATTCATTAAATAAGAGTTTAAATGCTAGATCACAAACTTTAAAAACAATACTATTAAAAGTGGTTTGCTTCAATTGTGTATTATGTTAAAGTGAAACAAATTCACATTTACTTAATGACAAATTTTACTGCATTTCTAACTGAGTATCTATCTTCAAAAATACACTTCTCATGGTTTTTATCAGACACAGTTTATAATTAAAAGATTAGAACAATTTGTTTGGGTTGAAAAGACATTACAAAACAAAACACTTTAAATTATTGAACAAAATACTACAGCCAAGTATTTTAGATATTTGAACTTGCCTTTCCTGGGTCATGATTCAAAGACTGTGATACTTGCCAAGAAGGTCAAAAAAGGCTAACAACCCTCAAATATATTTGTTTTCTTTTTAAAGCAAGGCTGCAACTGCAAAAATGGATAGAGTTAAGTAGAACAAAAATTTTGAAACAAATTTATTATGAAGTGAGGTATGGTAGTGTTGAAGTGCTACAGTGGATTTGTGCATATTCAAACTTATTTCAGATCAACTACTCTGAAGTTTGAGATCAGCAGACTATGACTGCTTGCTTCAATCTTTCTATGACCCTTTGCAGATGTCCAATGGCCACAAAGAAGATACATTCAATTAAGCAAAAACTAACATGATCAGATATGAATGAGCATATCTGGCAATTTAGAAGGCAAACTGTAAGTAAAAATGCAAGCACACAACTTATTCATAATAAATACATTTTCAAGCATTTGACATTATCAATATTTTTAAAAGAATTTAAATAATAAATGCAACTATTTTATACATAACTGTACCATTTATTATACACACAAGTATATCAGTTCCCTTTGTTTACAAAGGCTGGTTACAGATATATGGAATGTTACAGTACCATCTTGCATAAAATTTTAGTACAATTCGTACTTCAAAAAAGGGTGCAAAACACCAGCCTAATAAATCTGACTGAATTGAAATATTTTTAATTACATCATTAACACATACACAACAAGCTGTACATAAGCCCACTTTTCAATCACCACTTCAAGATACTGTAGCAAGTACATTAGATTATAAATGATTCCAACTAGTCAATTAAATTTATTAAAGGTTTGCACTGCTACTCACTCTGGAACCTTTGAGATAAAGCCTGTATTCACGACTTACTGAGCTCTTGTTAGTACAGTTAAGAGGCAGTCAGCATTGGTTGCCAAAGTACTAGTCACAAGAGATTTCCTCAGAGAAACTTCACCCAGGAGCAAACATTTTTGGATAATCCCTTCAAGAATAAAAAAGAAGTTTTATGGGGTCAAGACTCTCCATTCTGTACCTTGGCTGCTGGTGGATGCATGAAGTCCTTAAAGGGAACCAGCGCCTCCTTCAAAGCAGAGCACACTTCTGAGGATGAGCAGGTGATACATTCTACTAAAGTCGGGTACAAGGCAATAACTTGTGCCCATGTGCTAGAATCAACTGCAGGGAAGAAAAGAACAGACTGAATCACTTACCACTGTCTAATCACTGACAATAGATTTTTTCCAATACCTCTAAGTAATGGCAGATTCACAGTGTGCCTAAACATAGGTACTTAGTGCTATACTAAGGCATCCACGCAGGACACTCAGATATGGGCCAGGATTTCTGCAGGAGAACCATTTGTTTTTTCAGCTGCAGCCAGAGGCCATATGGGATAATATCCTTAAAGTGGTGCTACACACCTGTGTTTCTACATATGAGTCATTCACTGTGTCTTTGCGATGAAGAACTGACAAATTTAAGATAATATTTCCATCTGTAATACACGTTTTCTGCCTGCTTTTCTCAGCTTTTGACAGAAAATTGAACTGGATGCACATTTCACTTTTGGAAAATTGTCAGCAATGAGACTGTCTACTGATTTAGATCATTTCAGATTACAAGAGCTATAGAAAGCAAAGGTAAAAACATTGGACAAAGACAAAAAATATTCATGGTAAAGTTTTGTTAGTCCAACAAGTAAAACTAAACATTGTAGCATGATCCTTATTATAATGTCACTTCCTTGCTTATTTCTGTTTTAGCTCTGCTTTCAAAAGAGAACAAACCCCTGGCTTCAGACACCATTATTAATTATCTTAAATAAATAAAATGATTAAAAGGTAGAAGAAGTGGGAGTGAAATTATTCTGTAATTTGTCCAGTAGTTCTCTTTCTAAGAAAGTGTGTGGGAGGTTTGGCAAGCACTGTTGCATATGGACCAGGGGAAGAATGTCTCTCTTTGCAGGAAGAGGGATGTGGGGAACAGTCCAGCTGAGTCGGCTTCTCTACTCCTCTAAGAGGAAGACCCACCAGAGTAGCACTTCAGTTAGCTTCAGAGTTAGCCAAAAGGCTTTATGCATCCTGGCATAGTTCCATCTGCACACTTTGGCCATGAAACCTTGGAAACCACATCATCATAACCCTGGCTGCTGTGATGATGCAAATGAGGCACCGCCTCTTTCGAGAAACCCACCTGCCTGTGTTTTTCTGGAAAAGCTGGTTTGTTTCAGGATTAAAAAGATTTTTTTCCTATTCCTCCTAATAGCAAAAGCAGGGAGGTAGAGGGAAATGTTGTATACACAATTCTGTCAGAATTTCAGAGTCCAATACAGTGGACTTGATCAAGACTCATTATTAAGTTTCCTTCCAAGAACTCTCCACATATACCAGAGGTACAGCTTACAGGAGAAACAGGATAGGTAATTATAAATGAAGTTGATGTCTTTCATTTGATTCAGCCCTTTTAAGAAATCTGTCGCCCATTTACTCAGGCATCAATGAGCTAAGCTCAATCCAGGGCACAAAAAATAATAGTGCAGGAAGAGAGGGAAAGCAACACTACGAGTTTAAGTATCTACCAGCCTGTCCATGCATTTAACTTGCACACCCTGTTAACTGCAGAGTGCACCAATGTGAACATGACCCATAGCAACTTAAAAAGGTATAATGAGAAGGAAAAAAGGATCTAGCCACAATTCATATATTTAAGAAATCCATTAATATTTTATGGAACGAGGTATTTTTCTTTGTTTTCAGAAGATCCTAAGCTTTATCTAATAAAGGACATCATAAATTGAAGTTTTCTCTTTTATTAAACATATCTTAGGTCCTTATACTTTTAGTCATACTGGAAAAACTTTGTGGGGTTTCTTGCCATCTACCTGTCACCTACATATACAAAGAATTACAGAATACTGACTCTTACAGAGTACACTTTTCTTTCAAATTTCTGTGAAAACTACTAAAGGGAAATAATAAATGCATCTTTGGGGCAGATATAATGTTACCTTGTTTGGAACGATGTTATTTAACAATAACTTACCATTTTCAGGTTGAGTCTTTTTAAGTGAATCTATGAGGGTACTGACAGCTTTTAAAACAAATATGATTTCTGTTACTTGCTGCCTACAAATGAAAAAATGCAAACAGTCAACTACTCATTTTTGTTTCAAGAATGTAAGTTTTATAAAAAGTTTCCCACTATCATTGCTGTTGTCTCATCTAGGACAGCTTTAACTTTGATACTGGAAACAGTAACTCCATACAAATCTCAATCTGAAAACACTCATATCAAAGTACATGATAAGGCTAATATAAAGATAATAAATTTCCACATTAATGACCAAAACCTTCAAAAGGGAAGTGAATTTCAAATAAGTTCCCATTTTAAAGAATTTCTTTGTTTTTTGATCTAATTTTTCCACTTCAAGAACAATTACTTGAGTAATGATTCACAATATTGCTGTTTGGATGTTTTATTTTTGAGGAGATTCTACTCACCTCTCAATTTAGAAACTACACATAGCTCTACTGGGAATAAAAGGAAATCAGATTTCAGAAATATAATGCTAGAGATATCAGAAATATTGTTTTCAGTAACTGAAAACTGTTGTAACAGCACAGAATATGACCATTGTTACTTAAAGGTTTTTAAAAAAAAATTGGGTACCAGCACTTTCTTTGAAATATCTTCCCCATAAACATTTCCCTGTCTTTTAAATTTCATTCTCTCCCACCCCCCTTATTTTTTTCATTTCATTTCATTTTTTCATTACTAAATGATATTTTGACATTACTAAATGACTTTATTACTCATAAAGTCCTGGTAATACCTTTGTTTTCTAAAGACAATGCACATACCGTGGAAGAGGACATTTTCCACTCAATCTCTCATCTTCTATGTAGCGGTGCAATACATCCTGTGACCTTTTCAAGAGCACAGAAAGTGCCATTCTAGAGATGTAGCCTTCTTGAGGAGTTGTGACTTTATTACTGAATGAAAACTGGAGCAGTGTTTCAAAACACACCTTAGAAAACTCTTCTCTCATTCGAATATCTATTTCAGCTTCTGTCAAAGTAAAATGATGCATTTTAATTGAGCAGTGTGCATGATGCTGCATTTCAATCTGTTTATTATATGCTAAGAAAAGGCTATCACTCCTCTAGTATTAAAAAATATTAACAGTGATAAGAACAAATATTAAGAATACATTCTAAGAAAAAATGACTGTGCAAAAATCACAATAGTTCTGAACATAAGAGATTAATTATGACACATTGTCAGTAACATGTCACATACCTGACATTGCTTTAATTATAAAATACATGAAATCATCTAAAACCAGCAAACAATCCTACATCATAAATACTCATATTTGGTACTGTACTATTTAAGTATTTTTCTATGTAATGGCTTATGTTCATTTTTTTCATCTTTCCAAAATCCCTTTTTTCTTAAAGGCAGAGAAGGTATCTGGCTAGGTACACCATATAGTTACACTAAGGTAATTTAGGTTTTAAGAACAGGATGTCTGTCTTACAATTGTCTGAAATTACTATTAGAACTGGCACAAAGGAAAATAAACTATGTAGAAAGTAACACAAGTACAATATTATATATGACACTGTCCAAGCAGTAAGGAAGTAATTTTCAAAAAATTGCAAGGAAAGCTTGGCAAAAAATACAAAATACAATTTATAAAAAAAGTTGGCTATCAAACAGACTATCCTGAATACGTGCCAGGGAACTTCAAGTCTCTATCATAATAAGTACACTCAACATTTTAATTAGTTTCTAGTATATTTAAACACTGTAATTTTTGTCATTCAGGTACCATACCTGTAAAGGAGGATGACTGAGAATGTATTGAGCCTTTATTGAGCATAGTCATTATCTGACCAACAAATTCCTTAGGAATAAAATTAGCATATGGCAGTATCTCTGTGCTGATAAGCTGCACCACCTAAAACAAATTACATATATTTATATAGGTTTTCTAAATACTACAACTGTAAATCCAGTATGAAGAAACATTTAACAAGAGAGAAAGGCCTAATCAGACTTCACAAAATCTTCTATTGCTAGCATTTAAAATTTGTAGATATGTCCGAAAGTGTGGTCTTGCATGGGACATTAAATTTGAAATAAAAACCTTTCCCCTGCCACTTTTGCCAGAGTTTCTGATCAGATTTCAAATGACATTTGAAGTATATTCTTCAAGTTGAATTTATGGTTTTGAAAAAAGAAGATCTAACATTAGGAATCTCTCTCTCCCTCCACCCCAATTCAATATCCTCTCTATGACATTAACACACATATCCGTCCCTAACAATGTGATATCTGCAAAGCAGAACAAGTGTGTTAATTATCTAAACAAGCTTAAGGCAATACACATTAACAGAAATGCTCTCTATCCTTGTCTTGATGCTCCCATTCAGGAACAAAATGGGTTTAGATCTCCATAAATTAATGCATTAGATTTGAGAGTTCTGCTCACTGCAGGCAGAACCACTCTCAGTTTTCATCCAGGTATTTTTGTGTCCCAGCCACCCGTCTGGAAAGACGATGGGTGATGAAACCACAGATACTGCCATGCCTTCTCTGCAACTCCTTTTGCTTTGTACCTCTAATCTCTGTTCTGCCACATTTTTTTGTCCTGGAGTGAAAGGAGAGAAGTCCCTCCTTACTTCAGTTATCATCTTCTCCTAATTTTCTTCAGCCTTATGCAACCAAACATACAGCGATCTCTGTGTTGCACAAATTACACATAATTTCTTCATTTATGCCAAAGCTTCTCAGTAGAGAGAACACATCTTAAGGGCAACAATGTCTAAGAAAAAATGGCTTTTTGCTGACCGTCCCCTCAACACAGAAGGCACTCACTTCAGGTTTAACTGTCAGCTTTCTCTGTGGTCTACAATTACCAGTGTAAATGTTCAGCAATAACATAATACATAAGGACACATAATGAGTTAGAGGCAGAAACGCATTCTGGTTTAGCCAGTCTATACTGTTTTGAAGTTGAGATGACAAGAAGTAGTTTTTGGCATCACACTTTGTACTTTTTGCGTTACCCTGAAGCAGCTGAATTCTGGACCTATGAATTTCTTGTCTTGTTTTCAAAAATGAAAACAGTATCACAGAAAAAGTAATGAAAGGGTAACTTTTAAAGAAATTATTTCAGAACAAAATGCAACTTTGAATGTCACTAACTTTTTAATTTTAACAGTATTATTTGTTTTAGGCTCCTTACCTCAACATCAATACTCTCATTCTTCTGAAATTCTTGAATTGAGAGATTATCAGGAGGTGTACTAAAAATAAACATACTGTGTTATACTTTAAATTTACAACATGTGTAAAGAGATAAGTATGGGAAAGTGTATTACATTTACAGTTATTACATGCATCAAGTTGGTACTATTATATGGTAATGATTAATGATCACAAGGTCAGCTTGGATGGTTGGATCACAAGACTAGGTTGAGCAACCTAGTCTTTTCACTCACTATGCCAGAAAAATACTTCTGAGTCCAATGGTGCATCTTAATTTTTTTTAAATTTTACATTTTCTTCTACATTAATGAAATATTTTTCATTAATGGGATATTACCATGTCCTTTTTCCACTGCTAACTGAAATGATGTATTTTTTCTCATTCTTAATGAATTTTATTAAAAGAAAAACCCATTTTATAAACAATAGTTTTGAAGAAATTTAGAACTTTTTTGAGTTCTTCCACTAGATATATATATATATATATGAATTTGTTTTCAGATGAAATGTCCAGAAGCGACTCAACAGACCCTGTGGTGGGTAGTTGAGAGCTAAGCACGTGCTCACAGGCAAGGCAGCTGCCCAGGATAAGACTGTGGACCCGTGCCAATCTTGTCCTCATAAGGGTACTCATCTGGGCCTGCCCCCTCTGTCCCATTGCCAATTTCAATGAAAGTTTAAGAACCTTGAAGGTTTTGAAATCTCATTCAAATCTGATTAGTTTAGCTGACAGACGTTTTGTTTTGAATGATTTTTTTCTTCCAATGTTCCTGTATATTGCTGACAAAGACTAATAAGATTTTTCTGAGATATGCTTTTTTCTCCCCATATTCTGAATACTTAGCATAACACACTGAAGATCAGTCTTCACACCTACACTTAATTTTCAGTTTTGACAATTAGGAATGTATTATCTATGTATCAATATTTCTGCTTGAAAAATAAATATATCTCTGCTCCTCAAAGAGACTTTATGCAGATAAAGTCTAGATCACTTTATCTATGAAACGGACACATGTTACATGTATGACTAGAAAAAACCACAAAGAATAAAATATTAAATTATTGTATTTATTACTAGGTTGTGTAGTAGGGAGTCAGGAAGTTTCGAATTCTATGTTGAAAACATAGAATAAAATAAAATATTAAGTAGCTGCTCAGTCAGTACCTTTTCTAACACGCAGTTGTTAAGTAGGCAAAACGTTTCAACAGTAATATAAGCTATTATGATGCACATAAATGCAGGTCATGTTGAAATACATGGTAAGATTTCAGTCTGGCAGTTCCTAATTTATGACTCACTTTCTGAGCTGAGGTGTTCAGGCTTTTCTGCCCCGTCATCCATATCTGATCTACCTTACCTATTACAGATTATGGTACATATTTGTTCATGTAGCAAATTATTCCCAGGTAAATAAATTTTTGTCTAGGGGGCAAATGCTTTGCTGTTCTGGCACAACATATCCAAATCGTACCTGAGGGTCAGGAGCCAGGAAAGATAAAAGTGTGATGCAGCAACTTTCCTCAGTACAGAGCTCCCAGCCCCTGTCCACTGAACAGGGACGGCTTCAGAGCCAAGAGCAAAGACCTAACAAGCACCTGGAGTCCTGCTGTGAAGCATCTTTTGGGAAAGTATTGATTTAATTCCCTCATGTGAGCATAGACTTCTGCTCTAATAAATTATATATATACACACACACATATTTGGTGAATTTTATTGTATGTAATGGCTTGACATGCTTCTATGAAAGCCTCTGGGAAAGAAGAACAATATGAAATAATAAACACATCAGCTTCTTACTGAAGACAATTTTGTGTAAATTTAGTTAAATGAAATGTATTAATTTTAAATGTCATCTTGATTTATGACAAAAATCAAGATTATTGAGTCCTCAGACATAGTTTGCTCTATAAAAATTTTTTTAGAAAAGCTGAAACTTCTGTCTTGGAAGTCGCTAATGCTCTGTGACAGTAGCACTTTCCTTTTTCATTTACCTGGGCTCTTCTGGCTATATTTGAAATGTCTTGTTGTACAAAGCTGCAGAGACAATTTCTGCTGTGCTTTGTACTTTTTAAACATCGGTGAGTATCCCCTCTCATTTAGCCCCATAGCTGGCTTGAAATTCTATTCCTATCCAAAAGACAGAGGTGGGATCATGCCGAGGCGAGTGAAATAGGTTCACTATTTTAAATACAGCTATTCACAGAGCTTTAATTTAAGCGTTCAAACTACAGTGCCCTCTTGTCTAATCAATGCCAACTCAGCTTCAATGCCAGAAGCAATATTAGGCTATCTTACACATACAATTTCTAGGACCACAGTGACTAGAAGAGTTACAAGTTAGATTAGAAAAATGTCTGAAATACTGGTTAAGAAATTAGAAATAATGTGAAATAATTTTGTGAAATAATGTGAAATGATTTCATAAATTAGAAATATTGTGAAATAATTTCATTTTTCTACCCAATGCTCAGCCAAGTAGAAACTTGGAGACCATGCATACAAAAATAAGGCAATGTGCACTGGCTTATTTTAGTGAAAGCTAAAGGAAAAAAACCTAATCAAATCTGTTATGCAGTGTTGCTAGGAAGACTGACAGCATTAAGGCTTTTGTGAGTCTTACAGAGATGCAGATGTTTCATATTTAGAACCATCCCAGCAGTGCTAAGTCAGGCTTGGAGAATAAAGGTTTGAAGAGGAGGTACAAAAGGAAGCCATTTACCTAGCTTTGCATATAGCCTGGACAGACAACAGCACAGAACATCTAGAACATTTAATAGTGCAAAATGTGGAGTATGAAAATGTATCAAGACTGAAGGAAGAAAAGGAATGGGGGTTTTGTGACATAACATTCCAGTTTCATTGAAACAAAGAGCTTAGGAAAAATTACAAAACACCAGCATAAGAAAGTGGATTTTCAGTTCTAACTATATTCAGGTCTAAGTGTATATATCTAACTATTCCTGTCACAAGGGGTGACATGTTAGAGGATGCTAAAAATCCAGATAATGCGGTAATGGGGTTACTCTGTCTCACTGTCAGCCTCTTGGGGAGTCAACTGAACTGCATTTCCCAAACTCTTTGTGCTTCAGAACCTTTTCAATCCATGCTGGCCTTAGTAAGATTTGTACACTCCTGCACCTAACTTAATAATGTCCCTGTCCTGTGTGACACATTTGCAAGTTGGAAAGCCACCAGAGATGACCTGATTCACAGCTGCAGTAAAGCCAGTTGGACAGGTTCAGCAGGGTTACTACAACCAATTCAAGTTTACAAGTCACAAATCTAACTAAAAGCACTCTCCTCTTCTCAGCTATGGCTTGGTTAATTGATTTGGTGTTATGGACAAAAATCCAAGTAGTACCAGAAGTTTTAAAAAACACAACTCATTGTTAATATAAATAAATCAGGAAACACAACAAAACCAGTTCTATACCACCTGGCTGTTCTTAAATAAAAGATGGATCATTGGAAAGTACATTCTCACTGCCTTCCCCTGCAACCTGAAGGATAACATGCATGTCAACTCAGCAATAAATTTTAGCTGTTACTTTCAAAACAGTGAATAGATTCTCTCAAATTACCCTGGAATAAGGCACCACTATAGCTAGCATATGTGTTCTATTAGAATTACACAAAAAATTGAAAGAACACACTAAAGTTGAAAATTCTGAATTCAATTTTCTTATAAGTAGAACAACTACACATTTAAGAGACTAAGTAAAGTGCAATTATAAACCACTAGAAAACACAATTTAGCAAATTTCAAACCAAAAAGGACAGGTTGCCCTACTTGCCAAGGGTAGTCTCATAGCATCTTGCACAGAGTGCAGAAAGATTTTAGCAAAGGAAATCAGAAGAGAATTACCTCAATCTGGGGAACTTCCACAGCTATCTCTAGAGCCCTCCTTGCATCACAGCGAGACAGATACGCATCAGTAGCAATATGGGGAGGAGGAGGAGAACGAAGGGGATGAAGAAAAGGAGAAATGACTGCTATTACTAGTTGTCCTGACTAGTGGCATGAGGAAGATGTATTCCCTTTTCAGCTTTAATGTTTTTTAGGAGCACAAGGCTCAGGCTAATAGAACAAAAACTCTATCTATCTCTCCTAAAGATACCAAAGGACAAGGCTCTAACTGTATGTAGGAGAACCATACACTTGGCATCTCACTGCTATTTAGAGAAAGATGAGCATTAGGGAGGTAAAAAAAAAACAACCCCAGACATTCTGTAGCCAGACAAAATACAACTACATAAGCAAAATTAATCTACTCACAACAAGCCTGGAAAGTGTAATGATAGTGGCCATTAATTATACTAACAGGTCAAATTATCTTGCTGTAGCCATGTGGTTCTACAATATACCAGCCTATTTTTAGTGCTTTAAATTAAACTTTAAACTTTCTAAGTAAAAAAAAAGTTTCCTACACTTTTCTAAGGACATCTTTAATTGTGATGAAAAAATATTCTCTAAAACACATTTTGTATGTTAAATTATAGTATACACTCTGGTTGCTAAAGAGGCAAAACCAGATTTAAGTCAAGACAGACATTGTAAGGCATCATAAATGTTCACACAAGTACTATTTTTCTTTTACCTCCACAGAATATTTGCCCATACATGACAAATGACAAAAGGTATTAGAATTAACATAAAGACTAATAGTTTCTAGCAAGCAACACATTAAGATGAAATTTTTACTTTTGAAATAATATTCAAGTAAATATAAATTAAACATATTTGTTATAGACAAGCAGATTTGGCCAAAAAGTCATGCAGATGATAGTGGATTATCCTGAATTACACTGAAGAGCTGGGATAATTTTGCTTCCCTGAATTTATGAACAATTAATACCAAGAAACTGTAGCAGTACTAGTCTTGTCCAGCTAAGAACACGCAAAACGGAAATGTTTAATTTGCTTTGCAAATATTTAGGAATAATTAAATTACAACAAATAGTAATATGCATTTCCAAAGCAACTTGTAAGTGAACATACATTCTTCTACAATAACCTGAAAAACCTTCATTTGAATTCTGTACACCCAACAATGATATAGATTTTACAGGGTGTTAACTGATGTGGACTGCCTGTCTCAGAATGGACGCAAGAATACTAACTGCAGCTGAAGTGAAAACCAAGCAAGATACTGCAAAGATTATTTTACATTAAAGAAACAGCGAAGTATAAAATAAAAACTTGGATGATTGAAGTGTCTTTTATGCCATCATGGATAACCTTTCCTATTTTAAGGTCCTCCTATTTAATAGAATTTTCTTTCACGTAAATGCAAAAACAATAGGAAGGTTTTTCACCTGATTGCCATGTAATCCTATTGATGATATTCCAAACCCATTCATTATTACACATTTTCACTAACGGATGTGTCTCAAAATAAATGGGATTTTTTTGTTTTTTTTTTTTTTTTTTGCTTGTTTGTTTTGGGCAAGCTGCTATTTATCCATCATTAGTAAATACAGCTGTGTTTGGTTGCTGACTTTTATGTGTTTCAAAACTAAACACACAGCATATTAGTGTAAGGCACTGAAGAATCTTACTGTTTTCTATTAAAAATAAAGATCTATTTGTTACGGAAAATCAGGGAATTATATTTGTCATGTTCCACCTTGTTCTTTATTCTAAAACACTATTAGATATACTTAAATTACTCCTAAAAGATGCTTGCCCACAGATGTTTACAGAAGATGGAAATTCCATACCACTCCTAAGCAATTATCTAAAATACCTAACCTTCCTTAGAGTACCCTTAGTGTCTAACCTAGAAAATGTTTGCTGTACTGAAACAAGTTTTTACCCATTGCCACGGGACAAAAAAATTCTTCTCTGAAGCAAGCTTTTATTATATTCTGAAAATTTACAATGTTTTGCTAATCTTATAGTCTTTTGTTTGAACAAATGAATAGATCCAAGGCCAGCCTGGATGAGGATCTGAGCAACCTGGTCTAGTGGAGGGTGTCCTGCCCATGGCAGGCTGTTTGGAGCGAGATGATCTTTAAGATCCTTTCCAACTCAACCATTCTATGATTCTATGATTAAACTGTCTGTCTCTGATCATTACTATTTTTCACTTCTGGACTCTCTCAATCTGTAGACTGAGAATGTGTTCCATTCTTGAGAGGAACCTGTCCATCTTTATAGTCCTAAATATGACTATTTAGCTACACTTTTCAAAAAGTATAATAAAGTGTGGTTAATTATTAAGGTGCAGTCAATTTATCTTAGGTAGAAACAAATACAATGTAACTATGGGCTTCTAAGTGAACAGCAGCGTACTAAATAATTTTCAAAAATTCACAGTAAGTGGAGTATTTCAAGATGGAACTCAGGACAAATACATATAGTTAATGCTGTTAATTAGAAAAAATACCGTTGCAGCTCTCTTCAAAGTGAAGAAAGGAACAAATTGTGTATGTATCAGCAACTCTTTATCAAATCTAGAGTAAACGTCTTTGGGAATCCAAACAGAGCTCCCTGTCCTGTTCAGAAAAATTATGCCATATATTGAGAGCTCAGCTGAGCTCTTTCTTGCTCTTACACTTCTCCTTTTGATTGAAGCTTTTTGTACTACTTTCTGAAAGTATAGCTTTTTGAAGTAGACAGATTGGTTACCTTTTCTCCATCATTCATTAAAATAATTTTCATCTATCAAATAGCTCTACTCAAACATATAGTGAACAAATTACTTATGAATATTTTCCTTTAAAAAATAAAAAAAAAGGAAATTGTGTCTACCTTTTCGTGAATAAAAAGTCTTCAAAAGTATTTGCTAGCTCTGGCCACATACTGTCAAATTTTCCAGAAGATGCATGCTGCCTTGCAACAGGTAGTCCAATGGAGAGAACTTTGAGAAGAGAGGACACAGCTAGCTTCCATGTGCTTTCAGAAGGACACGAGTACTTCAGACTAAGAGGTATTCTAAGTGTCTGCAAAATGAAAGTCAAAACAAAATTTATCGTTGCTCAGACAAATCTAAGCTTACAGCAAGTTTCTGCACAAGATCTCGGATGACACTGTCATAGATGGCAGTACACATCCCTACCTTTTCTGCTAGTATATGAGATGGCCTTTTACCAAGGCAATTCTGAAGATGATTTATCATATACCAGTGGGCTAAAGCACAGGTCTGTAGCCAAGTAAAAGGTTAGAAGTCAGAATTGATCCATTATCATTTACACTATGAAATCACATACTGATTTTCTTTTTCTGTATAGCCATCCACCATTTCTGCTAAGTCTGACAAATGGGCTTTCCTAACACATAAGAGACTGCAGGCAGTCTGTTATCATGAGTGTATTCTGGAGAATTCAGTCCCTATAAAGCCATCCCAACTGCTTCCACAGTAAAGAAAAAAGTCCTCAATGCATTTAAACTTTTCCTAGTAAAGTTGAACTTTAAACACTGGAACATAAACACCGGAAGAAACCTGGTCATTACTGACTGTTAAAGCACATGAAATTTGAAAGTAAGAACAGTTAGTGAAATTTTAAGATAAAGGCTACAATACAACTCAAAGGTAAAGCACATGAAAGCACAGCAAATTTTAAGTCTTTTAGATAGAAAGTTGTTTTCAGTATCTATAAAACAAAGCCATTAAAAAGTTTTAAAACATTAGGTATATGAACTATTTACACTTATATGCATTCTTTTTAGTATTGTTAGTCAAACTTTAGAACCTGATAGGAAGTTATCTTGGAAAACCAATTATTTATTTGACATTTCAAATACATGGTGACTAAATTCAGGTACTGTATGTATGTCCCTCATGCCTTTAGTGAGTCTCTGATTTGAGGAAAGCAAAAAGATGAAAGACTCACTCTGACTCTCACAAGGGAGTAAATTATAATTAACTCTCTATGGCAAAAAATTAATGCAGCTAGAATCTCACCTTAGAGATAAACAGAACTTTTTTTTCTGCTGCTTTTGGTCATATGTTTCAAATCTAATTCCAAAATCAACATGGGCTTTAGAGACATAAAAAATAAATTTAAAAGCATTTTCATATATCACAATAGATCATATTGTTATCAACTGCCAATGTTACAAAAAAGTGGTATTTCTATCAGTTTCACCAATCCCATTAAAATGGAAGTGGAAAACAACTGCATTAACTTTGAAATACAAATATTTAATTCATAACAGATTTCAAATAATATCACCTGTTTTAAACACATTCAGGTTTCTAAATTTCTATACAGGAAAATCCTCATGTCAGCCAAGTCATTGCAAACAAGCCAGGTCAGACATATTCTTATTTTCCAGATTTCTGGAAAATATTTTTTCTATTATTTACTAAATTTCTTTGCAGAAAAGTAATGGTCAAAAAAAGTGAAGCATTTGACAATTTCACTTTGAAGGTATATTAGCAACATTTATTATGTATTATAAGGTATATTAGGTAACATTTCAGAGCTGCATTGACACATGAATTCATTAAAAGCAAATCAAAAGTAACAGCGCATACACCCCTGAAGTTTTTATGCCAGTCTACAGAAACTGGGCTTTGGCCTTCAATGCCGTATTTACTAAGGGGCCTACCTACCACACTCAGGTGCCTAACACTTTCAAAGATGAACATTTTGTGGCCTAACACATTTGTTAACTTTTATCATAACGCTGAGATACTGATGCTGACATTACTCAGCTAAGAACAATACAAACAGACTAATAAATAGCCTTGCAGCTTCAGAAGAAATTATTCCCTGCTGCTTTTCTTCACAAAATATCAATCTGTTTACTACAGCTTGAAGCTTCCCAGGAAGTGTTTGTCGACACTAGCTGAAAATAAAACTCATGATTTTCAATATAAGCTCATTAAATTCAGAGCACATGCAGGTCAAACTTTTACCTTAATAATGTTCTGAAGAACCTTCTCTGTTACCACAGCTTTGTGGCAAGCTGTCTTTTGGTATAAGTCCACCACAACTTCCAATGATCTCTCTGCAAATGGTACGTAATTCAATGCCACCCATTCCGCCTAGGAAAAGGAATTAGTAAATTACTAAATTATATGTGAAAAGATATTAATTAAGGAACAGAAGGTGTATGTTTTGCACTGAACTCAGTTTAATGCATGCAAGGTTTGCTAAGAATATGGTCCAAGCCACAAAACTGCAAATACAACATAGTCTGGCTATGAAAATGTACTCTACATTGAAGTAAAGTACATTTAAGTAGGAGAAATGTTGCAGTCTAAGCAAGACAACTACATTAGGACAATCTTTAAGGAAATTTAACTCACCGGTGCAAATAGTTGTATCTAGTGTGATTCCATTGTGTTGCAGGACAAACAGAATAAGAAGAATTAATACATACATAATAGTTACCTCTTTGATTACACTGAATCAGATGCTCATGCTTAGTGAACAGCAGTGTACACAGATAAAAAGAATTATTGAACACGTTCCATTTCTTTACAGCACGTGCAATTCAAAAATCTGCAGCTTGAGGGAATTTTCTCCATTCAAAATTATCATGTCTCTGTGTTAAATTTAGTATCTCTTGTAGGACAAATTATTTTAGATTAATTAATGTACATAAATTCAGACACATTTGTCTGGTGTCCAAGCCAGAACTTTCCTACATGAAGGAATACGAAGTAGAAAAGCAAAGAAAAATGCAAAGAGAGTAAAAGAAGATAACAAAAGCATGTAAAAAAAAACTTATTACACAACATGCAGTTAAGTTTTTACAGATTGAACAAATGCATCTTGCTGGACAACCTATATCTGAAGCTGAATTGGATTAACCAGCCAAGTGAAACGAGTGAGATTTCTAATTAATTACCTGATTATACTTTGCATTTGCAATGTGCTTTGTTTCCAACTGTCCATACTGTGGAGGCTTGCAGGAAAATTCTACAAAGGCCAGTAGTTGGTCAAAGATTGCAGGATACATTATCTGCATACCTTCTGAGCCCACACATATAGCCTTTATCAAAAGAAAATACACACGTTTAATATATATTTCTTGAGTTTTTGCTCTAACACCTGCATCAGTACAAGGAACTCCTACAGAAAACTCCCCATATAAGACTATGCAAGAGTCATGCTGTATGACAGATCATGTATAGTACCAATAGATTAAGGAAATTAAGTTTTGTTACTTTATTGAAGTAAATAAAGTTGCAAAATACCTGGGCATATATAGTTCAGTAAATACAGCTATCTCATCCAATAAAAGATAACTTTTCTTCACAAACTCTGCTTTGAATTGTCAGTAAAATAAAGTCTTATATAAGTCTTGTATATAGATCTTAGCCACATCTTCTTTAAGTTCTACTTCAATAAACATTTAAATCTCAGAAGTAAATCATAGAAGGCTTCAAAAAGTAGTTAAAAGAGTGTCTTATAGAAAGGAATAGAAATAAAACGAGAATTATATGGTTTGGCATAGCTAAAACTCATAATCTTGCTTTAAAATGGAAAACATTTCAGGAACAGTGTACTTACACTACCAAAAAACCCCAACCTCCCTATACTACAGCAGTAAAAGACTAGAAGACGAGTTTTAATGAGAAATAAAAAGAACAAAGAACAAACCAAAGGGTGTAAAATGGGCTCAACATATGGAAGCCTGGAAAGAGATGCAAAGCTCCCTTCCATTCCCATGTTCTTGAGTTGCAATGGTGTCCTTTGTTAGTGGAATCACATTATAAAATATATTTATTAAACTAGTCAGAGCTCAATCTGAAAAATGTTAGGTTTTTTTCATGCTATTCAAACTGCAAAGTTGTTCCGCAACTTCAGAGAAAATCAGAACTGACCCAAGTCTTCCTGTATCAGCAAAGAACCTGATGCTACATGCAAACACAGAGAAATGTTTTGTTTCAAAGATTGCAAATATTTACATGCTCTTCTTTAATGCTTCCACTGTGTACTCCTGCTTTAATGCTTTCTGTATTCCTTAGAGTATCAAGTGATTTCAAGAGAGGAAGAAGGTACTCTGGCCTAAAGCAAAACCATGTGACTCATGGCCTTTGCTTCACATCAGCACTGGCTGGCTGCCTTGCCATGTGAACTGTACTCTGTTTATACAGCCAAGAGAAGCAATCACGCAACTTCACAGAACTTACTGATGTCCAAAAATAATTAAATGTTTTTAGGAACTTCAGTGCTGTTGTGTTAGTAACATAACTATGGGGGGATGGGAGGTTTGAGGTACCATCTTATGGAAGTCTGTATTTGCAAAGGCTTGTAACTGCCATGGTAACCCACTGACACTGGGAGTGGGGAAGGGGAGATGTCTCACTTTCTCATGTAGAGTTATTGCTTTTGTTATTGTTTAGAAACCTTCAGCTAAAACACCTTGACAAGAACAAGAGTATAATAATGTGCAGTTTTTCCTCATGTTAAAAACTTTGGTAACCCCTTCTTTGAAAAGCCCTAATGCCTGCGGCCTTTGGAAATTAAGATCATCTGGATAAGGAGACTAAAAACCAGAAAAATCTGAGATAAATAAATGGACTGATCAAATGGGAAAAACAGGATTTGGGCTAGACTGACCTGCTGGAAAAGGGAGGATAAAAAAGGGTCAAGCCTGACTGGAAAAGGATGAAAATGTATAGACATGACTGGTTTTAAAACTTCATGTTATTTATACACCCACATACAAAACTGAGATTTAATGCCAACTTCTATCCAAGCAAACTGAATTGAAATTTAAACAAAATAATTCACTCCACAGCATTTCCATGGCAGGGGTGGTTGGAACTAGATGATCTTTAAGGTTCCTTCCAACCCAAGCCTTTTTATGATGCTATTCTTATACCTCTGTTTTCAAAATACATGAATGAATATTTGTTAAAACCATCAGCTAAAGGAATGGCTGCAAGGTAATTATTCTACCTTGCTTGCATATGTTTGAGATTAATCAGCTCACACTAAGCAAAAAGAAGGAAGCAAACAGTACTATTTTCTTTTGTTTTTGGCTTTCAGAGAAAGAGCACCCTCATTTGTTGTTTATAGATTTATTTGCATGAAGGGTGCTCTTTGAGCATGAGTTCTATAGTAAGAATTTCTTAAGCAGAGATGCAGCATTTTCCTTAAATAACTGATTAATAAGAGTCAAGAATGTAGGTAATCTGCCAGAAAACCTTCTATATTTTATGCTTTGTGTAAACTGTAAGTTCTCATAATCACTGTTCTTTCTAGACTGTTCATGGCAGCACCTGGACATCATATGGAACACTGTTTGTAGGACTGCTCCTCCATCTCCACGTACAGACCTTCAGTATCAACATCAGTATCAACATCAACAGTATCAACATCAGCAGTACTTCAATATTAGATGGACATGTAAATGGCTACAAACACAGCACAACACTTAAAAGTACGTCTGCAATCAAGCAAAAGCACATTTCATAAAGATTACACCATTCCTTTCAATGCAGAGCATCTGTTTTGCAGCAGGAACGGAGATCTGATTGTTAAAATAAAATACACTGTGCAATTATAAATAATTTTTAAAATCATATTTAAATCACCCCATTATAGTTCTATAGAGTAGAAGTAGCACACACTGTAGTTTACCTTTCACACACTAGAAGTTGCATTATTACCTTTTGTAAAACATCTAAAGCCGTAAGCACCGCTTCCTGTAAACTTGTCAGAACTGCTTCAGTGTAAGATGGAAGGATGAAAGGGGAAGCATCTGAACTGATTGGAACTGAAACAGCACCGTGCAAAATGACACCCAGCTTTTGGAGATCATCCATGCTGAAACCAGTTTTGATGTGTTGGTAAAGAGCTGGGAATATCTGAATTAAAGCTGTAAGAAATGGCTGGCTGGGAATGAAAGTCAATTTATCACAAGTAATTGGAGGCCTTGTACTTTCTGATCCAATCCTATACCAGCTGTTCCAGGCTGCCCACCAAAGATTCAAATCTTCAATCTCATCTGTTATTACAGGAGGTTCAGATCCATTATATCTTCCTATTCTTTCTCCTATGGAGTCAGTTCTCATGAATGATCTGCCAAGACTAGTGGCAGTAGTTGTCCCTACCACTAAAGGTACAGAAACATTGATGACAGGTGGTGTCTCAGGCTTCTCAGAGTCTCGAACAGGAGAAACAATTTGTAGGATTTCCTGGAAGCTTTTCAGAGCAGCCAAGGAAACTTCATTATTTTTGCTAAGTGCTGCTGACTGGATGTGGTCAAGAAGAACATCCCAGGCTTGGGAAAAATCTCCTATTTAAAAAAAGAGAGGAGGGAAAAAAATAATTTTGGAACTTGCTTCCTATTCCCATTCCCACCCACTCTGCCTCTCTAAAAGGCTGCTTATGTGCTTGTTAGTCTAATACACAGAAATTTCAAGAGATCAGGTGGCCACTTGAATGACTTTTATATCTGTTCAACCATAAGCTGAAAGAATGAATGTAACAGAGAAACACATAAATATGAAGAATGAAACAATATACCTATGTTCATGCTAAATTTGCTAGCAAAAAAAATCACATACTACATCCCATACCAGGAAAATACATTTTCTTCATTCAGTAGAGTAAACCAGACTTATTCTTAAACATACTAGATGCCTGTTGATTTCAAGAAGGGTTAAGCCCACACAAGGAATTAAGGGTCAAACTAATGCAATTACTCATTTATAAAGAATGGATTTTAAAATGCTCTGATAATTGTACTGTGGAAAGATTTCATTTGAGGTATTTGAGTTTTTCATTAAATTTAGCCTTAACCTTCAATTTTCTATATTACTAATTACAAGGTTTGAATAATTAAAGTAGTTCTAATTTTTTTATTCAATTTTAACTCAAGTTTAATATAGCCTAAATTCTACCACATTTCTGCAAATGACTGATACACTTACTAGCTGTTAATATCTTGATACCTGTATCACAAATTACCAAAATGAAATACAACACAACTTACATCAGTTAATATACATTAATTGCATACTATAGGATGCTGAAGGTAGATTAATCTAATGAGGACTTTTCTTTGTAAGCTATATATTCTCTATTCCTTTTACACTTTTTCCTTGTAGAAATTACCAAGCTATTGTAAAATATTACTACATACAGCTGAACAAAGTAAATGTTCAATACTCCACTGACTTTACAGGTAAGTTCTCTTTATGTTCTCAGAGTACTGTTAAATTTGACACACTGATGCCACAGAAGAGTTCCAGGCAAGTGTTGCATTCCCTTAGACAGATAAAAGAAAAAGCATGTTCTGACAAGAACAAAGAAAAGACAAAGTATTATTGTTATCAGTCTACTATAATTTAAAGCTATTTAGCGCCCAGAATTGGGACTGAATTGTGACTACTGAGATTTAATCTCAAGTACTGTGATACAGAAGAGGAAATCTGTAGTTACAATTTTTGGCTCTACTAAGCATGAATTAATAACTCCATAATTTTCGTAACATTTGAGGTGACACAACAAAAACCATTTTTGAGCTAAGATTAAGCTTCTTGCCCAGTACATTAACTGAAAAGAACATACAAAAGCAGAAAGGTTATCACTGTGTCTTTTAATATCTATAAATTTTACCTAAAGGCTGCAGTAAGTATCTCCTAGTGTTAAATATTCTTGCAACTCCAGCCAGTGTTAATACCCATGTCTCAGCCCACTGTTTCTCAGCTGTATCCCTTGAATGATGAATGAGAATGTTGCCTCCTCCTGATTCAATCTTCTCTTTGTCAGCTGTTGTAGAAGATTCTCGAACCCTATCTAACAGGTGAAATAAAACCTGTAATAGCCAGAAAAAAAGAGGAAAAATGCAACTTTTCAAATAACATAGTTGTATTCATAGTAAACCAACAAAAACCAGTAATTCTTTCATTATCCTTTCTGTCACTGTGTCACCCTGAAAATTCCCTTGTACTAAACAGTCTCCACAGCAGTCAACATTAACAATCAGTCACTGATGGCCTGATGGCCACTTGAGAAGGGCTGGAAATAGCACACTCAAACCCACCAAGAACAGTGTCAGCACCAAGAGAACGCTAAAACCAGTGGATCTCAGACACTTCACAGGTACAACAGGAAGGCTCAAATATAGCCTAAAGTTTCCATAAAGCACAACAAACATGACCGTGACTTAGAACACAGCATTTGATAGATCCTCTTGAAAGACTCAAAACAGAATGCAAAGCAAGGCTCCATCTAGTACCAGATCAGCCCAGTCACATGACCCTGAAACATCTCAATTTTCACACAAAAGATAAGTCATTCATTCTTGTAGGAAGGAAACCATCTTTTTATCAAACTCCTGAGCAAGAAATAAATAATTAGGATATCAAAATTGTATTTTAGAAGAGGCTTTAAAGGCCAGAGAAGACAAAGTGTAAAAAACATTCCCAAAACCCAAGAGATCAGATTTCTGCCACCTTATGTTATCTTTAAAAAGTCTCAATAAATTATCTAAGTGATAATGGTTATTAAATGGTAAATGGTCAATGGTTAATAAAACGTAAATGCTCTTTACAAAACCTTCAGAGGAAGCTTACACATCATACCTTCCATATTACTGTGTGCCACGTTGAATGTTGCAGTAAAGTTCCATGAGCACCAATAGTAGAAAACAATGTCTGCCCAGCGCTCTTTCTAACTGCAGGTCGGGGATCCACACACAGTTCTCCAAGTTTGGCATACAGGCATAACCAAAGACAGTCAAATGGTGATGCAGGATGGAAAGGTCTGTTCAGCAACACTCCCTTTTCTTCTGCCTGTTTCTGCAATACTGCTTCTTCTTTGTTTAGCTCCTTTTCAATTATTTCACCTCTTTGGAAAAAATAATCTGAAATATTCCACTACAAAATAAATAAGACATATGGTGCTGTACAATAAAAATAGGGCAATGCTTTAATGATCATGAAATAAATTGCCTCTTATTTTCACAAAGTATTTTGCAAAGTACAAGATATTAATTTCCCCACATTGGTGAAATAAGATCAGCACATAAATATTGCAAGGTCCAAAAATTACTCTTCTTTCTCAGCTTTTAGGTTCCCGTTATGGGGGCACAAAAAATGTATTAAAATAAGATACTGATGAACATGCTTACAATGCAATACTGTTTCTTTTTATAAGGCAGGAATCATGGAGATTAAAGGTAAGAGGTGCTCACTCAATTTACCTATGATTCCAAATGACAGCATGGGAGTTCAGTAAGAACCCAAAAAGCTAGGTTGTGGCTTTCATTTGTATAACTGACTACAGATAAGTTTTCATTAAAAGAGAAAAGCAAAAATGAAAGCCAGAAGCAGCATCACTGTAGGTTAATACAAAACTCACCAGCAAACCAATTGAAGTTAAGCTAATATTTAGCTCTTGATTGTGAAGTCCAAAGCTTCCTGCAACTTCAACAACTATCTGCAGACAAGTACATGGCATTGTGGGAAGGAAGTCGGTCACAACCAGCTGAAGACACTGGAATGCAGTCCGTATTAAGGACTCTCTTAAAAAAACAAAATAAAAACAAAGCACACACACACACTCATTTCACATTCCTTCAAGAGCATGGAAATATTTTTAATACAATACCTCAGGAGATAGCATTATTAAATAAAAAGAGAAAAAAATAAAATTAATGTTTTTGAGAAGAATTTGCACCACTTTAAATGGGTTTTTTGAGATATAATTTTAAGTTGAAGCTTAAAATTCTGATGAAGCAGTTTAGTCCATGTTAACTACTTAGTGGAGTTGGAAATTTAGACACTTTCCAATGGTCCTTAGCTAATTTTACATAGTGAAGTCCATTTCTCTGTTTTAGAGTTCTAAGGCTTGTTAGTTCAAATGTGTTAGCCAGAACATTAGAAAAAAGCCATAATGGGGAAAAAAAAAAAAAAGCTTAATTTAAGCATGATAATCTTCCAAAGAGTAAGCTGTTCTGAAGAGTTTCTCATATCAGCAGTTACAAATTACTTCAAGTATGCCAAGCAGGTGGACAAAATTTGTTTTTATTTCTTAGGAAAGATGCACACTAATATAATCACAAGTCTTACTTGCTTCAATACTACATTATATCAGACAAAAACTTTTCAAAATATCTACCCTTAAACAGATCCTCAATAATTACTTCGTCTTCAGAATTAGATTCTGAATACAAACATAAAAATATAGTACAGAAAAGGTTTGCAAGAAGAAGTTCTCAGAAGCAGCAAGGCCATTTACAACTAAAATCTTGTTCAGTGAGAGACAAAATGAAGGAATCAAAAGGAGTTGGTGGAGTGTAGGTAACACAAAATAGGGAAGCTGCATTTAAATTTCACTGCAGGGTTTTTTCAATGTTTAATGTACAACAGAAATAACTTCAAAGCTTTGTAACACAGACACTTGGTGTCCTTCAGGATATAATTCCTGGGAAAAAATTTCAGACAATAGACATGTCAGTTATCTATTCCAGAATTACAAATTAATTTTTTTTTTAGTAATCCAAAATCAAAATCAGAGGTGGGTCATTTCCACTGTACTGTAACAGCCAACATAATATAGAAACCAGAGGAATACACAAGAAACTTCACATGGACAGTAATGGTATAACTAATAATTCTCTAATATGATGAATACTGCAGAGAAACATCCATCCTACCACGTAAGATCAAAGTATTTATCATTGCTATACTGATGGAGGATAGACTCACACAATATTTTCCCCCATATCGATTAGAGGAGTCTATAAAGTGAAACAGACCCAAAACTGCTGCAGTTCCCCTTCCAGTACACAGTTTCAGAAGTATGTGACCTTCAAGGATTCTAAGAGAAAAGAGAAGGAGGCAGGAAATCAAAGTATAGTTCCACTACTCATTTGAAGTCCTGAGTTAATGCGAAAGTAACCTGTCTTTCTGAACTTCAAATGCAAGGCTACAAGAACAAATTCAGAACAGTTTTTCCAAATTAAGGTCCCACACTACTGTGTGCTTGAAGAAAGGTTTTAAAGTCCCTCACGCAAGTAGCAATAGTGATACAACTCTTCAAATTGTGGAACTGTCCTTGGTGTTACAGGTGACCACGAAAAGGTAACTATAAATAGAAGAAACTTAAGCTCAGTGAGAAATCTTAAGATTGTGTAGGGCTTCATCTATGCTTAAAATAAACAGAGACTTTCCACTGAAAAAGTCTGCAAAGACAGGCTTCTTTCTGTTTGGCAGGATAGTACTGTACAATCCAGAAGTGACCAAAGTATGGTTTTTGGTTATCAAAACAGCATTTTCTGTATTTATAAAAGCCTGGAAAGAAGTTCTCCAGGAAGGTAAATGGATTTCTGTCCTGGAATCCAGGATGTTCACTGATCAGAGGGAAGATACTTGTGAATAAAGTCTTGTGGTCAGTAAGTTAATATTTAAAGTATGATAATAGCATCTGCATCTTGTATTCACAGCTGTAACTTAGGTAAGAAATTATGTTCTTTCTCAAGGAAAAGGAGGCATGCTTTATTTTTTCCTACTCTGCTTAATATGATGTGGACAAACAGTGCTATGTAGTTGAAGTAGATTATTCCATATACTTTGTAGGAGGAGACTAAGATATAACACAAGATGTTAGTAACATCTTCAGATATCGGCCAGTGAGATACGGGTTTGAGATTTAATGGGATCTGAAGACTGTCTTGAGAAGGAATTTGTGGTGGTTCTCATCCATCACTAACAACAGAGAAAATCAAAAGGCATGCAGGAACACATTGCACCATGTGTGGAAACAACAACTACCAAAGGAAGCTTAATTACAAAAAAGAGGATGTTCACAACCAAGAATGCCAAAATCCTTGGGAATTTTGGTAGACGCCAGTGCAAACAATACTGGTGCAAGAGCAAAATCCTTCAAGCATTTGAAGGGGTTTTAGGTTTTTATATGACCAGAAGACTAAAGCTAAGGTGAGACAAAAGGAAAGATATGCCAAGGAGAATTCTACTGACACTAGTTATATGATGGCCTATCTGGCTGCTAGTCTTGACTAGCATTTAAAAAACCAGTAAATATGGTTTGAATGTGTGGGTATAATTCTTGGTGCTTACAGTTTGCAAAGGCAGATGTTCAATTCATTGCTCATTTCAAAAATACTCATTGCAACTTCATCTCTCACTTTCCCTTGTGGGCAGAGAACAAGTCCACCTCTGCTGGCAACAGAGTCAATTGTGTAAGTCAAATGATTTGCCCACAGCCAGTAAATAATCTTCCATCCTTCTGCTACCAGCAACCATTTAGGTAGGAAGGCTTCAAGAAAAAGAGAGAGTGATCAGAAGAAAACACACACTAGAGACTACTAGAAGATTTAAGAAGAAAAAGAAACAATAGATAAACTGAGCAAGAGCTGATTCACACAGAAGTATTGGCAAGCACCAGAAATGTGTCCACCAGATGGTCAAGATCAAATTAAATGGCACACTGAGTACTCCTCAGTGCATACTGCATGCTGACTACAGGAGAACTAGAGTGGAATAATATTTTGGTCTTTTGGAAGATTAATTCAGTAAAATGAAGTGAGCTTCAGGAAGAATTAAAAAGTGTATTTTCGTTGAGTAAAATTTTTCACAAGCCAAAAATTACAACAAAACTATGACTATTGAAGTGGCTATTAAAGTACAAAAATATAAGCAGACTTTTTTCTACTGTTCTCATCTTACATGAGTTTAAAATTTTACTTCCACCACTTACCCCTGATCACTTTGGATTGCCCCCATGACTCCAAGCACCAATGGCCAACCAGGTCCTAAGCTGTCACCCTGACTCTGTAGAATCTGTAGCACACACTCCAACTGCTTGATCCTGATATCAGGATGACTAATGTTTGACAGCTCCTTTAGTGGATTCAATAAAAGCAACTGCAGTCTCTAAAAGTAAACAGTAAAGCATATTAAGGATGCTAACATTTAACTGATTCTTAAGTATTTTTATGTATGAGTGAAAACATATAGTACAAATTAAAGATTCATTGAATTAATTCAGTAGCTCACTCACTAAATGCTCAAATTCAGATCATAAAGGGTCTTTGCAGAAAATCTACCTCTTGGCTCCTGTTCTCCAGGTTCCTCAGGAAGAGGCTACAGAAGCTACTACAGCTGCACAAAAAATATCATGCAACTTTATGCTCACTCAGCAGGGCTACATTCAGCTTCCTTGTCAACAGACCATGGAAAAAATATCCAATGAGTCTCGGTAAAAATATTAGAATGTTTTATTAATCATGGATTGAACAGCTGTGATTTAGAAGGTTAGGCAACACATTTTCTACCTGCCATAGCATCACATATATACTACTAAACATTCTGGAATTGTTTTGCACTCATGGGGTGCAAATAACCTATAATTTGGTCTAAGAAGTGGACATAATATGCAAGCATCACTTGTAGTCAGCTATTTGAAAAATGAAAGAGGATAGTTCATTAGAATGCATGTGGTGGTTCACAACAGTTACATCTGAGTGTTACAGCTACAGACTTTATATACTCAACAGCAAAGTTGCTTTATGAATGAAGGAGGAAAGCATCTCTTAAACTTACTTTTTTTTTTAAACTTACCTGATTTTGAGATAATGGAGGATCATGTCTGAATGTCAGTCCTGCTTTAATGAGAGAAGTTAAAGCTTCTGCTCCCCATTCTCTCATTCTGGAGTTGGGATGCTGACAGACCTAAAAACACAGCAACGTTTTGTTTAAAGTAATTTTTATTTAACCAACATATATAATACATTAAAAACTGGTATTTTAATGATATTAGAATGTACATACAATGGTATAAGACCAATATAATAAATCTCTAAATGCTAAAATTTGGCTTCATAGTAAAAAAGAAATTTTTCTTTTGGATAGACATACCTTCTGAATAAGGAAGCAATAGGAAGCAGTGAAAGACACAGAAGGAAACAATGAAAATTACATATATAATTCAAGTAAATAAATTTTCCAAAATTAATAAATCAACTATTAATTCTGATAATTACTGATTAAAAAGCACCAGACAACCCTTCAATAAATGCCTAAGACTCTCAGGTTTAACTTAACCTAAAACTACAAAACTGGAAGTTTCACACACTGCTTAACATAATCAAGTGAGCATGACAGTAGACAACAAAGAAAGTGTCTTCTATACTCTCAAATACAAAAAGTAACTACATATTGAAGATAAAATAAACCTCATGCTCCATTATTTTAAAAACTTGACAAAGCAATAGCGAGCATCTTTAAACTTGAATTTCAAATGCATACCTTAATTTCTCTTCGTCTCTAAATTCACTAAACCTAACAACTTTCCTAATTGCTTTTTTAGAATATAAAATTTAAAAACATTGTGCATATTCATTTCTTAGATAGCTAGTATGAACTGTGCTCTATTTAATACATTACCCTCCTAATGTGGGAAGTGTACAGTTTCATTGACCACTACACAATTATTCCCACGCACCCTTCCAGCCCTAGCTCTGACGGTGTGAGAACCCAGAATCAAGTCCAAGACAGTATCATAAAGAAGGCTGATGCCTTTTAGTCGTGGACCATTCTCTTATCAACCACTAGCCAAACTGAAAAGGTGAACAATGAAGAAGAGCTTGCTTAACGTTTAAAAATGTGGATAAGAAATAGCCACTCTCCTGATTTAATTACATTTTAAAAATGTTATATAAAATAAAAAGAGAGAATTTGAAGTACTTCATGCTCTGATTCTGTCCAGATGACCAGTTCCAGAACCAGGGAACAAGCTATTCCCTCAAGTTGTGTTTAATTGAATCATAGCTGATGTTTCCTCCTTCCTTATTGTACCTCAACAACTAAGGTTTAAAAGGAAATAAGGCAGTACACTTTGAAAGAAAATTAAAGACTCTGTATTTCCTACAAAACAGTGGCAGATTATCTGCACTGTATGGGTAACAGACTGAAACAGACTGCTCCCTAGATGAAAACAGTCTCAAGATGTGGATGGTGAACCTTATTGTTTTGTAGGGCAAAAAATAAACAAGATAAAGAGATGCTTGTGCTTTAAGTCTTTAAACCCAGAAGTACCTAATTTTTTTCTTCTAGATAAAGTAATATGTGGCTTCCATAAAAAGATATGGCCAATCCTTGATACTGGTTGAAACAATGCACTGGTGCTAAGGAAGTATCTGATACATTCTGAATTATGAGGAAGAAAAGCCTTCTCCTTTACCCACTCTAAAACAAACCCTGTTCTTACATTTTATTCTCCTATATACTTGTGTGGAGAATTAAAACTACAGTTACATTCAATCACCTTTGTTTGTAGTCTTCAATTCAAAAAGTAAGATTTTTTCCTTCATAAAGTATATTTTTCGTGTTGAAGTTAAAATACTAAAAAAATTGCAACAGGATTATGACATTTTTATACTTGAACAGTATTCTCTTAAAGAAAGCATTCAGAAGTTAGCTTAAATATTAAAAAAACAACCAAACAAACAACCCTTTCTTAATAAATCTCCTGGCTTCAATTCTAGGTAGATTCTATCTCAGAATCATTCTAAATATTTGTACTGTGTGAAACAGTAAATTTGCGCTGCCTTATTTAGAACAAATATATGAAGTATAATTACTTGATCTTTTTAAACACTGCTGTGTCAGAAACATATAATGACTGACAGCACCAAAAAGACAAAGTTGCCAAGAGATATTAAAATATTGTAATTTATATATAATAAATTCACTTTTAAATCCAAACCATAATGCATTCAAGTTGCAACAATAAAGTGTCTAAACCAAAATATGTAATTATAACTTAGAAAGTTTTTTTTTAAATTACATATTAACAACGTATTTCCATGATATTTTCATTGATACAAACTAAATTCTTTTACAAGTGATAAAAGCCATTAGTTACCTCCAGAAGATGACCGGTCAGAGGTCTCCAAAGAATCTCAATCCTGCGCATGTTAACTAGTCCCGTTTCCAGTAATTTAGCAACAGCAAAAAGTGATGGTTCCTTAATAAAATGGAATTGGAGCACATGACTCTGAGGTAGCTGCGATAAGGCAAGAGCATTTTGCTAGGGGATAATTTCTAAGCCGAGGTGTGCAGCTCGTTCCACAGGCCGCGAAGGCTGGGGAGCTCCCGCGGCAAGCGCAGTGCCGCAGGAGCGGCCACACGGGGGCAGCAGGCTGACAAAAACCAGAGCGATGACGGTCCTGCACAAACCCGCCTCTGCACAGCCCTCGCTCCAACCGGCTGTGTAACATGTTTACCTAGCCAAACAGCCTTTTCCCCATTGCAACTCTTCAACTTCAAATTATACGTGAAAAAATCTGGAATATTTCATTTCATTTCATAATATCCTAATTATTTATCTTTCATTTGCTTCATAAATTCTCTGCAGGAATATGATACATTTCCCATTCAAGAAATATATCTGCAAATATTTGTGGTAAGTTTCATTCAATTTTGCTTTTTCTAAAATCAACATATAGTCAAAATGACAGTTGCACTGAAATCATTATCTCTTTTCATTTCTGCTGATTTCTTACTCTAATTTTCAAGTGACTTTAAACACAAACTTTGCTTATTAAATTCATTTTCTGTTGCTGTAATAGCAAAATATTATAAAACATGTTCTCTGCCTTAATTATCTCTAATGTAAAAGATTAAGGACAAACTTTCAGAAAGTCTCCTCTGGGATACGATTATGACTAGGAGAATATATATTCAATCTTACCTAATCACAGGGTCTTCAACCTTTCTGGGCTAAAGGTTGTTTACTGAAGCTGACATGAATACTAACTATGGTTTTCCCAAGTAAAATACGACTTACCAGGTTTTTAAATACCTAATTGTCAGGCTTTCTCTGAAGTACATTGTAAGAGAAAATTGAAATGAAAATGAGCATCTCACAGAACATACTGTGCTACTCAACATCCCTAACCTCTGAAATTACAAGGGCTTTTAAAAATTTCATCCACCCACAACCTTATTAATGGAAACCCATGACATTCCTTAAAAAGCACAGGAATGCAGTGAGGATGTTCAGAGAATCTAGTAACTGTATGAACCATTAAAAACAAGACATTCTGTGGTTCATATTTTATTTTTTAATCTAGAGCATTAAAGGTATTACTGGTTTTAGTATTAGAAATAGTTAGCTTAAAGAATAAATGTACAAGGCTTCTGCCTGTTTCATAGAAATATCTAAAAAAAATAAAGAACTCTTTTTGTACCTTATTGTTTCCATAGGCCATATCCATGGCTTCCAGAGACAAGGAGCAAAGGGCATTTATTAAGTGATGTAAAGACACATCGTCAAGGTACCTGAAAAACAACTGCTATCAAAACACTGTCAAGTTTGAGATACACATATTATTTTAATTACAAGATAAGGTTTCTTACTGTGAGTTTTCAAAAAGCTTTGAAATCATGCTGGATATAGATGGCAGATCAGTCATAACTGCTGTAGTCAGAACCTTGAAAAAAAGACGGAAATATGTCTTACAGATTGTAATAGAAAATACTATACAATCATTAACTGAAAAACAATCAGGCTTACTGTGCTTGGCCCTTCGACAGCTCTTCCAGGTTTTAATGCACCCCCAACACTAGGCTTCAGTCCCAGAATCCACACAAGATGCTGAAAAATACAAAAGGATCATTTTTCGGGCAGAGAAGAAATTAGCATTGTACTCAAGCTAGCCACCAACCTTCCAGCCAAACAGAACTCAAGAGAAATGCTATAGTACTTATTCAAGACAATTCACAGTACACCATGAGAAGATTCAAAGCTTCTTCTATTGCTCACTGAGCAATTGAAAATCAAATTATAGCAAAACACCAAGGCATAACAGCAAGGCATAAATATTTCCTCTGAGGGAAATATTACCTGAAGGGTAGCCAGGACAAGTTGCCACGATGTACCAAGAACAGCTCCATGGAAGTGAGCTAAGTTTAGCAATGTCCTCATACACTGGATATTTTTTGATGTCAGCTATGAAGAAAAAAAACAACAACCAAACAGACATCAAATTTTTATCATTCCACAATGATAGTGTTTCTAGCAAACTTCCAATGTTTACTGAAGTAC
Organism: Ploceus nigricollis; assembly: GCA_013399945.1. Lineage (NCBI taxonomy): Eukaryota > Metazoa > Chordata > Aves > Passeriformes > Ploceidae > Ploceus > Ploceus nigricollis. The sequence continues at coordinate 1,024,206 of VXBC01009130.1, read as the reverse complement.
TTTATATTTTGTTTGCACTACAGGAATATATTTTTTTTAGAGAAGCAGTTCAGTATCTCTCCTTCTCTCAGGCTTATCTTGGTGAAGCTGAATATGAGTACTTCAGTGCTGCATCCAGCTCTGTGGTCCCCAACACTGGAAGGACATCGATCTGTTGGAAGGCCACCAAGATGTTTAGAGGGGTAGAACACACCTCCTATGAGGAAAGGCTGGGAGAATCAGGATTGTTCAGCCAGGTAAAGAGAAGGCTTAGGGATAACCTAATTGCAGTCTTCCAGTACCTGAAAGGAACTTCAAGGAAGAACAGGGCAAGACTATTTACAAGAGCATGTAGTGACAGGAAAAGAGGGAATGGGTTCAAATTGAAAGAGAACAGGTTTCAGTACTGGGAAAGAAGTCTTTACTGTGAGGCTGGTGAGTCACTGGACCAGGTTGTCCAGGGAAGTAGTCGATGCCCCATCCCTGGCAGCGTTCAAGGCCAGGTTGGATGGGGCTCTGAGCAAGCTGGTCTAGTGGAAGGTGTCTCTGCACATGGCAGGTGGGTTGGAATGAGATGATCTTTAAGGTCCTTCCCATCCCAAACCATCCTGTGATTTTATGATTTGATCACTGCCCTCTCCTCCCAGTTTCAATTATCAGACACAAGTTCAAGTACTCCATCTTAATTGTATCATCTCCACAAAATCAGCCTATCTTAAGTGAACCTTCACACATGCACAACACAGCTGAGATTTAGAGTTTTCCAAATGGAATGGATAAGAACTTCTGAGCTAGAAGTTGGAAGAAAACAAGAATAAGAATTCTTTGCAATTAGATAACTTTAATGTCCAGGGGTGCTCCAAATTAAAGCCTTAGGATCATAGCTCAGCTCACCATTATTAGTAAGAATGCTGTGCATCTGTAGCCTGGTTTTGAGACACATTGAGATGCAGGAAGAAGTAGTTAAGCAAAGTAAGATCACTTACAAGTTGTACTTACCATAACTGTTCCCTGTGGCTGAAGAGCTAAGGGTTGCCCTACTGCTACAACTTGCTGGTGAGACTCACTTGAGGGACTAATCATTTGAACATTCTGCCCCTGAATGGAATATGCTGGAGGAAAATTGAAAAGAGAAGGAAAAAAAATGCCTGAATTTAAAATCCAGTACTTACTTGTAGTAAGAACTAACTTCTGGCAAACACACTCCAGAAAATTTTTTTTACAGTGTTAGCTTTAACATACCCCACTTTGAGATCTTTGGCTATATTTAGATTACACTGCCATTGCCCTAGAGAGTTAAAGATCCAGCAATTATTATTTATTATTATTTATGCTTAAGATACAAGCATTAGACTGTCTCAATTCAGTTTTCGATAGTAATTGTGTGTAAATGGTATCTGTGTGCTACCTGACAGTAATTGTGTGTAACTGTGTGCTACCATTCTACCAGTGCACTCAGAAAATGACGGTGTCATTGATGCTGTATCATGATATTTTTCCAATATGGGACTCCAGGACACCAATTTTATAACTCAATTGTAAAAAGAAAAGCAACCTACACAATGATGACAAAATAACTGATGTTCTCTGATTTGTTTTTATAGATATCTGTATAGTTCAGTCATGTGTACTTGTTAACAGAATTAGAATCTAATAATCCACTTAGCTGGTACACTGGACTGAAATAAGGGTGTTGGTCCTTGTTCCCAGAGTAAGATATGTTTGTTTTATATTAAGAGCTCTAATGTTAGATTCGTCTGTATATTCTTCAGGTAGTTGCTTTTCTTAGTAAGTAGTAATTCACTTTCAAAGTTAGAAACAGAGTACATCCTAAACCAGCATATATTATGAATTACAACATTCTCTCAAGATGGGTTTAGAGGATAATACGAAGAAACACAATTAAGAAAAATGTATATATTTACATTTGCTGGACAGAGCTGCAGTTGTGCTGTTTAATACAGTAAGGGCATAGTGAGGAGGCAAGGATCCTTTGCAAATGGCAGTGATAAAGGCATCTCTTGATGTTACAAGACCCAGTCTTCCACAAAGCGCAGCCATGGTCAATTCTGCTTTTAGAATATTTTCAGTGGCAGCTTCATCAGTGCTGAAAGAGTACACATTGTTCAGCAAGAATTAATACAGAGCATAGAAGCAGGCAGCTAACCAAAACTGAAAGCCATAAGAACATATACTTTAAACCCATTAACATTATAAATACTGAAGAACAAGCATAACCAATCAACAAAATTCTTCAGAACCACTTCCTACAAAATTGGACTTTACTTCTCAGTGACTTGGTAAATGAGACTATGAGAAGATATTTAAAACTATTTTCAGAAAATGGTGTTTGATTACAAAAGGCTCTTTGAAGGAGTCAGTTAATTTACCACAGTAATTTCCTAGTAAAAAGCTTTTCCATTTAAAGATTAGATAGTACTAACAAGTACCAAGACATTATTTAGTCTCTTACTTGCAGTAATCAGGACCTGGAATCACTTCAATATGTTGAAACATGCAAGCAAAGTAAAAAGAAATAAAGATAATTTAAATAGTTTAAATGCAACCCTTTGAAAATGCAGTTAATTGTTCTGTATTGAAATACATTAAAGGTTGATGTTGTACTTCCGGAGACTTTTGTGTCATTTACTCATTCAGTCTAAGCCACAAACCTGACTGCTCAGATGCCATGAACAGCACTTCTGTTCAAAACTGTCAATTTGACTAGTACCAAAAGTCAGTTCAAAATATAGCTTGGAATATCAACTTAGAAAAAGCAAGAGAAATTAAAGACCAGATACCTTGCATCAAGTAGAAGGGATAGAGCAGCCAGAAGACCACACCAACAAGCGTTCACCATTTCTTCCCAGACAGCTCTGCTAACTTAAAAGAAATATATAAACTTTTTTATAGCAGAAACACAGTGGCTCCCTTAATAGCTTTCAATTGTATCACAAACAAAATGCTTGTTACAGCATCTTTTGAAGTGTGCTTTTGTATGTATGTTTACACAGCCAGATATATGTGCATACAGAAACACATTTACACCAGTGCTATTTAAACAGCTTGCATTTAAAGTTACATTTCTGAGGTTAAAAAAGAAAATCACCAGGCAATTCTTATTCTAAATAGCATCAAAAAACCCCACCAAAATCCAACTTACCATGGTATATATAACCATTTTTCATCTTTGTCTATAAAAATAACCATTCAGAAATGCAAAAATACGGAACAAGAAACTCACTGAAATTTTGCAGTGAAGTAAAAATACTCTCCCATGGTATCTATAATTCTCCATAACTTTTTTGTTTCTTTCATTTAATAGGGAAAAAGATACTGGTCTAGCAAAGGGGTAGCTGCCCAGCCCATTTGCACACCTGCCTCTCTCCCCCGGGCCACGGCAAGCCCCCGGGCGGGGTGGAGCCGGCGCTCCGCAGCACCGCGGAGAGCGCCACGCTCCCGAGGCAGCGCCCGGGACGAAGCCCTCTGCTTCCCCCCGTCCTTTCGGCAGCCCCGGTGCCTTGGCTCAAACTTCAGCTGTACTGCCTTGGCTTCCTGGGGCACGAGCCAAACTCACTGCTCAAACACAAGTCTTTCTGTACATACAGACCCCCCCTATACAGACTCATCATATGTTCCACAATGACAATTATCACTTCACAGCAGTTCTGCCTTTAAAGAAGTCCTTCTCTGTATACTGCAATCTTACTAAAAATTTCTCCATTAAAACATTCCTTTTATCTTGTTACTAGAAATATATTTTTCTTTTAACGTGGTCATAACTCCATTTCCGTCAGTCAGGTTGTCTTTTGTGACCTTAGATCTCAGTGATCGCTTTTGGCTTAACACTAAGTCAAGTATTTTTTTAAATGGAATTGCTGTTCCATTAAAAAAAAAAAAACCAAAAATCACACTTCATTGAAAGTTTTTATATATAAATAAGAAACAATAAATTTAAGCAAAAAGCATGAAATTTTAAAATCTGCTTTCCGTAAAACTGTTGTATTTCATATAGTTTTTGCATTTTCAAATACCTAGTTCTTTCTCTGATTGGTCAGAAACAGACTGCAAATCTTGCTCTGAAGACTGTGCTGGTAATGAAGTTGCCTCTGTTGTGGTTTGAATGACAGTTTCTGCCTCTCCCAACTCTCCTTCAATCATGGTAGTGATACCACGGACAAGATCCAGCAAACAGTGAAATGCCACTGACATTGCATAGCCCTCAGGAATTGTAGGTGGCTCAACTTTGTCCAGCATCTCCAAACTAAAAAACAGAAAACATGATAAGTGTGTAGCAATACCACTGTTTTTAAAAACAATAATAAAAAACAAGATTCCAAATGAATGCTAAGTACAAACAGGCTCCAAATACAATCCTTCAAGATTTATTGCAACTCAAGAAATGATGACTTAATGACCTTTAAGTCATTAAGTAAAAAAGTAAATTAATTACTAAATAAGACAGCAACCAAAAGGGTACAAACCCTGAGCACAGATCTGCAAAAAATATTTCTAAAAATACACTAACACATATAAGCAAGCATCATGAATAATTCTACTTGTATTATTATTTTACTTAAAGCCACTGCAACAGAACTTATTCAGAAGAATACAAGTATCTAGGAACAACAGAGGAAATACATCAGGAAGTCATGACAGTGTGAACACAGTTACAACAATTTGAGGACAAGCCAGACATTCTATTATCATTATCTTTGAGTCCACGTGACTAGAAAAGCCTGTCCATAGCTAGATATTACATGGCCAAATACTCATCCCCTACATGCATAGGTAAACAATGGAAGTTATTTGTACAAAGAGGATATGTCTACATGATTCACTGCTGAAAAGCATGCAATTAAAATATCACTATGCTGGAACAGCAGTCTCGTTGCCACTTTTCTCCATCTTTTACTTTAAAAGCACATAAAGGACTGCTGAGTTACAAACTCAACAGAAATTGTAGCTGACACCGCAGCATCTATACAAGTAAAGACAGTCTGTTACAAAAGCTACCTGCTACTGCAACAATCATTATTTCATCATTTTTTACTCTACAAACTACTTTTTAAAACACTACATATTCCAGCTAAAATATACCAAAGATACTTTTATACTCTAGTGTCACCACTCTTGTCTGCACAAAGATTTTTCCTTCTCCCAGACATGCCACACTTCAGTTATTACCTCTAATTTCCTAAAGACAGTTGCCTCAGATATCTGGGGGAGCAGGAACTACAGCTAAACCAAATGGTCAGCATTTCATCCTCTATATAATAAGTAAGTGTGAATATATATACAGGTCTAATTAAAATTATTAGTGGGTTTTATAGTTACAATATATTTGTGAGATAGAGGTCACATCCTTTTACTTTTGAAGATAGAAAATGCTAACTACTGAACAAATGATATGAGTTGTTACTGTTACACAGCAATGGTTGTGTAAAGTCTTGAATAGTTTGTCTATTCCTCTTAAAAACATTTAGTTCCTTAAGTAAAGGGGAAGACAAGGCATAGTGATCTGTGGAGAAACTTGTGTAACAGTATGAGATGTGGCCATTGTTTGAAAATCTAATGGCAGTCGAAGAGAATTGGTGCTAGGATGTGACACATTACAGCAAGTCATCTCCTTACATAGAGGGACTACTGACAAAAGCACAAGATAGGAGAAAAAAACCTGCTGTAAAATGCCTGTGACAACTCTGTAATCTTATACAAAAGAAGAAATGCAAAAATTACGCAGAGAAAACCATGGAGTCACTTGAGGTATCCAAAGGTAAAACACAAGCAAGTTTAGAGTAAAACAGGAGACTATGATGGTGCTCACAAGGTTCTGGATCCAATTAAGAATAGATAGCAAAAAAAAGAAAAGGAAGAAAAGTGGAAGTTGTAGTAACTGACCAAATTAAAACCTTGTATTCCCTGAGAACAGGCAGGTAAACTAAAACAACATTTATGTCCACTGCTGGAATAAAAAGTCAACACATACACATTAACTATTGAAATCTGAGGATGATTTTTTTTCTTCTGCATCTCAAAGGCAGATAAAGGAGCTCCTACCCTAAAAATATTGAGATCCAGCTATTTGCAGATTTCACTGAATTTTAGTATGCCAAAACTTTATGGTGGTACAAATAACTTCAGGTTTGGAAGTGCTTGTCCCTCAATGGTCATGACTGACATGAAAAAAATTGCACTATTTAAAAAGTACCATAGTATTTGCAGCTTTAAACTGAGAACACCATCTCCATTGTACAAAGTCATGACAAAATAATTTGCCATTCTAAGGAGCATTCAGAATCTAGCCTTGGTATATAGGTCAATATATTGTTTGAAACGACAACCAGACCAGCATCTACCACAATATCCTGCTCAATAAAAACTGTAAATACAGTAAAGCTGGTGTGACAAAGCTATTTTTCATTCCCACTGATGTCCTGTTTGTTTAATGCCCTTCATGTTTGCCATTAAAAAATGCAGCAACAGGTATTCCAAAATTGTTCTGTACTACAGGGAGGCCTAAAAGTGAAGAGTTAATACAGGTAATATGGTAGGAAAACAAGATCCAACTGATGCTAAAACCATAGGGGACATTCCAGTCAGATTCCAGGGCATGCAGAAAAAACAGCAAAAAGACCAGAACACCTCATAACACCAACAAAGAGAAAATTCCTAATAGACTTCAACGCCAGTGAAATAAAAACCTCAATATTCACTAGTAGAAAAAATCCTTAAGTTATCAAATACAAAATAAAAATACTTCTTACATATATTTTCAAAAATATAGAGGTACTCACTATGTAGCTTTAGCACTGCCTTGTACTGTTACATTCAGGATGGGTATCCAAGTGCCTCTGTACTCAAAGGCAGGTAATACAGTTGCACCTCCACCCATTCCAAGCACTCCTGCGTTAGTTTGTGCTGAGCCAGTATTCCCTGATGCATTGCTTCCTGTTGACAGAAACAAAGTGATAAAGTCAACCAATCTCGTATTTGATAGCAAAAAATATCCTTTTTCTTTTTCTACATTTAATTTTTGAGACACCAGGATTAATCTGAAGATACCCAGTTCAATAGCAAAAATCAACAATAACATAAAAAACTATTTCTGAGCTCCCTCTGCTGTCTAAAATATAATCTTTTGTGCAGTTCATCGATGCCAGCTGCCTAATGTCCAGTCAGAATGTAATGTTTCCATGAAAGGTACAGCAACATTGATAACATCCTGTGAATGAATCAAACTTACACAGTCTTGATGAAACAATGTATGTTTTAGTGATGAGTCAAACAGATACTTGAAAGTTAAGGATTATTTACATAGTTGTATCAAGAACTCAGTAGCTAGACAGTTTAATTATTTCAATAACATACTTACAAGATTTCAGAAATGCAAAAACCACAAGAAGAAAATCAAAGAGAATGGCAACATTTGAATCTGTTCCATGCCAAGGTAGAATAAAACAAACCCCATCAGGGAAGAGGTGATAATGTGCCAACCAACAGCTACAAAGGGACAAATTTTGGTTCCAACTGAGGAAGCCAAAAAGAGTAGCTAAAAAAAACAAGGAAGTCTGTATATATACACTTCCTTCATAGAGGAGGACATCTCTGCTTACTAAGAATAGGTCCCACAAGTTCAGATTCTCACTGAAGAGACAATGGGGACAGAGAGCAGAGTCCCCAGGACAGCGACTCACAGTGCAACTGCCATTTTGGTGTGCTTACTTTTAATATGTGGAGAGTAAGCTACTAATTTAGGCAATAAACTCCTAACTTAGGCAAGATGAATACACAGAAGCTTATGTATACACTTTAACACAGTAACACTTAACAGACTGAAACAAAAAATATCATGCTGCTAAACACCTGGTTAACCAAACACTGCCACTAACACAGTTACATTGACGTAATTTCCTATGATCCCACTGTGCAGTCAGACATATGCAACTATTTTTGTATTAATCTAACTCATAAAGTGGATGGTAAACATTGCCCCCAGTACAATAAAAGTGACACAGAACTTCAGTAGATGCCGCTTCCAACTCCCATGAAACAGGTAGCAAGTTGCAAGACTGAGGCTCAAAAATCAAGTCTATAAGGAGTGTAAATGTCCAAAGCCACATTGGATAAGGCTTTGAGGAACCTAGTCTGTTGGAAGGTGTCCCTGCCCATGACCAGGGGGCTGGAACTAGATCACCTTGAAGGTCTCTTCCAACACAAGCCATTCTATGATTGCAAAAGACAGCCTGCTATGAGAGGACTGCTGTTATAATCAGAAGACTCAGTTTGAGAATTACATTGCATTGATCTGCTCTTTGCATGTCAAATATGGCCATAGGAGGAAAAAAGGTAGAAAAAGAAATGAATGAGAAAGTGACATGAGAAGCATTCAGACAGAAAGAAGAGAAAAGGAAAAAAGAAAACAAACTGAAATAATTATCCAGAGAAATATGAACAGCACTAGAGGTATGACCCTACTGCAGCGCTGTTTCACTTGAGGCAAAATTTAGGTTTTCAGAATGAATATTACAGAATGGCCTCTCATATGTGCATGTTACGTGGTGAAAAGTGGTTTTCTGATTTACTTTGATACTAATGATAATTAAGCTAACCTAGAAATAATACTGATAGAAATGTTCTATCAGCTGCTGTATAGACAGCTACTGAACAACAGACACTAACACAAATTTCCTCATGCTATCACTGCTAACTCCAGCATGGGATTCCAATTTCATTGGTAAACACTGAAAGGTGTGAGTCTAAACCTAAACTTTTCAACGTTTCTTAATTTAATAGTAGATATGACAGACAATAAGTACACTTATTATCTGGCTTTTATCTCCTTTAAGAAGGCATATCAAAAGACACCCTTACAAACTATTTTTACATTGTTTGTTGCTGAGGACTCTGCTTCCAGAACTACAGAAAGAAGCAGAGAGCCTTAATTTGAGGCATAAACACCTGTAAAGGCATTAACAGGATGATAATTTCTTTTCTTAAAATACAAATATACCTAGTGAAATACCAAAACCCTGGCTGCAAGAAAATACAATCAAGTCTTTTCAACATGTGTATGATTACAGCTTACAAAAAAGACAGAGATCATTTGTAAAATACACATCTTTCATTCTGCCTCTTGGCTCCCTCACTCCAGTTTTGGCCTTGAACATCCAGAAGAAATAGTGATTGCCTCCCACAAACACACACTGTGTTACTACTTAAATTGCACACTGCCATAAATTACATCCCCGCACAAGGAGACATAAATCAGACAAAATTTTTATAGTCAGAAATTAGAAATAACTCCTTCAGAATCTCCCTCTGAAAAGTTGTGAAACAAGGAACCTGGTCTCTGCAGAAACAGGAATCAAGGCAGGAGCACTGGTCTGCTGACTAGGGTCTATACAGGTAGATAAAATCCCCTGTTGTACCACAGCTGAGAACACTAGTTCATATCAAGCTAGCTTTTCACCAAAATAAACACACAAGTACAGAGCTGTACCAGACCTGAATCAAACAGATTCCTTATTACAAGATAATGATGGGAAAATAAAATTATAATAAAGGTTTACCAGTTTGGTTTGGTGTTGTTGATGTGTTCCCCGTGCTTGGTACAAGAAATAGAGACTGGATAAAGGACCCCAGTGCATTCACAATATCACGGAAAACTTTAGTGGAATGTTGCTTCATATCATATGACTGACAAAAAGACCTGGAAGGTATTTTATAAAACATAAAGTATTTGACAAACTGGGGACTAAAAGAATATTTTAACAGCAACTTCACCCCCATACACACTCCAAACTGTAGACTAAAAGCACATTTTAACAGCAAATATTTAGGTAAAAAATAATATTTAATTTTAGGTAAATGTTCCTTTGACACTGCTAAGACACAGACATACTCAAATAACTATAATTCAGCCCTTCCTGGATAATAAGCATAGCCCTAATACATTACACAAAATTATCATGAAGAGCTTACTGCATTTAAGTTTCTATACATTTGCAATGTCTTAGGAAGCATCTTCCATTAGAGAAAAATAATAAAAATCTATCTTAAACTTTATGTAAAAGCAAAACCCAAAATATTTAATACCTTAGTAACTGAGGCTGCACGCAAAGCCTGTGAATAGACTCTACTGCAACAGCTCGTAGCCACTGTGGTTTGTCTGCATCCAGAAACTTAACCAGCAATGACAGAAAGATTTCACATTCTGTTACCTAAAATATATAGTTTATAATAATTAATAAAAAGAAAAAGCCTTCTACAAAATATTTTCTCAAAAAAACTTCCATCTCAGGAGTTCTATCACAGCAAGTTTTGTACAGAATCTAAAAAAGTCCCTGGAGTGAGTATTTACTCAGAATTATATAAAAATGTAACATTTTTGACAAGCTAAAATCATATATGCAATTGTACTGAAGGAGTTAAATTCCTCACAGACATTGCAATAAAGGTCATACATTTGCTACAGTAGAAAATGAAAAATATCTTTTTTAGCAAATACCCAAAACTCAGGACATAAGAACAGCTGAACATGTGTTTTTATCCACATTCTGTCAACAGCTTTAGCAACTCAAGTCAAAAGCCTCTTAGAAAGTATTAGCTAGGCACAGTAACAACCATTATCTAAAGTGAGGCAAACAACAGACGATCAAAAGTTCCCAGAACCTGAAAGTCAGTTAAATAGAGAAAAGACAACAGCTAATCTACTATGAAATTCATACAAGTCCATGTTAAACAAAATCGTACATTTAGAATACATGTAAACACAAACAAACATAAGAGAAAAAGAGTATTTAGCCTTTTCTTCCCTCAGGAGACATCAAGAGTTCCCAAGAAATAATCAATACTACTACTGATCACAGCACTGGCATATACATAGAAAACCAGAATTGCATGAAGAAAATTTGAGCGTATTCTTACCAGCAAGCTGTAAAACTGTTTAATCAAAACAGAAACTACTCGCAGCAAACGCATACAGATGGGAAAGTATGGTTTTTCCACTGGTGCTGGGGAAGATGAGGTGGTGGAACCTTGCCTAAATTTGATATTTGGGGAGAAGAGCTTTATAACAAGAGGGCATACCCTTTCTTTAAGAAGAAAACTGAATTCCTGATGCTGAAAAAGAAAACAGAAGAAGTTTTATGCAGATATTCCTTAATTACTACCAGTAGCTCTGATTATGCATCTTATTTACATTTGTAGTTATGATCAAGCAGTCTGAAATCATGTGAAGCTTGGTATAAATTACCATCAGGAAAAGAGAAGGCAGAACTGCAGACACCATTGTAAAGCTACCAAAAAACATGAAATTACAATGGTCAGGTTCATGCCATGCACCCTTCTTGTATTTCGCAGGTTGAAACAGGCTGCTAATATATCACTTATAAATAGATAAATTTCTTTAATTTACCTATTGTCAGCTAGTAAAACACATTACTGCAGGATCATGGTGCATTTATATACAGTAGATAGATGCAATTCACAGTCTTGATTCTTACTTTACAAGTGGGGTGAGGTTAATGTTTTTGTAGAAATAACAATTCCACAAATTTAGGTACAGAACTGTCATAAATCAGGCAAGAAAAGAAAATGCATCTCCAGAGGAGATATAAACAGCAAAACCAAAAATGAAACAGAGTAAAACAAGCAGCTCTACAAAATGTATACACATAAATAAAACATAAACATAAATAAAGTGTTTGGGAATTGAAAAACATTCAAAAAGCACAGGGAACTTTTCTGTTAAACCCCCCCCAAATATGTAAAAGCTACAGGTCTTTCAGGAAAACAATATTCTTGTTAAATTAAAGAGAATCTAATGAAGTGTAGATTTTACTACCTATGTGAGTAAAAGTCTTCCTGTTCTTCATCCAAGAACTACTCACTTGTAAAAACACTTGTGGGAAGTCATTGAGGACTGACTCAAGAAGTTCAAGGCCAAATGTCCGCGTCATTTCTGTCATTCCCACGAGCCAGTAGGGAGCATCAGCATTAACTAACTGACAAAGATCCTTAGAAAGAAACACAGTAACATGGACATTCTCTGTACAGTCCCATACCAAGAAAGTTTCCCGCATTCATAATGAAATCTACACACTCTCCTCTTCTGTGAGTAGTTTTCTGATTTCAACATAATTTTTCTTTAGATACTTCTTTAACATAAATTCTAAAACATAGAAAAGACATTTCACTTTGCTGGTATCCTTATAGCACATGTGTTTATTCCTACCCTCAAAAATATCCCAAGACCAGTGACTTTGCTAAGTCAAGAAGATTTTTATTGGTGTGATGAATGCAACTACTCCTTTTCATTACATACTTGCATTTAATGTCCAATACCAACCACAAGAAACAGGACTGAACTACAGTTGCAGCATTTTGCTCTGTATTGGGTCTGGCTGAGATGGAGTTCATTTTCCCCACAGCAGTCCTTACAATGCTGAGCTTGGCATTGGTAGCTAGAAAGCTGCTGATAATACACCACTGTTTTTGGATACATCTGAATAGCACTGGCACACCCTCAGTGCTGTCTCTCAAGATTTTCCCCCCACTGCCACCAAGGGGCTGAGCAAGATCCTGGGAGGGGACACAAAAAATGTCACCCCAAATTAACCAAAGAGATATTCCATACCTCAGTTATAGAACCTAAGAAATGGGAGAGGAAGGGAAGCATTCGTTATTTACAATGTTTGCCTTTGGGAGCAACCGCCATGCATTCTGAAGCTCTGCTTCCCGGGAAGTGGCTGAACATTGCTTGCTGATGCACTTTGCTCATACACATGCAAACTTTTGCTTTTGCTTTAGTAAACTACCTCATCTCAACCTATGAATTGTTTTCCATATTTCTCTGCCCATCCAGCTGGGACAGGGAGTGGTAGAGCAGCTTGATGGACACTTGAGAGTCCAGCCAGGGTAAACACACCACAGGCTCAGAGAAATAAGAATCTTAAATTTAATGCAGACACATATGCTTAGCTATTAGTTAAGATTTAGAGTAAAACATTTTCCAAGCCCACTTGGAATAATTTTCCCATCATTCCCCTGTGATACAGCATATCATCACCAATAAGAATAAATAGCATAAGAAAGTCCAAAGCTCTGGTTAAGGACATTGTCAATATGCCAACAGCAAATTCTTGAAATTTCTTAAAGAGATGTAGAAGTACCCAGTCTTAACTGCAAATACATAAATATATGCTCCCCAACTACCTGAAAAAGCATATATGCATCCTTAGCACATGGCTTCAGTGTACTGACAGATCTTCTATTACTATTCCCTTGAACTGCAGCTGGCTGGTCAACAGCATCTGTGCAAAAAAACAAAACAAAGTTTTGTAAACAAAGGAGCTGTTAAAAATCAAGTACACATTAAGTGTTCTTACAGGATTATTCTATGAGAATGGCCAGGCAATTCTTCTTCAACTTATCATATCTATAGAAACAAACATTATATTGACTACCAAAGATCATCAATACCAAGCACTGCTTTCCAATGTTCTCTTCAAAACTACTACTGCCATATATTTCCCACTCAGTAATCTATGGTACCTGCACCATAAATGACACCTTAATCTCAAATCCTTTTACAGTACTAACCTAAAGACCAGTTCTCACAGCTTGAAAAAAAAAAATCTAGGTTTTATATATTGCTGCACTTAATTGGACTGACATAATGGTGAAGGATTTCATCTCCTTTAAATACAAACAAGTGTATAAAAGACAGTTTAAATTAATGATGTCTGTGGCTTTTTTATAACATCTATAGACATTTTACTACTTCATTATCTGAAAGAGAAACATGCGTCAAAACACCTGAAACAGAAACATCTGATATGTGTCAAAAAAGCAGGCAAATAAAAGGAAGCAGTATGCCCACCTTTGTATCGTTCATCTTCAGCAACCACCCTCTCAAACACGACAGTTACTACCTGCCGCACTGTAGCTGCCGCAGTGTTATTTGTGATATTATCTTTTGTGAAGTGCAGTCGAAAGCAAAGTACAATTGCCTGAAAGGAAAAAATACCAGAAAAAACATCATGTTACAACAACACATTCTGTCTTTTAGCTAAGAGTCAAGAAGGTTGATGGATTGAGGAATGCTTTCTGCTACAGTTTGTCAAAAGGTTGTCCAAAAAAAAAAAAAATTAAATTTGAAGAACCAGAATATGTTTTATGGATTACTGTAGCCAAAAAACTCTTTAGTAATCCTCCCCAAAGGCAATCAAAGAGTGGTATTAACTGAACACATTACAATGTGCCAATAAAATTGCAGTCATCATACAGATAATACACAGTAATTATCACACAGAACAACTTGTATGAATATTATGTCAAAAGAGCACTAGGATTGTAAGGTTAATTACAGAAAGGTCAGTCAGCTCCAAAGCTAAAATGTCATTCCCCTCGTACACTGAATCACAATTCTTTCACAATCATGTTGCCCTGACTGCTATTATTCCTAAGACATGCATTTCAACAAGTCATTGTGCTGGCAATGACCTGAATACTTTTTCCTACTGGGTTTTGTTATTACCTCTAACTCATAGTTTAATATTTACCTGTTTTATAATGAATTTTGAAAATTAACATCTGTATATGTAGTGAAACCTGTGTTTCTTCTTCTTCTGTCCATATACTCTGTTCTGGCACTTTCAAGAACCTCAACCACACCCTGCCATAGTGCTACATCCTGTGAGCCATACAAGATTCAGAATTTTCTTTTGCCTCTTTTTCAGGTTTGTGATTTGTGGACTCTACTCAGATGATTATCGCCACATCAGTTTAAAATCTTACAACAACTGAAACATGAACATGCAATAAATGTCTGGCTGAAACAAATTTTCTACAATGTAATCTAGAAGAGAAACTTACAAAGCAGAGTTTGAGAAACTTACAAAGCAGAGTTTCACAATTCACAGATGGTAAACAATGTTGCTTCTTCGAAGAGAAGTATCTTAAAAATTAAATTTAAATGGTCTGGGTCCTTTTTTTTTTTTTTTAGTTGAAACATAATATCAAAAATGTTTCATGTTTAAAACTACGACCCAAAGTTATTACTAAAAGAGCAACAACTGGACTGTTTTCAAAACAGATTTAAGGCAGGGTGGAAAGCAGCTTCTTTTAACACTTTCTCTGTCAGTGAGAGTGTACACTGTGCCATGTGCTCTGATTCTAGTTCAAAAACACAACAAATTTAACAGATGAGAAGGATAGGCATTAGCTCAGTGGCTTTATTTCAAGTTCCTATAAAGTCAAAAATGCATTATTGTGGAGGAATTACAAAACACATGGAAAAGGAAGCTAAAAGAAATCCTGTTTTCAGAGTCTAGCCATAAAGACAAAAGGGATACAACAGAATCAACAAAGTCCCTTCCTCTTTCATTGTTTTCATATGCTACATATGTGAAATTTCCCCATCTTTCCTCTTGGGTATTTCAAATTCTGCAGTTGACACCAACAAATTCTTACCTTGGACAGTGCTTCATCATGCACAACTGTATTGGTTGTTAAAAGTACAAGAACTGTCTGGAGCAATTTAAGTTCTTCAAGACTGTTCTCCATCAATTGCCAAAGCATATTAATAATGTTTCCGGCTGCAGCCTACAAAGAAATATTTTTTTGTCACCTATTACAATATTTATATGCTGGTATATCGTGTACATATATAAGAATATCGCTGTCATAAAGGCATATCATAACTGAATGTGCCTGTTTGTCTATACCATAGGACTAAATTGAGAATATAAGTCAATTTCATTGTCGTAAGCTTCCCGAAGTATTTTTAAAGAATTGACAACAGAAACCTCTTAATATGCAGTACAAATTAATTAATTTTTTACTTGGAAATATGGAAGACACAGTAAAAATATATTTTACCCTGACAATTCACTCAGAGAGAGAACAGTGTAATTTTACATTATGCAAGCACAACTGAAGGTGTATTTTAACAGCATTATTTTCATCAGCTTCCTAACACACTATCATGACATTTACTGCTGCAGAAAATGTGCATCCATTTTACCTTATTTTTAAAAATAAAATGTAACAAAAGTACAATAATGTTATTGCACAGAATATACTTTGTGGATGCACAAGGTTCATTATGTTGTTCAGTTCCTGCAGTGTAAGAATGTGAACTAAATGAGCTGGTTTCAATTTTCATTAATTTCCTTGTAAAGGTTGCTAATATTGCCTCCCCTTTTTTTTTTTTTTTTTGTGGTGTAAAAGGTTTTCTTTTAAATTACTGAAAAATAGATATGAGTAAAATATTTTGCGGACTATGTTCATTGTAATATAAAAAGACTCCTAAAACAATTCATTCACCTTCCGTTTGAGGTCTATATTTTTCACTCTGAAATATTTCTGGTTTTGTATAAAGATCGATCTTACCTCTGAAACAACTTCATGAGACATGAGCCTCTGTATGGCTGCTAGACATAGCTGAGTGATCTTTGGTTCTTTTGTTCCACAACCCATCAGAAAAGGCTGAACCACCTCTGAGCTGTTCTCTTTCAATGCTTTCAAAGAGAAATATGGAAGCAGTCAATGTTTAATACTTTGAAAAATACAATGCGAAAATTGTTAATCACACCTATTAACAAAAAGCAATCTCTAGTCTTGTAAATTTGGGATTTACACTGTGGATCACAGGGAAAAGCCAGGTGAAGACAGGCACTAGGCTGACACAGCTCACTTCCACAATTACCCTGGCCAAGGCTCAAATTTCAAGCACCTTCTCCCTTACACACTCAAGTGACTTTCCAAATCCAAAACATCTGCTTAAGAGTCCATGTGGTTAGCAAGAAGGTGTAAGGTTCTGCCAACTCCAGAGCTTTCCCTGGCCTTGCCACAGGAACCAGTCTCAGACTGATAGCACTGTCCTTTTGCTCTGCTTTGCCTCAGCACCTAATGCAAGAGCAACACAGTCTGGCACAGAATGACATTCCCAAGCACAGGGCAGGAAGGGGAAGAGCAAACTGCCACGGATAAAACAGGAAGAGAGAGACTAGACTGCTTGTGTGCTGGGTACATTCACCTGGCTGTGAATTTGTCAAATGCTGTTTTAGTGATAAAGGGTAACTTCTTAAAATGGACTTTTGCCAGGAGAAAATCAGTTTCCATAAACTTCTCTTTCTCTGTTTTTTTTTGTTTTGTTTTTTGGTTTTTTTGTTTGTTTGTTTTGTTTTTTGGTTTTTTGTTAAGAAGAAAGAGCTCCATAATAAATACAACATTCTACACTGGCATTTAAAACAGGTTTTGTTCCCATGTTTGCTTTTCCATGCAAACTTCTAAGACTTTAGCCACTCATCACCATTTCAGACACTAAAAATTTCCTCACACTGAATGTCATACACTGTGTTTTAGTCTGTGTAGTAGAAGAAATGCATTCATGAAGTTTCACATGCTTTTCAGAGGACAGTAGTTACCACAAACAAAAAATACGTTCTCACATAAAAATGCAAACATGATCTATACTATTAAGCATCACTACAACTAATTTGGAAAAAAAATGAAACAAGTTAAAACTACAAAAAAATACTTTAGTGATATTTTCCAACTGAAACACTGACTCAGAAGTTTCTACGAAAAGGACAGGCTATTATAAATTATGGATGCCAACTTTCTATAAAATAATAGTTCCTATAGGGTGATATCAACAGTCCAGTTTCATCAGCCTCTTCAGAGCCAGTGCAGGCTCTGCGTTCACTTGACATTTCTGAACTGCCACTAAATTCTAACCATCAAGCATAAAAAAGCAAGAAAAAAGATACCACAAAACATATATCCTTAACATGAGACTCAAGATACAGTTCTGAATGGCAAAAATGGCATGAATTAATAAATAACAAGAAAAATAATAAATTTCGCCTTTTACAATACTTTCTTCTATAATCCATTAAAAGCCAACAATCTCACAACAGAATCTATACAAGTATTTTTAATTAATGAAGCTGAAAAATTAATGTTTTGTAGATTTGCTTTTGGTACCTATCTGGTTTTACAGCAACCAGGCACATAGGATCATTCTTGGGGCTTTCCTGTTCAGAGGGTCTGGAGCTAAACTTTGATGATCCCTTTCAACTCAGAATAATCTGTAATCACGTGATTCTGTGGCTGTATTAGCTTCGGTTTTAAAATGCACAATAAATTTATTATTGCCAGGTCCGCCTCCATTTTGCTACCAATTTATGGCAGAATATATTAAAAAAGAAATCTACCTTACTGAACCATAACAAATGAGAAGTTTTTGGAAAGTATAACTTACCTGTTCATTTCATCGGCAAGATCATAATTCTGATTTTTTAGAAGAACTCCTAAACCATAAGTTTTTGCACACCTCAAAGCCACATGGAAATAATTTCTCAAATTTATCTCCTGTGATTTAAGGCTTTCTCCTCCTCTGGAATTTCTCAAATTCTTATAAAAAAATAATAAAGCATGTACACACTGCCAAGAATGAAGACTTTGAAACGGCTCAACTTAACTTTTCAAAGAGAAAGAAAGAAATTAGATCAATGACCTCAAAGTTCTGGCAGGTTAAACATATCCCACCAAAAATAACAAAGGTTTTAAGATTTTAATAAAGATTTTAAGCCTGCATCTATTTTTCTAAAAATTACAATCCTACACAATGAAATGCTTCAAGAAAGCACCAGATCAGCTTATTCAAAACAATCTGACACATTTATTCTTATCTATGTTAGTGAAATGACAGTTTACATCAAAATATTTTAAAAAATAATATCCTGATCAAAATATTTATTTGCATTACTAGAATGTCTCATAGATGCATCATCTAGCAGTCAAAAAGTATCATCCACTAGATTTCACAATTACATTGTAGCATTTTGCAGCTTTATTATTACAAAGCAATATACATAATTTTTCTTCAGAAGATTTTAAATATTAGCTAGACAATCTATTGACACTGCCTTATGTATAAGTTTAGCTTATAATTGATACCTCAAAAAATACAAGAGTTCATAAAGAATTTAGTCTGTTTACTGACATCATGCTTTAACTGTGGAATGTTAGGATAATGTGCAGTCAAAATACATTTTCCCAGTACAAAACTGTGGAACAGAGGACGAAAAAGTTATTATCCTATTAGCAAAGATTAACTAATCAAAATAACTTGTAGGACCTGCTGGTTTCCCAAACCTCTTAAAAACAAATCTGTGCAGGTTTTATGAATGAAATAAATACGAAGTACATTCCAGTTTAAACTTTCCAAGAGAAAATTATTTTTAAAATTTTACCAACTAAGAGAAAGTGTTCCCTCTAAAAGATGAAAGCAAAGACTGCCCATCCATGACTAAATTTAATGATCTTTCCTATCTCTTCCCTTTGAAAACTAAAAAACAGAGAACTTTGCAAGATTAGAAACTAGCTTTCTAAAATACAAACTTCATTATGCAGTAATGTGTTAACAGCTTCCAAAATGGCTAACTACTGCTTTCCCTTTTTCATTTGTGTATTTTGATATAGCTGACATTACCTGGCACACTTTTCCCACTTATGTCAGCATTCATGACAGCAGTAAAAACAAAGAAAATAAACAAATAAAAAAGAGGCATTAAAGTGAAATACTGAGGAGTGGGTCTGTTAATTCAAATAATCCTAGAAAATGCCTCCTTATCAATATCTGATTTACATACTTCAAAACAAGATATCGTTTAGCAGCTCTTTCACTGGACTTTCCAAACAATCTAGCATTTCAAGGATTTTGACTACATCTGGGGTAGACACTCAAGTATTGATGCAGGGACATTCAAATTTGGCCAAGGGCTTTACCAGCAACTGGCAAGAAGTCAACTTTATAAAGCTGAAGACAGTCAGGAGATATTGTTTTAAGCACTTACAAAGCTGCAGCTCACAAGATATGTCCTGTCCCTCGAGGCATTCGAACATCTTAAATTGAATGACCTTGTCTCAGATAAAGATGGATTTTTGCCTGCCAGTTACAAGTCCCCAAAGGCTGGACTAATACGTAGATGTGGATCATACGGCAGAATTCCACAAAGAGACTCAACCACAACAACTAAAACACTGAGAATTTAGGGCCTAAGTACTTCATGTTAGTTTTCTAAGTGGATGATTACTTTTGTAGAGCATCAACTGAAAATGGAGCCCTTCCTCAGCATCCTAGTAGCACTAACAGGAAACAAGTAGTGTTAAAAAATTTCTATGCTACTGGATTTTTTGCTGGGTGCTCAAAAGTAAAGCAACAACAATATAGCACACACTAAAAGATGTGTAGTATTATTAGACATATCCAAGACATCTTTTTTACATTTTGATCTGTAACTCAGCTTTATTTTTCCTATTGCGCAGTAAATAATTACCTGCCAAAATATCTGTGTTTCGTGCAGCTATTGTTTTCACTTTTATTATTCCTGATTCAGCAGCCTGGAAGAAAGAAAACAAGTAGTTTAGATGCTATATCATACATCAATATCTGCAAAGAAATAACAAATATCGTAGATAAATAAAAAGGTATAGTGTCAGATAAAGAAATGTGTTTGCAGTGGTTTCTGCCAGCAGAGCTAATGCAGAAGTGAAATTTTTGTAGTTGCTGGAATTCCTTTCTAGAATTCCACAGGAAGGGTTATATTCAAAAATTTTAGAAATCATGATTCTCATTGTATTACTTTCCAGTCTTATGAATGCAAAAAAAAATCACTAGTAAGCATAAACACTGTTACATAGTCTCTATAATTTCAAACTACAATTATAAAAATGAAACCCATTTTCCCCCTGGATTTTGGCTCCCAAATGTCCTATACAAATGACCCCAGGGCAACACCGCAAAGGTGACTTTGTAACAATACTGTCTGTTCTTCCCAGCATGCCATACAGTGCACAGCACCAGTTCCTCCCCTTTCCCCACAAGTATGACTTGCCAGAGCAGCAGCATCGTCCTCTCCCTCGCCCACTCCTTCAGCAGGGCTATGGGCTGGGTGACAACCAGGGCTGCCCAGCCCAGCCAGGGCATCACACACGGCCCCAAGGGAACAGCAACTCCCTCTCCAATGCCCACAAACACTTCCCTGCAGAAATCTCTCAAGTCATGCTCTCTAATGGAAATCAAGCCAAACTGGAAATGTCACACTAAAGCTTTGCATTTCAAGACTATGACTTCTGAAAGCTTTGTGTACAAAACACAAAAGACATATTATACATTGTGCCTTTCTGGGGTTTTTTTATTTCATTAATACACTATAAGCCTCTGGAAAGAATTAAATAAATCAAACTATGCGCAACAGGTTTTCCCAAATGACTGGATGCAAATTGCTGGAAAATACTGTTCTGCAAATTTGAAAGCACACTTCCCCTTTTATTTCAGCTTTGTATTTCTGTGCGCTTTCCACACTAAACGTTTCTATTTTTCCTCCGATACTACTATTTAAAGATGTGTGCTGTCACCACATAAAACAGATTAGAGAAGCAAAGAAACTGTGTCATCAGAAATATGAAAATGATAGTACACAAAGTTTTACCAAGTGTTAATATTCCCTCTCCATCAGAACATTATTCCAACAAGGTTTCACAGAAAGTCAGGTTAAGGTGACTGTATAAATTCACAATTAAATATTTTAATTAAGAGTTGACATATGTATTTCTCAAAATAGCTAAATGAAAAATGCAAAGCTGAGTTTTTTTTGTTTGGTTGTTTTTTTAAAAGTTTTTATGTCTCAAAACAATATAGGAAGACTAAACAGTGCCTTAAACACTGGAGATTTATTTAGATTTTTCTCAACACAGTTTTCTACTTTAAAAATAAAGTCAATAACATTCACAGTGCCTCATTAACAATACAACATGCTCAAATGAACACAAAGCAACATGAACATATATATTTTGCATACGTAAAATAAGGCGTGCCAAATGCAGCTCTTATTTATTTTAATTATATTAACTTAATGTGTTGAAGTTCTTGTCACAACATTTTGCTCGTATTTATTAATATGAAGGATTTGTCACAGTCCAACTTCAATTATCTTTAAACTAAAACTAATCACAATTACTAATGGCAATTGATTTCTGTCTTGCCAGGAGTGACAAACTCATTCTGATTCAAAGAAATATTAAGCCTGCTCATATTAGTGGCATTCACAAACACCATGCACTTCGCACAAAAATTTTCCAACATAACGGTTCTCAGTTTTTTCCATGCTGGTTTTATATAAAATATTATACATTTGGAAAAAAAAAAAAAAAGGTAAAACAAAGCAACTGCTGAATATAAGCATTCTTCTCCATGGGATACACAAATTTGTATGATCATCTGCATTATGCTATGGTTTTTATCCAGAATCCCCATTAAAAATGTTTACAGTTAAAAACTAATTACACCACATACATCCTACAAAAGAAAAATAAAGTACTCTACTGTATATGTAAAAGAGACAACTAGACAACATATTAACACTATCAAAAAATACCCCCATTGATCACAAATAGCCAACAGAAAACACAATAACTATAAACAGTTCTAATCCATATACATGAATGTAAAAGTGTGCTGCGATTGCATCAGTTTAAGTGGCAAATTAAAAGAAATACTGACCGCTTTTAAGTTTACAAATTTACATCAATTACTATAGCAGTTTGCAGGACACTGTCACATGAGAAAAGGATCTTATAAAGCACTAATCAAGGAGAGAGACAGCATTATAGTGTGTGTATTTATGGGTACAAATATGATCATTTACTTTCACATAAATATAAGACACAATGTTTTAAAGCAATCACCAATTTTAGATGCAACATTACCAGCTTCCCTTAGCACCACAACTCACAGTAGTCTAACAAGCAAGTCAGTTCTCTTTTTATTTTGAAAAGAAGGAAATACACGTAATTCCTGAAACATAACAAAGCTTAAATGTACTTAAAACCTTCAGACAATTAGATTTCCAATTCTGCTGCTTTAATAACTGTGAAATGAACTGATATAAAATGTCTCAAACACACATCTGTAATTATTGAGTTTTGGTTCATGTTTCTCCTGAAGCAATTGCAGTATCCAGTCTGGAAAGGTGAAATATTGACAAAGAAGAGAAATTGCCTCTCAGTGATAGCACATATTCAAGTCAATCTCTTCCAGTAATTTGAACTGGTTTTAATCAAACAGTAGATAATCCCATGGCAAAATTCAACAGGACCCTCTAGGCTCAAACACTTGTCCCATCATCTTTCTGTTTCAGTGTAAATTACCAAGTATTTGCTGATTACATGGAAATCACTCTTCACAGAGCCTGCCTTACCAAAGTAAAGCAAATAGAGAATTTATGTACCAATTAAAAAAAATTAAAAAATCAGGACAGTGCAGTTTCAAATACACTGAAAAGAGGTCTGTGCATAATATCTATCTCCTGGCCTCCAAGTTCCTCTCTGAATGTACAATCTGACAACAACATTCACAGCTGCCTTACAAATAGAGGTTCTCTGTATATGAGAGACCACAATGTGGAAATGCATAGAGACTTCCAAACACAGCTTCAGGAGTTTCTCAGATCCAAAACTCTTCCCCTCCTAACAGACTTCTCAGTCTTCAGTTGAAACAGGGAAGAATTTCAGCCTTCCTGTCATTAGATATGCTGTGAGCATCTTCCTGTTTTTGGAAATTTTTTCTTTGTTTAGGATCTAAAGCACTTATCAGGAAACAGAGGCAGGTAATATCTGCTCAGGCAATCAGGAAGGAAAGATTTCACACATCCTCAAGCAGAACCAACATTTACCAACATCCAGGTAACATTCATGAGCTAAATTTTTCCACATTGTTGTCTGTGTACATATATTTAAAGATCTGTAACTCATAAATCACATATGAAGCTATTACGTTAACTGGGATATTCAATTCTAAGTGAATTCAACATGACGCAAAGGCAAGCCATCCACACCATGAGTGGTAAGTGGATCTAGAAAGCACCAGTTCTTCAAATCTATCTTCTGGGACACCATGGAAGCTCTTAAATCCAGCTGCAGCAGGCAATCTACATTACCTAAAGATACCACTAGAGCTAACTCCATGACCATAACATTATCCAGCAGCCCAAGAACAGGACTTGTCTTGGCAGTACAAAGAATAATGGCATAGCATATGCTTGAACATTTAACTCTCTTGGACATCTTGGACGTCTATTGCAATGCATACAGATAGGCAAGTAAGGGACCAGAGGTGTCAGCTGGGATGTGACCTGACAGTACATCAGGTGCTCTGCAGTAATCTCTATGGATTTGTCATTACTCTGGGGTAAACATGAAAACATTACTCTTCTTTTACTGAAAAATAATAACATTGTTAACAACTTTTCCTAAAGGAAAGATGACACAAAATTTGAATCTAAAGTGAGAAAAAGCAATTGTTGTCTCTGCCATAGCAATCGTTTCTTTAAAAGTTTCAAACCTGGATTTTTAAAAAAAATTTTTAAAAGGATAAACATGCTGATCTTCAAAGGAAATTTGTATCTAACAATTAGGAACAGAAGTCAACACCTTTTTGACTTTATTAACCAAAAAAATATGTAAGGATATTTAATGCAACAACCAAGCATGTGATAATTTCTACTAAGGATTGATCTAACATTAAGAATCTTCTTGTATGAATTTCTATATGTGATAGCATTGTTACCAAAAGTTAATAAAACCAAGAATTTTCACTGCTAGTTCTTTGAATGACCATTTGTGTTTTCATTGTACATTAGAGCAAATTGCTATCTCCAGAGACACTAAAATTGTTGTAACGTTTGCAGTCCTTATCACACAAGTTATTGATTTCTCTAGTCTCAAAAGAAAAGCACTCAGGAATGATGATTTGTATTGGTATTTACATTATAATGTTTACCAACCTTTTATTAAGACTGGATGAGAGTAATATGTTATCTACAGTCACTTCCATATCTATTACATGAAATAAAAAGAGCAATTTTTTTCTATCCACGATTGTCTGCCTTCCCAACTGGAACACTAACCCTATATCCAACAGTTTAGATAAGAAGTCCTCCTGTCTAAAGTAGAATTTCACTTCATTGTTACTCTGGCATGCTGTGCAAAAGCACATTCTGGACCATTACTGTACTGCTAAATTATTATTTAAAAAGAACACACAAAAAACTCCTCACTAAATCAGTCTCATGAAAGCACTCAAGTGTACCACATTTGTGTGAAAAAGCACTATACTTGCCTCCTGTATTTTTATCTTCCCCCCCCGAGTACAATTCCTACTCTGACTGACCCTTCTCTTTTATATATACTCATTTTACATATAATTTAAACTGGCAAAATGCCAGTCTTGATCTGACATTGCTGTGCACTCACAGGGGTTTATTACACTGAACAATTTATCATTTTGTTACAAAATTATCATAAATTAGGAAAAAAAACATTAACAGATTTTATCATACACTTTCTTCTCCAGCTGAAGGTTTCAGATATTGCAGTTTACGTTTTTTGTTTTTCAAAAACACATAACCTTGTTCGTTTCCAGCTTTAGTGCAACTATATTAGCTGCTCTCATATTCAGAGTGCTCTTTCACACTTGACAGGAATGACTACTCCTCTGGCCCATTAATCTTCTGAAATTGTCAGTTTGCAGTACCAGTAGCCAATTCAGAATCCTGAAGGTTAACCATTACTAATGCCAGGAGAATTGCCAGAGTTATCTGAAGTGCGTCAGAGCTGCTGCCTCTGGAGCTGCCTCACTTGACGTGAACATAAAGATATTCAAATACAAATACTTACTATCACAAGTTTTCATTTGACAGTCAAAATACTACACCTCTGCTGGAAAGAACATCACATATAAATTAAAAGATCAAATCACAATGCATAACATAAAACAACTCATTACCGAACAGCACTAATGTAGACAGAAAGGCAAAAAAGCTAACACCTGAAAGAGAAGAAACACAAGTCACTTAGCAACAAATTTTTAAGTTCTTCTTCTCTCTTCAACAGACAGAACAAGGATGTACCTCATATGTTGTATTGTATTCTATATACGGATACCTAAATATTATGTATAATACATTATCCATAGTTTCTCTCAGGGTAAGGAGATACTATGTCTACCATTAAGAGATTTCTGAGTGATCCATTCAAGTATCACACAACTGATTTTAAAGCACTGAAACAGAGCACTTGCACTTGAAATGTAGTTACAGACTTTTGACACAACAATTATCATTCTATGTTAAAAATAAAACAACACCCTGTTTCAGAGCTTTCGGAGACATACACTTGAAGTTCAAACTAACATTGCCTTCAGTTTGTCAATCGCAACAGATGGGTCCGGGCAACTTTTGAGGATTTGCCACAAGTACTATATTCAGTCAGCAATGTCCATTTGCCAGACACCTAATAAAGAGAAACAACAGTTGACAGTTTAGGCACTAGTTGAGAACTGGAGTCACCAAGGATTTCCAACTTCAGCTACAAGTTTCCTGTATAAACTTCAAGAAGCCATGGGAGAGAGATGGGAATTAAATCAGAGATTAAGATGCACAAATTTAAATATTTAGACTCCCATTACAATGGAGATTGTCTCTCCTGAATGCTCCTTAATTCCGAAAGCTTCTCCTTAAGCTAATTCAGCTGACCCACTAGCAGGGGCTCAATGCAGAGGTCTAAGCTTAGGCCTCTGTATCCAAGACAACTACACGCAGACACCAGAAGACCTATGCTCTTCTGGACCCGAGGCTGGAAGCCAAGGAAGAAACATTATTGTATCTCAAGTGGCAATGTAGAACACCTAGTGTGTAGGTGTTCTGCACAATCAATCAAGCTTAGACACCCAACATCAGGCAACTTAATCCTGCACTGAAAAGTGTAACTTGGAAAGCAGAAAGACAGACCAATATAGTGAAACTTTTAATAATTTTCTTCATTCATTAAATTTCAAGATATTATATGGTGAAGAAATTTGAGCTGTGTGCCTTATGTGAATCACTTCAGAACACGTGACATTTCTTCTCATAGACTAAAATGATCACAAGAAACTTATGATTTACAATGGACCATGATGCTTAGAACACATCTGAATAGATGTTTTCCCCTAGAAATATAAGAATTTACTTTTAAAAACATGATTTTGAAAAAATATTACTGTATAAAGGTCAATATTGAATAAAAATCACTGCAAAATTAATGGACTCCAAACATGAAGCTAGCAGACACAGCAAATGGTAAAGATCAGAAGTTATAAAAGAAACTAAAAGAGATATTAGGGATTACTGGTTTCAAGTTACCAGCTCCGCTATGGGCTGGCAATTCAAGAATGCTACAGAGTAATCTCCAGTCACATGCACAAAACACATGCTTTACTGCAAGCTGCCTAAGTATGACAACATATTTTACAGCATTGTTTCTCTATTTCAAAAGAACACTTAAAATATTAGTTAAGTGAATATCCATTAAAAAAAAAAAACAACAAACAAACAGAAAAACCCCCTCTAGTTCTCATCCTTTTAATGTTGTAAAGACCTGAAAATAAACCAACCTGGAAAGCCCAGTGTAGGTTGAATTCCCTGTGGGCTATAGTGTCAGAATTACTTAAAACATTTTATTCAAAAAATAAAGCAGGAAACCCAAAAACTTAGTTACTCCTACAGAAAATGGTCTATGTCTTCTTTCCTAGGTTCATTTGGCTCATCCTTTTACCACTAAAGTAGCACGAATGCAGAGCACTCAGACACTATTCAATGCTAGAAGTACATCAAGTGACTCAGATGCTCATATCACAAGACAGTTCAGCATGTAATTTTTTTCCTGCAATATGTCTACTGCACTGTGTTCAACAAAATTTCTGAAATATTATTACCATTACAGAACAAACAGCTAACAAATATTCACACATGTTTTAACTGTTCCTTCCAGTTGCACTAGGAGTCCTAATGATCACTTTGACATTATATACTAAATTAACTGATCTGTATCTTTTTAATGTGTGTTTACCTTTTGCAATACATCCTCATGTCTAGTTTCACACAGCTACTGAATGACATCAGAGGTTCTCTAAAAAGGACAAGCTTCCCAATTAATTTTTTGGCATTAGCTTTAAAATGTGTTTTGCATATCATTCCTAAACAAGAATGATTTAACCCAGGGGACTGAACTGTCACGTATGTCAGTCAATGCAAACAAGACTGGACTCCAAAGGAAGAAATATAGAATAATGCTTGTCTTACACAACACAACACACAGCCTCTCAGAAAGGGCAAATCCTATCTCTAGAATAGGTGTGGACTGCCTCAGGCTAATCCACACCATATCTACTGTAATTAAATAATTTAAAGTTTGCTTTGTCCAGAAGTCACTCAAATCCTACCTTTTTAACTTTTACCCTAGGAGCTTTGTAAGGCTACTTGCCTGCAAGAAGAGTTACTTATAAAAGAAGAAAAAATAAGATTGCAAAATTGGATTCTATTCTTTTTCCTAGATACAGCAAATTACAATACAGTTTCAAAAATATGCCTATGTGCCAAAGGTACACAACTCAATAAGTAGCTAAGTAAAAGCAATGCTGCTCCTTCAAACAAGGATAGGGTAAAGAAACAGCACAGTGAGGCTACCAAAAGCTTTCTTCCAAGAGACTCAAGAGAGCATTTCTACAGACCAAAATATTCAAAAGCTAATTCTGCGATGCTCTTCCAGTGGAGGCAAGTTGAACACCACTTCTTTTCCAGCCCTATTACAGCAACAAACACCCTAAAACATACAGGCACCTGCAACCCATTACACAAGAAAAGGGCATGCCCTGGCTCAGGCCAAGCTGATCCTGCCAAGGGATGATGCAGTAGTCCCTGTCTGCCCCAACACCACCAGCCCTCTGCCTTCCCCTCTCCTACCAGCACAGATGTGCCTGAAACTGTGCAGGGAGCTGGATAAGAGTTAATTTTTGTGGTATTTTTTTAAACTCGCTTTGCTTTTACTGCTATTTAAAAGTCAAGAAAAAACCTGAGAAAACACAAAGACTACAAGCCTACTAGAAAGCTGCAACTGCTTGATTGGATCTGTGTAAACAACAAGGATTTACATACAACTGGAATTCAGGCTGCAAAAAACTTTTGGGTATACTTATTTTAACTCCATCTCATAATTTTAACTCCATTATTTCTGCCAATTATAAAAATTTCTCCCTTGTATTTCTAAGTTTTTTAATGCAGCGCAATTATCTAACCAAATCAGATGCAGTTTACTGAGCAGTATTTTCATTCTGTAATAAGAAACAGCAGGTAACCTATTTAGGACACAAAACCATTTTTAATTCTGTGATAAGAGGAAATTCTTACTCCAGTTCACTAAGGAGAGCACCACCAACTTTCCACAAATGCAGCACACAATACCAAAACTCCAGTCACTAGCAGGTTAAAACAGTTCATAAAGTTCTATGTATGCAGCATGCAATTCAGTGCAGTGTAAGCAGCATTGCAATACTCTCTAATACAGAGCAAATCTCAGAGCCTACTGTATTAAAAATTACATGTTAATGATCAAGTAGTATTGTTTTCTATAAGAAACACCAGATTATTTGAGATAACATCAACAGGACTGATGCCTGTACCAAAGACTGTTTCATCCCCTGTAATTTCAATCTCCAAAAGAGAGGGTTTTATTTACAGTTCCCTGAGAGCCTCTATCCCATCCATGGCTGGCATCTACTTTTCTAACTGGGCAACAGAAATACATCATGAAAATACAAACACATTTTTCAGCAATGTCATTATCTGTATGTCTGTCAGTATAAACAGGTTTGGCATATCAGAGATATAATCACTGTATCACTTCTTGGTCATAGTATAGCATTCATGCCTGGTACACTTCTGTAGTTAGTACTGATCTGAGGAAGCATCAAACATAAAAACCACCTAGCAACAAAGAGAAATGGGTTTCAAGTGTAAGAGTAACTGGTATTCTCCACACCCTTAAGAAAAATAAGTCTGTTACATTATTTAAACCCCAAATATTGTCAGCAATATAATTTCAGCAGCTCCTATTTTTAAAGCCTTAAATGGCATAACCTAGGAAAATCCTGCTCAGGTATTATTTGTTAACACAGAGCACAGACAACATAGAGATACTTTGGAGCCAACATCCTGTTATTTTCTCAGTTAAAAGCTCTAAGGGGAAGGAAGTTGGCCATATTTGTGTCCCAAGTTTAACACTGGGAGTAACACAGTAACTTCAACGTTTCTTAACAGATTATTGAAGTCAGCAAAAACCTCAGACTCTACAGCTGTAAGTTACTGGACTTACAACTACAAGATTTTCACATAAACATGACCTACTATGAAAACTTTACAGACTCAGAGCAACAGAAAAAATAAAATTAAAGTCCTCAAAACATTGAAGAGCAAGTTCCATTTTCAATAACAATTCATTAAGAACTCACTTCTACTTCCTAATTGAGGATAAGATCTAGACCCCATGGTTGGTTGTACCCTTCTCTTCTGCATCCAAACCTCACCCTCACCCTCCAAAAGAACTCCATTAAACTTCTTCAGCTGTGTCATATACATGCCTGTTCAAAGAATCATTTAATATTGTTTTGGTGTCCCTGAACCTAAGAGATACTGCATAATTTTGAAATAACATATGCATTAGAAAAGTGTTTAAAGAGTTAAAACTAAAACCCTTTTAATAAAAAAGGCTCTATTTTTCTGATCATACAACTGGTCTAAATCCTTACAGTATTGGTTAAAGAATTTACTCAGGCTAATATCTGAGCAACTAGCAGAACTGAGAAGTACATTACTACTTTTATCACAGCAAAATTCACTTTGTAGAATTTTAATACTATTAATATAAAAACAAAACAAACAAAACCAGAACAGACAATTTATTTTAGAAACGGCTGAAGATAACAACAGTGAGCAAAATCTTTGACTATGTCAGACACTAGAAAGATTATGAGAAGTAGTTTACCTTTATAAAGCACCTACCAAATCTAACAGCTATGATATACATCTCATAACTATTTATTTGGGACTAGGAGTTTTTCAATAGTTTTATCCCAGTATGGTAAGCTCATCAAGTGACGTGAAAGCATACACACCAACTGCAATACGAACTCATAAATTACAATGCATGTAGGAGAGTTTAGTTACACTGCAAGTTAAAAAGTGAGCTCATAAGTAGTATGAATTTGTTTTTAAAGCCAGTATTTAAACATGGTTTAATAAACTAGTGCTGTTTCAAGTCAGTAAGAAGAATATGCCATTCCTCTGATCATTCTAGCCAAATCTAATCACAATCAGACCAAAAGCATGCAATTAAAATATCTCTTTAAGCAGCTGAGATTTGACAAAAAAAAGGACATCCATTTTCTTTAGAACAAAAAAAGGGCTTCCAGAAGTGAGGAAGTAAGATCATTTCCTGCAACTGTATTATACATCCTACTGTAAGACTGCTTTCACCTCAGACTCTTTGTAAGAGCACACAACTCCCAGGAGAAAGTCCCACCTCCTTATAAACGTTTTCCAGTACTATTCCAATAAACCTACCCAAATCCCAAACAATTATGAAAAAGTTTGTTAAGTGCTTTTAATGAAGAAAGCTATACAAATTGCTGTCAATTTAAAGCAAACAACACAAAGGTTGAACTTACACAAGAATATGATAAACGTGCTGAACAAGTATGAAGTACATGCAGTAGTTACTATAACATTCAGCTACGGCAAACTTCATGAAGCATTACTAAAAATACTAGCTTACGAAAGACACTGCACAACTCCTTTGTAGATCTCAAGGAAAATAAATACTAACACAGCGGAAAAACTTGTTCAGAGACTAAACAAGAGTCACACAGTAATACACAGAAGGGAGTGCAAGCAGCACTCCCATCTCCCTCCAAACACACAGAAATTTTTGTTCTACTGACCGCAGCTTTTTCTTATTTACATGTGACCACACACAATTCGTCAGGACTGATCACAACTTTCTCTTATTTTTCTGTGACCACACAAAATTTCACAAACACACCAGCATTCCTCTTCAAACTAAAATAGTACACAACATGCTCTGCTGCAATGTGTCACTTCATGTCTTTCAAAACAAGCACAGTCATTAGCTTCAATTCAGCTGTTAAAGTGTATAATACTTCGTACAACATTAAATACGCTATCACTTAATTGGAACTTATGTCATATAACACATGCCATGCCTTTCTTATGTGCTTCTGGGTCTGCATCTTAATCTGACTTAATTGTTTAAGTCAGTTTACTTGTTTTTCCTCATGCTATTTCATAGAAAACTTTTTAAAACGGCAAGCAGCGAACTGCTGATAGGGAAAAAGTTAAACTGACTGTACAAAAACAACAGAAAAATATACGGTTAAAAAGTATATTTTAAGTTAGCAATAAAAATTAGGATTCCTCTTCAGTTAAAGTAATCCCGCTCACCGAGATTACCGAGGTCTCAGCCTGCACAGCATAAACTCAGATTTCAAAAATAAAATACACAATCCTACTGGAATGAGTTCGCTAAAGGGTTTTTAAGAAGGGATTAAAAAAAAAAGTAACCCAAACTTCTGTGTCTCCCAAGCTTCCTCGGTTGTGCCCACACCGTTGGAAAGCCACACAACCCCAAAACGACGCGGTAGCGATGACGAGAGACCCGCACAGCTCGCATCGGCAGTCAGGGGTGTGCAATGGTGAGGAATAAGGCACGCCGGCCCGGCCACCACCGCCTACGAGAGAGAGGAAAGGCACAGACCCGAGGGGAGAGCTGCGGGGCCCCGGGCTCCCACCGCAGCCGCAGGGCCGGCCGAGGCTCAGCCCGGCCCTCCTCGGCCGCAGCCGGCCCGTCGGGCTCCCCGCTTGCTCGGGGCGGCCAAGCCCCAACACCGAGCTCGCCTCCGGCGAGTTTCTCTCGCTCGGTGGTGCCGAGACAGCGAAGCCGAACACTGTGTTTTCCCCGCAGGACGCCGAGGGCGAAGCGGGGCCGCCCCCGCTTCGCCCGTCAACAGACGGTCTGTCCGCCAGCCCCGCTCCCCGAGGGGCACAGCCCGGCCCACGGCCCCCGCCTCGGCAGCGCACTGAAAACAACAGCCACAGAACATGCGACAGGCACAACCACAGCTAGGCACAGCCACATCTCGGCACAGCCACATCTCGGCACAGCCCGCGGCCGTGGAGGTCGGAGCTCACCGGGATCGGCACCCAGCTGGGTACTGGAGCACGGGCACGCCGGCAGCTCCGCTCCGGCCGGCCCCGGGGCCAGGGAGGCCCCTCCGGAACGGCGTCCGCCGCCCGGCTCAGCCCAGCACGGCCTGGCTTGATTCGGCTGAGCACCACTCACCTCTTTGACGGGGGGNAGGGCGGGAGTGAGGCGCCTCTCGGACCCGTCCTGCCGGGCTGCGCCGGGCGCGGCCCGGGGCCCCTTCCCCGCAATGTCACTGGGTCGGCGTGAAAGGGCAGGAGAGGCGCTGGGACCTGGGCCGAGGCGGGGGGGAGCTGACAAACTGCGGCGTTCGCGAAGGGTCACTGAGGAAGGAGGTGGCGAAGCTCTTTGGGCTTCAGCAGCCGCCAGCCCCGCCGAGCGGCTGCAGGGCTGTAGGTGTCGGTCCTCTCTGGCTAAGTCCGGCTCTCAGGAGCGTTTGATTGAAAAAAGCAAAAAGCGAGGTATACTGTTTTTCTTTTGAATCCTGAAGTTCTTGCTTTCTTTCCAAAGTGCGTGAGCGTGCACTGAAACAGATTGCCCGGAGAGTTTGCGGAGTCTCCCTCGCTGGAGATTCAAGAACCGTCTGGATACAATTCTATGCAGTGTGCTCTGGGGTGACTCTGCTTGAGCAGGGAGGTTGGACAAGATGAACCAAAGTGGTCCCTTCCAGCCTTGCCCGTTATTCTGTGGTTCTTCAGCAGGAGTGAAGCTTTGGGCCCTCCTCGGCCCGTGTGTGAACGCAGCGCTCCGTGGTTTCCTCTAAGCGAAGTGAGGGTGAATACTGCATTGAGAAGCTTTAAGATAAATACAGGCAGGGAAAAAACAAGGGCATGTGGAATGGTTGGGTCCCAGGTACCTTCCAGCAGTGTCCCTCAGAATTCCATACCAGCAATTTTTAACCCATTTCTAAAGCTGGCTCCGGAACAACTAGCACACGTTCTTGAGTATCTGTTACTTGTAGTAATGCAGGGGAGCTTCCTTCTGGAGGATACCATTCATCATTCACCATAACAATTAACATTTCACAAAGATTTTGGTCTCTGCAATAATAATGTTTCCATATTCTTGGCACTGCAAATACTGTACTGTGCTGGCTGCCTACATGTTATACAGCATGGTTGTGTTCTCCATCTATAAACCCAGGGATTTGGAAAACATCCATAAGTTCTGACATGCTATAGTTTTCCAGCCTGGGAGTCTTGAAAGAGAAACTAAGAAGCCAAATGAAGGACAAATTTTAACTGCCATACAATTTAAAAAATTTTAAGTAACAGCTTTTCTTCAGACTTTCTCAGACAATTTTCTAATATTTTGGGGTTTTTGTCTTATAATGAAAAAGTAAAAACTTTTCATAAATTTGACCATCCCTACTGGTATGTTGAGTTCATTTACTGTGAAAACCATTGCAAATTGTATAGTAAACAGGCTCCCACTGGCGCAGGATTGACTGTACATACATAAATCTTTAGGTCTGCCTTGTGAAGCAAAGAGTGCAGGCTTGTTTTCTAAGTAATTTGTTATTTTAAGGTCTTTATTTTTATATTGTTTTCAATATACTGGCTGTTAGCTTGGCAGAACTGGATAAATGGATGTGAGTTTTTAAAACTGTGTGTAATGCTGCTGCAATTGAATTAGATAGTCAAGCTTTATGTGCTTTCAGACAAGGAATTAGGATTTCACCCCTGTGTCCAGTAAAAGCAAACATGATTCTATAACATTGTTATACTTTCAAAGTGCATTGGTCTGTTTATTCCCTAAAGCTTTGATTTTTCTACGGTTACTTAAAACAAAACCAGCAACAAAAGAACAAGACTATTGTCTTCAGTAGAACAATTTGTGTGCTCAACCAATAAGCATTTTTCTAAGGATTTTCCCATCTTAGTGCATCTGTTCTGGGTTCAGCCTGATGCAATTCACAGACCAGTCCAAATACCTTTATAAGAAACGTGGATGATTAGCTAGGAGAATGCATGAATGAATGAATGAATGACTATGCACATGTATTTCTTAGGTAAGCTTTAATGATTTACTTCCTTTTTGTTGGTTGGATTTTTCCACAGATTTGCTGTACATAGTAAGCCATGGACACATTGTTATAACCTGAATCTACTTGTCTGCCTGTTTGCACACTTAATATCACTGACATTGATCATACATATCTTTTCAGCTACCAGCTTAGACACTCAGTCTGCTCAGCATTGTCAGCCAAATACTGCCAGATTGTTCATGAATTTGGAAATGAATTTTAGAGTTTGTAGAATTCTTACGTTGTAGAATTGAAAACTCTTCTGGATCTGCTGAATACAAGAACTGGGAACATGTGCCTGAGTCTCAGACATGCCTCTTAAGCAACAAGGTCATCTTTCTCACCGTTTTGATGCATGCCTTTTGTAAATGCAGAGAGTTAATCTAAATCAGTGGAGTTAAACTGTTTAAACTAGCCAGGATCCTTTTAAGTGACACTGATTTGATTGTGAATGTGGCTTCTGCAGTTGCATTTCATTGCAATAGATTCTATTGCACGTAGTCCTAACCCTCAGCAGAAGTGCTTGCCAGTCTTTCATACACTTAAATACCCTGGTTACAATTCAAGTCACTTTTGATTCAGAAGGTGGTGCAGTGTATGTGGACATCTCTGAGGGCACATTTTTGACCAGCATGTTAAGAATGCTAGTTAGGTGTTAAGCTGACTTAATTGGGAATAGTACATGTGCCTGCATGTCAGGTGCATCTCTCAGCTTTTAAGCTAACTTTGTATTGCACTGCAATTATTATGTTGTGGTTTGCTTTGTTATTAAATTATATGTTATTTTGTGATGGGCAGTGGGTGATTGAAATAATTCCATGTAGCTTTTATGGCCCTAATTACCAACAAAAATGCTCATGAGACCTATTGCGACTCATTAAGTTACCTCATGTTCATTCCAAATGATGCGCATCAGTCCTTTTAATTGGATTAAACATGGGATAGCATTCAGCTGTATTAATTTCAGGTGTTTAGTCCTAGTTACAGCCCATCCTGGTAGATGCATGCAGATGCAGGCTTTGTATATGAGAACACGGTTCTCTCATCATGCTGTACAGAGGCAAAACTATCAGATTTCATTCACTGTGGCAATGAATTGGTTTCATTGTAATGGGAAGAGTTGTGATTTTCCTCTGAGTTCACTTTACCTACCCTCCTGTATGCTTCTCTAAGTGATATGAATCTGTAAGTAGTGACAGTACTAAACTAACTTCAGGATATGAAAAACCAATTGTGTCGAAAAGTAAAGGTGTTTGCAGATGTCTCTGGTGATTTTTTGTACTGCAGAGTTAAGAATCATAATGGAGAAAATTTTGTCTCAGTTTGAACATAGATACTGATATCAAATGACAAAGTTAAATTTTAAATTAAAAGACAGTGAGAGATGGATTAATACCAAATATGTCCTGTAGCCTTTTATAAAAACTATGTATTGTATTGGTCTGTGTAAGCACAAAGAAGCCCTTTACTATGTGATAGCTCCTTAGATTATAGACCAAAGAAGTGGGCCAAGAGAGTACTTGTTGTGACACTTGTTCCCCCTGGTATATGGTATTCTTCAGAGGTTTTTTATGGAATAGAAATGAAGTCCTTGTTCCTTTAGGATGTGGCTGTGCAAGGAAGTTAGATCTACCAGCAGACTGAAAAGTACCTTTTCCAGTGTGAACTCCTCATTAATTTAGCCTGTGTTCCTTTCTGCATAGGTGTCAGCATATGTTTACATCTTAGTACCCATTTTGTTTGTATGCTTACAGTTAATGCACATTTTATTTCATTTGGTCAACTAAAAAACCACTCCCAGCTGCTCTCTACTGGTGGATCATCCTCTTTGTCATTAGCAAACTATTGGTAATTATGTCACGTTTTGTTTAAGGTCATTCACAACAGTGTTAAGCATCAATGCCCAAAATGCCAGACCTATGATGTGTATTAGGTACTCAGCAGTGATTTCCTGTTGAGTGCAGAACTCCAGGGCCTACACACAAATCTCTAAACCAGAGGCTTAGATGCTTCCAAGACTCTCACGTAACCAGACAGCAAAGCTGTTTTTCCAATTTTTCCTCCTTGAATCTTGTCCAAACAAATTCTCAAAGCAGTGGGGTTGTTGTTGTTGTTGTTGTTGTTTGGGTTTTTTGTTTGTTTGTTTTGTTTTATTGGTCTTTTGCATGCTGGTAATTGAATCAGCTGAACCTGGTAACAGCTTTTGTGAGAAAGAGCTGCTGTCCAATGTTTGAATTAATTTATTGCTGTGTTAGAGCTGGCAATGTAACAACAGACTAATAGAGACATGATAATCACAAAATTTTACCAACATCTCCCATGCCCTTTGTACTTTCCAGCTCACATACTGGAAGTATGTGGCTGGCCTGGGAAACAAAAATTACTCTGTGCTTTAAAGTGAATTTGTCTTTCATTCCCTTATACAAATAACAGAATTAATATCTGTTCATCTGTGATTTTTCCCTGCATGATGTGTAATGCAGCCCATTCATGATAATTTTTTTTTATGTCAAGTGTAGAAAAAAGAGAAACAGAGGTAGAGATGCTACTTGACTTACATAGAAAAACCCAACACTGACCATCCTTACCACCTTAACAATCTGTCTCCTCACACCAGTGCATGGATGTGCTCTTGGCTACCTGCTGGCTAGAGCATAGGAAATTCCAGGTCTGAATACTTACTGTTCCACCTGAGAGCCAAGCCCTGGAGCTACTGAACAGATCATTAAGTGGGATGTAGAACTTGTTCAGCCAGTCTGAAACCTTATTTCCCTTTGACAGCATGGTCATCAGTAGATTCCTATGGCTGTTTATTTCTAAGGGCCTTGCTTCCCTGCTTCAGTTGTAACTAACTAAACCATGCCATGATCTAAGAACATTTGATAAACAACTGAATTATAAAATTAGAAGTTAACATGTACTAAGTATTGATTATAGATCCTTTACCAAATGGCTCTGCTCCTGACCCACTCAGCCACACTTTGTCATGGGTGATACAAATGTCTGGTGGGCTTGAATGTCTTAGTTTGTTGGAGGCAAGATCACAGAAAGCCAGAACCAGCCTTACCAACAGTAGAATTTCAAAGAAATTGACACTTGATTGTCCTGTGATGAGCAGCTGAGGGAGCTGGAGTTCTTTAGCCTGGAGGAGGCTCAGGGGTCACTCACTCTCTGCAACTACCTGAAAGGAGGTTGTAGCCAGGTGGGGGGCAGCTTCTTTTCCCAGGCAGCTTGTGACAGGATGAGAAGACATAGTCTTAAGCTGTGCCAGGGGAGGTTTAGGTTGGACATCAGGAGGAATTTCTTCACCGAAAGGGTGATTAGACATTGGAATGGGCTGCCCAGAGAGGTGATGCAGTCACTGTCCCTGGAGGAGTTTAGGGAAAGACTGGACATGGCATTTAATGCGATGATCTAGTTGACATGGTGCTGTTCAATTAGAGGTCTTTTCCAGTCTAATGGAATCTGTGATTCTTTTTTTTTCCCCCTTCAGGACATTTCAAACCTTCCTGTGTAAACTAGTTCCTAAAAATTATTAGGAACTCAGTTCCCAATCCTTATAACGTGCTGGAATCACCTCTAGACTGTTTCCTTTCTACTGGTTTACCATTATCTTTCACTAAGAAGTTAAATCCATTGCTAGAAACCAAATTTCTTTTTTGTTGTATCTCTGCAAGACAAACCATCACTATCAAAGATTTTAATTTCTAGTTGCCTGTTCATGACTTTTGCAGTAGTTGCTTTTTTAACCATAGGACATTGCTCCTTTTTGAAATCCTTTACCATCTCCTTAGTAGTATCCTACAGCTACTTTATTATTACATTCATCTTTTCTATTCATGCAGTATAGGCTTCTCCATACTCTTGGCTTGTCTTAGTACGATTCATCGTTTTTACATACATTCGTAGTTCTGCACTATATCTTCCTCTCTGATATTACAGAAACAATGTGCATCATAAAAATGAGCTTCCTAAATTACAATTTCCGACTGACTGTGACATTAACCAAACAGAATTTCAAAGATTACATAGAGGATAACCTAATACTTCCCATATTAACTAGTACTACAACCTTCTTTGATTTATCTTTTAATCTGTGCTACCTTATCTCAAAAATATTATATAAATAGCTAAGGTTAAATTTTTCTGAAGACATCTGCTAAGGCATTATTTCCTGTACCAAAAATCAATATGTTATTTGTATTTGCTTTTAATAGGTATAGGTGATACAGAGTCAGTAATTACTGTTCCTTGTGTTTGCAGACTCTTCTCAGGTAAAAGACACATTTACACACACCCAGAGCATAATATGTATTTTAGAATGTTGACAGATGTTGAAAACAAGCATAGCTCATCTGAAGTCTTTCCAGACAGCATTCATTGTGTTCTGGAAAATGCCTTTATGCCTCCAGAACTGGTTGCAGACCTCTTACCAACTGCACGTTATGTAGGTTTTAATTTTCGTTTTTAAGGAATTACTCATTTTTCAACAGGGGCATATCTGAATGGGTCATTATGTTTTAACAGATATTGTCCTGCAGAGGCAAGGATGCTCTTCCAGAATGCAAAAGAAAGAAGGAAAAGGGAGATGTGTGTTTTGGTATAGGCTGTAATGGGGAGAAAGTGTTACTTGGAGGAAATGACAATAAATCAAAGGTCTTTTTCATGGTTTAAACCCAGTTGGAAATTAAGCCCCACACCAGCACTCCCCTTCCTCACCCCTCTAGTGAGAGAGAAAAAAGAGGGAGATCCTGAGCTAAGAACAACTTACTCGAAACAGCACTGAGATAAAGAAATTAACAATATCAGCAACACTATTAATAACAAAAGTATACAAAAAAGAGGGTGATTTACATAGAAAAAATGTATAACCGAGCAACCCAACCTGGTGCTGCACAGCTCCAAGACAAAAAAAAAATGTCCCTCTGTCCCTCCTTGTGCCCTGTTTCCCCCCAAGCCCAAAACAATGGAAAACAATGGCAGAGAAACCCTCTGGTCAGGACAATTGTTACCCTACTTCTCCCTGGAAAAAGGAACAC
This sequence comes from Ploceus nigricollis, assembly GCA_013399945.1. Lineage (NCBI taxonomy): Eukaryota > Metazoa > Chordata > Aves > Passeriformes > Ploceidae > Ploceus > Ploceus nigricollis. The sequence continues at coordinate 983,994 of VXBC01009130.1, read as the reverse complement.
CTGCCCTGTCCCATGAAGCAAGAGCCCGTTCCCTGCCCGTGGCCATGATGTAAGATAATATGGAATAGCACAATGACTTGGCCATGCACACATGGCTCCAGGCTCCATCCCTCATGTCCTTGGCCGAAACCAGGACAGTGTAACAGAGAGGGTTTGGAGTGGCTTCATGAGTGTAAGTTGGAAGCCATGGTGAAAGAAGGGAAGAAAAGTCATACTATTTGCTATGCTGAACAAGAGCATGAGTTTTATTCCCTATTAATGAATTATAACACTAGTGAGTAAAGGCCTTCCCTCAAACCATGGTGAGCTCGGAGCAAATACATATGTATTCAGGCCTGCACTCAAAATTTCTGAGTGATTTTTTATGGGTACAGTTAGGTCTAAAGAGGGAGGAACATTCCTCTGAAAAGAACAGGATGTTTATGGATTCAAAGATCTCAAAGCTGCGGCAGGTGGCTCAGATGACTCAGACTAAGTTTCCATCCTAGAAAGGGAAGGGCCCTTGCACCTCTCAGCTGCCTCCCTCTGTAGCCCAGGGAAGGCATCTAGCCCAGAGTTAATAGAAAAACCCATCACTTGCCTCTGCTGGTTGTTCTGCTAGTATTTTCCTTCTCCTCTTTAAAAAATTGCATAAAAGACTCCCACACTTACCTCTGTTTTCAGATTGTCCTGTTCCAGTTTTGAACCACTAGTTCTTTGAATGTTTCCCTACACTCCAAGACTCCCTGCATAGAGTTAAGTCCCCCCTCATAAGGTGTCACATGCAAATTGAGACACTTAGGAGTAGTCTTCCTGAGAAATTAACTCCTCTTCTCCCCATCTGTTAGTGCAAATGTATTTACTCTGGGGTTGTAACTTTTTTTCTATGTGTCCCAGTTTACAATCTGAACTTTGAAAAGGTAGGAAGACAAATAATGTATTTTCACAGGCTCCTTACTGAAGATCTGGAAAGATTAAGCCAATTTCTCATTTCTGTTTATGTATCCAAGGACTAATTCTTGTGCCACTGTTTCAGTGCTGAATTGCTTGTCACCAGGGCTACAGAGGATATAGCGGTATTTACTACTTTCCACATTCTGTAGATACGATCTGAGTATTTTGCACACTGAATAAAAAGTGCCACCAACTTCTTCAACAACATCTCTATTCCACACTGACTTCCTAATGGAAATTATTTGGAGGTTGTTGGTCATTTCCTAAACTTTGTGTTGGATGATGCTGTGTGTACCATTCATGTTTTGATGAGAGTACTGTGATACTTGAAGTGACAATTAAGTGCCAAGTACTGTAATAATTTAGGTGCATCTGTATTATCAACTGTCTTTTTCAGTTACTGCCCTGACAAATATCAAAATTTACCTTTTATTAAACCATATAGACCAATGTGAATTCTTTATCAATAGAGAGTCCTGTATTAACTGTTGCATAATTTGGCACAGGATGATGTTAATACTACCTGGCATATAGCACCTCAGTTCATTCCCTAAATAAATTTGTCACATTTAGACTATTCTGGCATTCCATGTTATTCCAAGATATAATTTCAGTACGACAGGTCTCTCTGCTTGCCTCAGGAGAACATGATGCCAGTAAAGCATGCAATCTTAGAACTAGAGAACTGGAACTGTTTTCACAATGTTTACCCCCCAAGGAAAGAGAACTAAAGAAATCTGAAGAAAGCAATTTGCCTGCAGACTAAGAATATGCTTATTCTAACAGATATAGTTTTCCTATTGTTTCACTACATTTATGGTGATTTTCTTTGACAAAGTAACTAATACTTAGAAACAATGACAAACCATACCCTGCAACTACAACTCTGACATAAAGAAAGCAGCATAATTTTTAAAGAAAAATTGGGTTTGCCAATTAATTTGTCTGCCATACTGATTTCCCTCTAAAGATTTCAAATGTCTTGAAAAAATACACTACACTCCATAACACAGGGCTAACTTCCTGGGAAACCTAGAAGGGTCTGTGGCCTTCCCATTGGCAAGTAGCTGTAGATGCTGCAGATGTTTCCACATCATCTAACTGTGCAAGATCTGAGTTTTCTCATCAGCTCTAAAGTAAGCTGCAAACTTCACCTCAGTGTGCCAGGAAGGCAGGTGGGACTTTAATTTAGGTGGATGAAGCATGGAGCTATCTGCACCAAAACATCCAGAATACTGTCTGAAGCCAACTAAAACAAGAGGTCCTGGGCAGTGTTTCTTTACCTCTCCTTCCCTCCCAGCCTGGGTTTAACTGACATATTGCTGTCACAAAATCCACAAAGTGGGAATTGCAAGCTGTCTTCTGCTTCCTAGTCTCTTTCTGTGACCATCACATTAACAAAGTTAAGTGAATCTTGTAATTTTAGAGTTTATGCTGACTTACTGACAGCAAACTTCTTGATGAAAAAAAGCATGCTAGATTTTTGTCTGACATGATTCTTAACAGATGTTAGGATCCTCTTCTTCATATAAATGATGAGTTGAGAATAACTTTCGATAAACACTGTAAACAATAATATACTTTCTGTACTTTAAAGTGTGTCCTTACTGGAAGAACTGTATCTTACACATGAATATATGTTTTATAAAATGACTGAATTTCCAGAAACCTTTGAGACTTGAATAGAGATACTACTGATTTTTATCTCTGATTAGGAAGCTGATTATCCAAACTGTGTGTTTGTAATCTTGGAAGCCACATTAACAATAACAAAAAAAAGAATCCGTCTGTGCACTTTTTTTCCTAATTAAATGTTACTTTGATCAATACCCTTTTAACTTCTAGTTGGATGATCCAATTATTAGTAGGTAAGTGCATTCCTTCAAATATAACATTCCATATGTGTGTGTTTATTTGCATTTTCAAAGGGAGAATGAAGTACATTAGGACTCTGAGTTATCAGATATTAAAGCTCCAATCTACAAACTCCTAAAGTAGTTTGGTAAGTCAAATCAGATTCTTTGCTCTGTGTGGTTTTTCCAAAGTTTTAGGCTAACAAGATATGGAAAAAAATGGGAGCATGAATATAGGGGGGCTCTTTTTATGTGTTATTCAAAGAGCTGATCACTTCTCTAGGATTACTTCCAAAAGCTTGTATCATTTCCCCCTGCTGCCAACCCCATAGGTTTGTCTAATCTTAAATATATTCCCTCATTTCCCAGCCATCTCACAATTAGGATATTTGCATTTGATTATTGTTACAGTAGTACTTTCACAAACAAAGAACATTATGACATTATTGTTTTTACAGTCTTATAAGTGTTTTAGGGCCAATAACAAGAGAGGAACCTTTTTATATATACTATCTACTTGAAATATTATTAATCTTGTTCTGTGTTGGTCATTACATAACCAATTTGTAACTCAGAATATAAGTCTCAAAGACTACCCATGACACAAACACTGTGGGAAAGGAATTTGTAACAAAATGGAACACTAAATAAGGCCTTGAATAGCTTTATTGAAATCTGTATAAATAAACATGCGCATTTCAAATGTAAACCCAAGTGAACTCAAGTGCAGACAAAATTTTAACCTCTGTCATGCAGGAGGTTAGTTTACATTTAAAAAAAAAACCTCAAAGCAGCTTTAAAATACCAGGATGAAACACCAGTTTAATATCAAGGTATAAAGCAAAGCCATGTCCAACATATCTCATTTATATCCTGGTCAAATGCAATTTTTTAAACTTTTTAATGCTAACATAAATAAATAATTTACCAAAATGTGCACTCACAGAGTGAACTTTTATTTACAATACACAATTTATAACCTATTGTATTTGATTAGTTCAAGTGAAGAACATCATACTTTTTGCTTTTTTCTTTTTTAAATTTTAAACAGTGGGACACAAAGCAATTCTCCAGGTAGTAGATATGTGACATGTGCCCCCACATTTAAGAGCCCCTCTCAAAGGCAGTATTGTATGCAAATCAACAATACATTCTTCCAACTAGATCAATGGGAAAGCAGCAAATCAAAAAATATTTCAAACTGTCACACTTATTTTGGCATCCTGGACCCCTGAACACAGTTAACTGAAATCCAACTTGGAGTTTGTATGCCTTATATACTGTACAGGTTCTGACTTGAACATGCAAATGCCAATTCTCTTATGAGTTACCTTTTCAGATACACTGTAAGGCTATGGTGAATTCCATCCGGAACACACAAATAAAATTAACAGGCCTACCTTTAAAGTGATTTTGTTAATTAACAATTTAAAGGCAGGTCATATTGAAAAAATTCTCAACTAAGCCTGATACACAGTCATTACTATGGATACAGAATACTATTAACTCTGACCTTAATACAGAGTAGTTTGCAAGCTGTCAAACTACAAAAACTGGGGAGAGAGAACTTACAGCACAATTTAAATTTTGGACTGTTATCAGATAAAAAATTATGCATGTCTTAGAAGCAAGATAATAGGAATTATGTCTGCAGAGTAGATTCCAACAAGCAACAATGGATACTTACATTTAATTGAAACCCCTTTTTGTTAATGCAGCATGAAATCCAGAACCTGTTCCACAGCAGAAGTAAGATAAATGTAATATTCTGGATGTTCCACTATGTCACAAAAGGTTAAAACACCTTTTTCAGGCTATTTCTTCTATTGTGACCGAATTTTAAAGAAAGAAAAATAGGGAGAAACAAAAACTTGTTGTTTCAAGAAAACTACTTTAGGTATTTATAACATTTTTACTTGTAGTCTGTTGGCAGCCTAAGGAACATGTATATATTCATCCAGAAACTAGACTTGGCAGTAGTATTCTTAAAGTACTAGGAAAGTAAATGTCAGAAGTCCACAGATTTAATATTTTAGTTATTAATTCACATCCAAAACAAAAGAAAACATAATCCATCAGAACAGCAGCAGAAAACTTAAAAGGGGTTTATTTGTGATTTTCTATATATACCTTGTGAATATGAGACTGTAAATGCATTAGAGACAATTTCTGTTTAAGTTTTTATTGTTTCACTTCAAGTACTGCACATGTTAAAATGTAATAAAGATTTACATTCTATTATCTGAAACTCCCCATCTCAGATTTTTACTCTTAATTTGGTGGGCATTTTCACTCTTTCAATCCGTATCCCCAGTAAGAGAGTCTCTTTTATGGCTTCTAGTTCTTCCCATCAGTTAGTGTGCATACAATTTTCATTTTCTATATCATTATCATTTTCATTGCTGTCTTCATCACTTTCTAGTGGGATGCCTGTGGCAGCTGAAGCACCTTGTTTAGTTTCCCGGTCAAGTGGGAAAAAGCCAGTTCCACTGATTGTGTCCTGTCTCTGGTAGAAGAGCACATACGCTGCTTTGGACTGTAAAAGAGAGCAGTACATTATGTTCATGAGGCTTCAAACAAAACATTTACAATCCAGGTTACTAACTCTTTTTCTTTGCTTCCAAGTATACAAGGTAAAATTACAAAGAAATCCAGACTGTTTATGTTACAGTTATTTTTGCATGTTGTAGCAAAACAGTTTTTGTTTGTACTGTCCTTTGAAAGAACACAAACTACTGTCTACAAATTTAACATAGGTTTCATGGTTTACTCTTCATTTTTCCTGCCCTGACATGAAAACATCAACAGTCCCAAATTTGCAAACATAAAAGATACTTGCCACTATCTGGTCCTCACTTGCAGTGGACACACTGCTGTCATCAAAGTAGTACCATTTTCCATCATCCTTATTTTTTGCAAAAGCAGTATCTAGGACAAAAAAGTAAAACATCTCAGGACTTTGTATCTTCACAGATGTACTACAATCAGTTACTAGACTGTATTACTGTCAAACACTTCATATTTAACTAACTAAACCTCAATTATCACTATTAAACATCTTTAACACTTTATTTTTAACAAAGAGAGTTTAATCACTAACATTTCCCTTCTAAAGACAACGTATACTGAAAAGGACAGTCAAAATACAATCCCTCAGTCATTTTTTCTCTCTGCTTTCAAGGAGAAGCACAATGAATAAAAGTACAGACAAGCAAGACAAAAATCAGTGGTAAGAGTACAGCAGCTCTTACGTTTTCTCTTTTCACAATATGCATAGCTAGAAGTATAAGAGAACCTAAAATTACCCTTGAAAGCTCATTGCATACAGATTTTTTCGTTAAAATACTTGTGAAAGCATTTCAAGGTAACAGAAAAAAATTGTCCCTCAACCATTAAAAAGCAACATTGATTCAAAGTGATCAGTACTTCAATCAACATCAACATGGAAAGAAAAGCTGACATCTAGAATGATGACACTTGAAATCAACTTACAATGCCCTCCTCCCATTCCTCCATAGTGGTTGGAGACAGCAATCAAGTTGTAGCGGCAAGGCCCTGCATTGGGATTAATAAGGAACTCTGACATGTCCAAGTCACTGTTAAAAAACAAAATAAACAAAATAAAACAAACAACAAAACCCAACCAAAATTCAGTCATGTTAATAGCATTTTTAACCATAGTCTGGTGATCTCAGAGCCCTTTACTTCACATGTCCTAGAAAAATACACCAGACTACTCTGCCAGTGCATCTCTTTCACTCTGTGAGAAATGGAACAGGAACAAGCAATCTTCCATAGTTTTACACTATAATTATTTTGCCAAGTTTATACTTTTAACCCAGAAACATTTTGTCATTAGTTTACTGGATCCTCTCATGGAAGCTGAGAACAAACCCATTTTATGTAATTGCTGTATTAAACACACGCCCTAGTCATTATTTTATCCTTCTAGCATCAAAATATTTGAATTTCTTACTTTATTGGAAAATCAACCAATGTATCCAACTTGTCCCTCATGTATCTGCTGTAGGAAAAGCGCTTCAGATGAACTACCAGTACAGGGGGCAGTGACCACAAGTCTAACTTCTTAGTAGCTTGCTGATGTTCTTTACAGTTTGGACAATACCTAAAAGAAAAAAACATCAATTTTAAGTAACTGTAGTCCATATGTACGTTAAAACACATTACTAAAGAGAAAGTCACATTCATGGGAGGAACTGAATGAGCAAAAAATACACACTCTTAATGTTCTGTTACTAATGCCATAGATATCCCTTCCAGTTTACAATGTGCAAGTGTGATCCCAGTGAAGCTCAACATCATTAACACAGAAGCAGCATCCTCCAATATTGGATTTTCATCTCCTGCATCCCTGATCAGATCCCTGTATCCTTAGTTAAAACACAGCATTCTTGTATTTTATGAAAAAAAGATAAAGTGTTAAGAAACTAACTATTAAAAGCCAAAAATAACAAACAACTGCGATTCTTTCAAAATTCAATTTCCAAATTCATCCATCCACCACCCTATCCCATTGAGCATCTAAAACCAGATTACAGTGATTCCTAGAACCTGGAAAAACTCATTACTAGAAACTTCCCTTCTTAGCAGGCAAGTATTGAACAGGCTGTGACTTAGAAATTTCTGTTCCCTGCAATGCATGCTTGAATCATTCAGCAACTAATGCTCAGGGAGGAAGGTAAGTAAGAATGAATGGAATAAACTCTTCTGTGAAGTAGTCTATGCATATTCTACACTTTGGCATCTAATAAGTAAAAATCTAGGGGAAAAAAAAAAAGAAAAGAGATGAACCCTAATGAAAAGACTGCACAAGTGTCTTTAAATAGCAACATCAGATAATGACAAAAAACTAGGAGAACTGTAAGGGCAGGCTGGAATTGAAAATCTGTTTTCCCATGTGGCTTAGAATATGTAGAACACAAACAGTGCTGGACTAGGGATGATGAACTCTTGCAGATTAGACATGTAACGACCTAACAAATAAAGAGAAATGTGATTAATGACCTCCGGTGAGATGCATCTCTAGTAGCAGCTGCTTGACTTCTGCAGTTGTATTTAGTAGTTAAAATACTCTGCTTAAATGTGCTGCCAAAATGGAAGTGCTTTACACCCTACCTGGGTTATATGGTATCTCAAACAGTCTATCCAGTGCTGTATAATCTAGCAAACCCAGAAAAAAAAAAGAGATTTTGTAAGTTAGCTCCCTACCCTGCACAAATATAGGAGAAATTCTGGTGACAATGTTTGGAGAGCTCCAAAACTTTTGGGTCTCCACAGAAGAAAAATTGGCAGACTCTCTTTTCAAACTTAATTCTGAGCTTAAAGGTGTTGATGAAAGATTACCTGCTAGAAAACTCCTGAAAAAAAAGGATCTTATGGGAACATACTATCATTATGAATATTCAGATATGATTCCAAATTATAATTTGGAAGAACCATGAATAAAATAAAAGTCTCTGCCAAAATCCTAATGGCTAGAACATAAATTTGAGGAGTTCTATTGACTACACACATCCCCCATCCCATAAACTTGCTGTCTATGCACATCCCTATTTCATATATCAATGCAAAGCAAGTTATGTATTTGCATAAAGAAACTACAGTATGCACCAACCTCTCTCATCTCAGAAAGGAGTATTTGTTTAAACCACTACATTGAATTTGTCACAATATTATTCATTCACTGTCCAAAGTTCACAGACCAGAGCACCTTAAATATCAACCCTTCCTCCTAATTGTGAATGCATTAAATATCTTCCTTACAAACATAACCTTCTGTACATGGTAAAAATTTTGGTTAAGTAATGGATCAAAACAAAAAGCATTTTGAAAATTTACAACTATGTTTGAAATAACAAGATTCGAAATACCATTAATAAATCAGCTACTGATCTCTATGTTCAAGTGTGGTTTTGATTAATTTTGAGAAATAGACCATAATTTTAATTTTTTGTGCTTACCATGGGTCTTCAGCACCTAGTTTTTCCTTTGTTGTGAACAGCTCAATGCAGTCTTTTAATTTCACAAAAGGCTTTTTGGGAGGCTTATATTCCACACTTTCATGTTTTTCAAAATCCTAAAGAGAAGTATTTCTTGAGTTAAGAGAACAAATGAAACAAAACTCATTTTAGTGATGTCGTCTTACTATAAACAGTAACTACAAAGCTCCTATATATGGAAAAACTGATCAGAAACCAAGTAAAAAGTTTCCACAGCTTCAGATTTACTTCCCAGTTCATAAGCCTCAGATTTGCTAATTACTTGGATGTATATATGAAGTTTATTTACAACAGCATATTTACTAAGAATAACATGAAAAAAAGATAAAGTTGCTTCTTCTTGCGAAGACTTACAATCTCGTATGTCACACTAATTAAGTTGCATTTTTTATGTTTAGTTTTTATTTGTGCTGGAAAAGGGAGCAACATAAACAGCTTACCTCTGCTGCACTATCATCAAAGTATCTCTTCTTCAGTTCAGGATCCCAATCCAAAGCAAGGAAAGATCTTTCTAAGATTAAAAGAAATGTTTTCTCTTAATATTATTTCTTGCTTTACATGAAATTGTATTAACTTTGGGCAAACACTCTTCAAAATAAATTAAACAATGGTGTAATGAATTAATTACAAAAAATTGAAGCACATAAAAATTCTGCATTTCAAAAAGTCAACTGAAATATAAAATTAGTTATTTATACAGAATTTACTATTTAAAAGAAAACTATATCAAACAGCACACAAAGAAAATGAAACATGAGAGTCAGAAAAGTCTCAGATCCAAATATTGCCCACTCTGTTCCCTGTGACTTACCATCAAGCCTAGGTTGCCTATCATCAAATCTAATATGCCTGGTATCATCTTTGATGTAGTTTATGTCAGTATTGCCTAAATTATTGAACTGGAATGTAAACAATCGCTTTTTGTGTCCCGTGAGTGGTTGACCTTTACAAGTATCCTCAGTACACAATCCATTTTCAGAGTCATTGTCACCCCCAACTGAGTCTTCTGATTGGCTGTTTTCATTCTCTGAGGGAAGTTCCTGATCCTGGCTGGATTCATCATCTTGCTCATCTGTTTCCATTTCACCTTAAGAAGTTGGAAGAATAAAGAGGAAGAAATGAGACAGAATGACAGTAATTGAAAAACACTAGAAAGTTAACTTCCATTTCAAATTCAACACCAAATACTAAACAAGTTTAGATATTCCAGTCTTACTTGGAGATCCTTCTTCATGTATTCCATTTGGGCCGTTACCATTGATACCATGGTCCTTACAGCAATGCAGGGAACCTTCAGTGTCTTCACTTTCAGTACATGTTTTTACATATCGGCTAAATATAACAAGTGAAAGCAACAGTTAGAAGCAATGGATTGCTAAATAATTTTAATTATTCAAACTGGTAATTAAATTGTTATCGCAAGTCCTTGCTACTGTACTGCATTTCTGCATTCCTTTCTGATTTACTCAGATTATCAGTTTTATTGCCAAACGTGTCTAGTGTTACAAGCACATAGGGAAACCTGCTCGTATGTTTTTAGCAGCTACTTGGTCTGAGACAACTTGATTCTTGGTCTCACTCTCTTATTTGTCCAGTATTCATTTTTTAAACTGCTCATTAACCATATTACAGAGAAAGTTACACCAACAGAGAAAGAAGCCTAAATTTAAATTGGAGATTATATGATTTTAATTTCTTCTATATAATGACACTAATTCTAGTCTAGTTTCAGAAAGTGTCTACCATGTACTTTTACAAAATAAATTACTACATAAACTTGAACAGTAGATACAGGAAGTATATCCATAGCAGAACAACTGGAAAACATTTCTACTTTACCAAGACCTAACAAACAACTAAGCATACAAGAGAATTATTTAACAATACAGATTGACTGTCTGCTGTCTTCTCAAATAGTTTTTGGATGAGGTCCTGCTAACAAAAAATCGAATTAAAATCCACATTAGTGGCTAAAATTTTGTATTTGATATTCAACAGAAAGCAAATACAAGTACTCAAATCTAATCAGTATGTCAGAAATGCACATGAAAGTACATGCCTACTGACTCCAACTATTAGCATTATTCTTAACAAACTAATTTTTCTTTTTAACAATAAACTTACCACATTCTTAGCAGCAGCAGGTTATACAGTTTATCTTCAGTATTGTTTCTAGGCACTGCTATGAGAAAAGGTTGACCAAATAGTAAAGAACCACTATGGCTGTAGCTAGTGTGCCTGCACTTTTCCCTTAAACAAACAGGAATTATGACTTGTTCCGTATCTTCTGTTCTATTGATAGCAATTTCAAATCTAGAAGAAAAACAATCAGAAATACAAAGAACAACGGTCATGGAAAAGGTTATAAAGGGGAAAAATTAAAAAATATCCCCTCCCAGTTTGATCTTTACCTGGTGTCTAGGTTTTAATCTTTTGCAAATAACTAAACAAACTGCAAAGACACATGAAGCACGTTATCTACACTTACACATAAATGTCATCACGTTCCATAATACTACTTAGATTTTCATCCATGCCAAATATCCTGTGGAATCTGTGATTGTATATATCAGTAACAATCATCTGAAAAGAAGATGGAGTATACATTGTTAAATCAGGTTAATACACATTAAAACGCTATTTGTTGTGCTTTATGTAAGCAATCACTCTTACCTTATCTGCAGCAACACCAGACAAAGCTGACAATGCTGTGCAAAGATCCAATATATTTCCAATTTTGGGAACAACTACTTTGTACTAAAAAGGAAAATATAATTTAAATTTCTTAAGAGAACAAATATACACGAGGAAAAAACCCAAACAACACGTCCAGCATAGTTCATGTATTTCTTTCATATTTTTGAAACTTAAGGTGTAAAGTATGTAGATCAACTAACATAAATTCCAAAAGCTGCATAAAATGTAGTAGTTATCTGCACAACTTCACAAATATGCATACACTGAATACTCAATTTATTAGTTTATACAATGCTTGTTTTAATGTTGTTATACTTTTTCAGTAAGAAGACTAACAGTACAAATTACTTAAGATCTGCATTTCAACAGTACCTTCTTATTTAAGCATTTAAATAGTATACTTGCTAACGAAAAGATTATTCAATCTGGAATACAACACAAGTTGTTTATAAAATATTACTAGGAAAAAAGCAATGGCAGGCAACATATTCTCATTTCACATGCAGAGCAAGAACTTGATTAAAGTCAAAGAAAACCTCTCTGTGGCCTCCCTTACGCAGTGCTTCTGAAGTTTGTAATAACTCCACACAAAACTCTTACATGTTATTTGCATAATAAAGACAAGATTAATTAGAAATAAGGTATTATTAACTCTGTAATTAATTGCCAAGCATTGCATGCTATGTCCTTAAGTTTTATAATCATTTAGACTCACAAAAACTCTACTGAACTTCGGTACTCTTTGGTACCCTTCCCAAACTATTAATTCCATCACAGCCATCTCACATCATGAGTCATATTCAACTACTTCAGTAGTTTTCAACTACTTTGTGTCCCTTGTGCAACTACTGTGAGTCCCCTATTTTCACAATTAAATTTATAGCAGGCTCATCTCCCATAAGTTAATATACCTCCCTTCACCTTCAAATTCCTCAACACATATTGCCTTTGAGAGCACTCTTTTCTCCCACTTTCCTTCTTATGGTACTGATTTCAGGTGTTAGAGCCTTTTGAATGCCTGCGTAACTGCCTGTGCTGTATTTTTTTCACCTATCCTCACTTACTGTAAAAGGTACAGCGAGAATAATTTAATCATTACTTGGTTATGATAACCTTATGTACATTTTTTCATTACATTCTAAGGTGTGTAATATCATCCCCTTCCTATAAACAGCAAAAGGGATACTCTTCACAAAGAAATCTCATCTGAAATTTTTTCTTTTGATTGTGAGGTGAGAGCACATTCGAGACTACGCAATATATTTAGTTATGGGTCTTTTTTGCACCACTTATTACAAATATTTGCTTTTGTGATTAAGAAACCAAGAAATTAAGTCTTATGGATTAAGTGTTTAAATATTTTTATAAACATAAAAATTCATCACAGCAGCTCTCAAAAAATTATGCCAGCATACATTTTAAAGATTAAGAAGCCCTATTAACACAACCATAAAGAAATTACCAATTCTTTCTTGAAACTGTACAAAGTATGTACAGTCTTCCTCAGGTATGTATAGTCTTCCCCACTTTTTTAAGTGAGATTTCAGAACACATACCAGAAAAATAAAGCTTGTTAGATTTGCTTATAAATTTGCACTGTGTAAAGGAACTTGGGTTCATTGTTAATGCCTCATGAATCAAAGTGTTTGTAAACTAAGCCACTTACCTGCATAGGCTTTGCAAGTGGATCCATTCTAACTAAATAAACTTCCAAAGTGCGTTCTTTTTTCATGGGTAATGGAAGTGTCAAGTAACAAAAGGGATCAAAGGTTACAGATATCTTAGCACATTCGGGACAAACTAGGGTAGATTTAAAAAGGCCATGAAATATATCTACAATGATGGAATCATTTCTCTTTAAATGGTTTTCCCAGGCTTCTTCAGCAACCACCTGTAAACAAAGCATGATCTGGGTTATGACAAAGTAGTAGGAAATGAACAGTGAGAATTATTAGTAAAAGTCCTTGACAGAACATTTTCAGTAACCACCTAAACACAGAAATGTCACTCCAAAGGACCTGTAAGGAATGTTACTACTATCACGTTTGCAGGTTAAAAGATGGATGCTTTTCCTAGGACAGAGATCCTGTCAGTGGTACTATACAGTCTGAAAGTGACTTTCAAGTAGCTTGGGGGAAGACAAAAAGCAGACAAACCTAAAAATTCCATCTGAATTAACTCATAATAAGAGTTTCCCTAAAGTAAGAGTACTGGAGAGAGACAGAATGCTGCATACTGTAGATATAAAAATAAAAGAACAACAGAATGGGAATTGTTTTTCCGAGAGCATTGAATTTAACAAGATGGTCTTAATGAAGTCTTAAGAAAGGCCTTACCATCCTCCCATTCCCCCGCATTATCTTAAAAATAAATAGAAATTTACACAGTTTCTCAAGACCTCAATTTTAAAGTTTTGTCCTATTTTCTGAAATGTCTTCCAGAAAAAGCCCCACATAATCAGTTTCTCAACCTTCCTTGCATAATCATGTAGAAGTATCTTACAGCATACAACTTGGACTAAAATGAAGATGATCAGCTCCAAAACCCCTACCTTGTCTGGTCTCCCATCTGCATCCTTTAATTGAATATAAGGCTTTTTCCTTATTCTATTCAAATCCTCATGTAAACCATCCAAGAGAAAAGCCAGTAGCTCTTGACAATCTTGTTGCTGATAACCAGAAAACTGTGGTGCAAATCGTCCCACTTGTGTCTAAAAATAATAAATGAAAAACACTTCGGATACTTTAATTGTCAGAAAGAGTAGATACTTCTGAGATGCTATAGCAGCATACTGAAAAGGTAAAACTTGTATTTATAAAAGGTAAGCTTTTCAATGGAGACAGGAAGCCAAAACTAATTCTCAAAGACAAAAGCACAAGGACAAGTGACACCTACTGAAGTAAGTGTTTTACCAGTTCAATGAATGAACTGCATGCTGATAAATAGTACTTAAAATTCTCTTTTTTTGCATATTTCTCTAAGTTTTATTTACGTAAAAGTACAAAACCAAAACTGACAATGTACATTCAATGTAATTTCCCTACTGACCTTAAATGCTCTTGGGGTAACATAGCTGTATTTTCCTGACCACATTTGCTTGATAAGCTCAGCATAAGATTTTGCTATTTCACCTCGCATTCCTAAAGGATTGTCAAAATTCAGCTCTTCTTGGTATTTATCATTGAGGAAGTACTCTGTAAGAGGAGGTGTGTTGCTCAGACACTGCAAAAAATAATAGAGACTTTTTAGAACAGTGATTTGAATCAGGTCTAAAGAAAGAAAGTTTTAATTTTGTTAAAGCAGCCATGAACTGTAATGTCTAGTACCTGGAAGGAAAAGAGAAAAAACCGTAAACAATCTTTTCCAGAAACAAATAATGGCTTTAAAACAAGACTAGCTACAGCTGTCATTACAAGTTATGCACAGATAATATCTGTCAAGAGCTTTACCTCAAAATTTATAAAACAGAGTAGTCCAAACAACCACAGCATGACAACATAATTTGTATCAAGATTTAAAACAAACAAAACAAGGTGTTTCTTGAGACATGAATGGCTTTACTAAACTTGTTGCTGGAAGTTGTAATAGATGCGCAAAGTGGAGAGTGCATACATGTTTGGAAGAGAGCGGCAACAGGGCTTATTACTTCAAATTATAACATATTCAGAGCAACATTTGAAAAAAGATTTCTTTTATTTTGGCAGGCGAGGGAAGGTGAGGATGCTTGGCCTTTTCCCCTCTCTTTGTTAATATCAGCTTATGGATGCTGTTGGAGACAGCAATCTATGCTAGAGGGACTAGATCTCGAATCACAGTGCTATAGCCCTTGCTATGGTCTTTTAAATCTTGTTATGCCATTTAGAGCTGAAATTAATCCAAGGAAAGCAAGGACCTTGTTTTAGATTGAAAAAAACACTTATCCTCTGTACCAGTTTGTCTCTTCTTTCAGCATTTGGAGACAGCAGGATGTAATCACTGAAGTATGATTTACAATTTCACTTTGAATTTTTGTGCGCTACTCTTCATACTCCTATAAACATTTGCATCACTCAGGAATAATCCCCATGCCATGCCTTAGCATATATTCTTAAGAGTTTGTTCATTAAATATTTAAGCTTTTCTGCATTCTTTCCTTTATTAAAAGATTTGAGGAAAGGTCAAGTATTTCACCAGTCTCATCTGCCTCTCTGCAAACAAGGGGAAGAGCTCCACTTATGCTATTGCTTAAGATACAAGAATTAGACTGGAGGAATTACAACTTTATTGAGCAGGGCAAAAAAAAAGTTATTCCTATGTCTGCCTATCATACCTGTGCAATATTACAAAGCAAAACCAGTCACATGTTGTAGAGAGCTGAGTTTCATGCCTATATCAAACTCCTTCCTTTCTCTTCCTCCTCACCTAAAGCTTTCAGGATCTGCCAACACTGCAAAAAAAAATTCCTGGTATTACAGACCCTTTTGGACACTCAGGGTTGAAGAAATCTCATTTTTCTCTTGCTATATGACAAAGAGCTTTTACTTCCAGTAGTGGTGATTCCAACTCCCCCTACCTCGCAGATGTGTTGTCTTCTGGATTACTTTTGGGCTGGTTTAGGACATGAAATCAGTTCAACTGTTCAGTTTAGTGTGAGCAATGTCCAACACAAGGAACTAAATAATGCAAAAATAGTATATTTTTCTATAGGTCTTTCTGTTAGTCAAGCATTATACAATGTCCTGATAATGTGGATTCCATCAAAAAAATAATTCACTAGTTTCTAGTTTTCTCCTGATAAACTGATTTTGTCACTTTCTCAGAATATTAATTAATATTTGTAGTATAAGTCAGGAAGATTACTACAGATAATTTCCCTTTTTCCTTTAACAATGTCCACATTACAACATAAGATGACATTGATGGTAGTACTGGAATGCACAAATGCCTATCTCAACACAGCAGGTTTTGAGGTATAGAGCTGACATATTTTTCTAAAATATCAGATACCAAAATTTTTTAAAAAGTAGCTTCTAAAGGAGCTAATAAAATTGCCCATATATACATTGATCTTTTCAATGTAACTGACAAAGCCAAATGATTACAAACATGTTTACTCTTTGAAAAGGCTGACAATGGAGAATTATTTAAGATCATGGCTGAAGTCAGAGGGAAAAAAGCATCCAGAAGCCAATTTGAAGGGAATCCTACATTCTTATTTTCTCATGTCATATATTGTAGGTTATCAAGGAAGCCTTATGGAAAGTGTCTATTAAAACCAAGACAATCTATTGGATAGTAAAGTTACCAGATTTACGTGTCCTGTTCAACCTAGTGATTTCAGGTTTTCTGTTTGTTTCAAAGCACAGACAATAAGTAAACCAAAAGTATACCAAAAGGTGAGGAATAACAGCAGCCAAAATAGGCAAACAAATACAGTAAAACTATGGAAAACTGTTTGTCAACTAAGCAGGTAAAAGAATGTCACTTCATTTCAGGTACTACTGTCTCTACAAGTTTTCTTTAACCAACAAAATTTCTGTAAAGTTCTCTGAACCTGAGCTGGTCATTTAGTGAAAAGATCATGGGAAGTATGGAATAGAAGGCAGAAACTCCAAGAGACAAACCACAGGAGAGAAGGTTAATCTTCAGCATGACAAAGATTAACACTGAAATCATACTTCCATGTTACATACTAATAACCTGGGAAAAAAGTTATGAAGATGCACAGGAAAATGGAAAAAAAATCATTATTTTTAGTGTTATGTACACACACACACACATATATATACACCTCTCATTGCTGTAGCCTCAATGGAATACTGTGTACAATACCAGCCCATGATAATGTTTCCAAGTATACCTGTCCTATGAAATCTTCATAGAAGGGGGAAATATAATAATAAAAATAGTCAAGTCATACTCTTCTAAATCTCTGTAGTTTAAGTATGGAATAATTCTGATATAAGAGTTTGCACGGACTTAACTGATAGAAAGAAAAAAAAAAAAGAATGAAGAAAGAGGGCCACCAAGATTGTCAGTGGCCTAGAAGCACTTGCCCTGTGAGAAAAGACTGAAGCATCAGGGCTTGCT
Organism: Ploceus nigricollis; assembly: GCA_013399945.1. Lineage (NCBI taxonomy): Eukaryota > Metazoa > Chordata > Aves > Passeriformes > Ploceidae > Ploceus > Ploceus nigricollis. The sequence continues at coordinate 966,422 of VXBC01009130.1, read as the reverse complement.
CAGGGTGCAGAAGAGACTGTTTGAGGGAGGCCCAAGAGCGGCCCTCTAGTACCTATAGGGAAGTTAAAGGGAAGATGGAACCAGGCTCTTCACAGTGGCACATACTAGGAAGAAAAGAAACAATGGGCATCAGTTGAAATATGAGAGGTTAAGAATATAAGGAAAGAAGTTTTCACTGTAAGAACTGTCAAGCAGTGGAACTAAGAGGCTCTACCTTCTTGGGAGGTTTTCAAGATCCAACTGGATAAAGCTCTGGGCAACCTGTTCTGACCTCAGAGCCAACCTTCCTTTGAGCAGGAGGTTGCAATAGAAACCTGAACTTCCACGAATCTTTCTATAATCCTAAGGGAACAAGGAAACATTTCTTCACATCCCATATGGAATACTGCACAAAAATAATGATAAAAATAAACTTCCAAAATAAAGAAAACATCACTACCAATCACACCAGTGAAGTGGGGAAATTAGAAGGAGACAGTAGGATCATGAATTGAGACACTGAAAATTGAATATTCCTCTAAGTTTCCTCGTTCTTCAGCTTCAGGTGCTACTTATTAAGAACTTTATGCAAGTGACATTGAAATTTCATATTTCAGCTTTCTAACAAAAGACCAAGAGCAAGATCGAAGGCATAGGAGAAAAAGTGATTTACTTTACACGTACTTGTGTCTATCCTACTTTTGTCTGTATTCTATCAAATATGGCAAAAAGCGCTTAGTTAATATGCTCCTTAATCCAAACTCCACATCCTATGACAACCGAAACAGAACAGTAAAAACATAGTAATTTCAGGTATTGGTGAAATATGCCACCTTTTGTCTAGATAAACTCACAGCCATAAGTAACTTCAGAGGGAATATTATTCAGCTTTCTGAAGAAAAAAAACCTTCTGAAATACCCACTGCAAAGCTTGCTCAGAAGTCAGGTGTATATAATCACACTGATGGAAAAAACACATACAAATCTTGGAAAAAATGAATGTTTTTAGTGAAAACATTTACTTTTTTTCTTGTAATATTTTTTAATCACAAAATGAAAATTTTGGAACTCTCACATTTTTACTGTAAAAGAAATAAAAAACCCCCCAAACATTTCCACAGAGCTCTAATCTGTAATATCCCACTGAAATAGGAAAGCAATACTTGGGAAACATCCACAGGTGGCAGCACAGCAATGCTTAATGAGAGTCATTTTTTCTAACTTATTCTCAGCTTAGAATATAGCTATATATCTAAGTGAATGTGAATGAAACATCTGCTTGCCAAATACTTTTTTAAATATGGGTTGAAGTATTCATAATAGTATCTGTTTCATAAAATCTACACACCCCCTTTTGTCTTTCCTGTTTTATTTCATGCTCGGATCTGCAAAAGCAGACACAGGCCCAATTAGAAAAAAAAAATCAAGCCTTAGGTGTTTACACTGAAATAAAATAAATACATGGAATACTCTCTTCAAAAGAATCTGAAAAAAACTATACAAAAGTTCCAATACAACCAAAATAAGAATACTGAATTATTGCTTTTTTAAAATTAAGGAATAGCGGTAAGAAAACAGCACTTGGGAGATATACAATAGTATTTGAACCTTCTTGGCTTTACTCTCATACAGCTTGCAGCTGTCTGTAATCCCACAGAGGATCTTACCTACCTCTTCATCATCTATCCTCCAGTTGTCCTGAGCTTCTTAACACTGAAAACCCCTACTTGGAAGGGCAAAGGTCTCCACAATAATCACTTAGAAGGATAAAGGGGCAAGCCTAACCTATAGATTGAAGAACTACTAAAGAACTTGCAACAAAATTTAAGGCATTGCCAGGATTTTCACATTTCTACCTAGTATGTTTACAGGACAAGAACCTCCACACAGATTTGTCAGACTCAGGAGATAAAGCTGTGTGAAGTAATTGTCCCTCTTTGTCAAGGAACACTGATAACAGCTCTGATGCAAACCATCTTCACTGTACATGAGACAAGATCAAAGAGAAGCTGTGTGAGAAATGCAGTGATTTCTGAAGCAGAAATGGGTCCTATGTGAACATTCAAGGGCCTCAATGTGCTCTGGAAAGCACAGAGATTTGAGAGAAGTGGCAATCAGTTGGAAAATGGATCAACCAAACTCTGCTTCAGTTGAAGGAAGCTACACTGACACACCCAACATGAATGAAATGGAAGGGATCGAAGCAGAGCTTTCGGTACATTAATGGAATTGAAACTAATTCAGAGTCCAGTACTCTACAGTAAACTATTTTGTTTAAAGAAAACAGATTTATCCTAAAAACCAGCCCTGTATTAGCACAATTGTGAAGGAATACACCTTAGGAGGATAGGTAAGATAAAGTAGGTGACCAGAGCAGATTGGAGAATCATAGAATAGAGAAGATTAGAAGGCATCTCTGCAGATTCTCTGGTCCAACCCACTTGCTCAAAGACAGTTCACCTAGAGCAGGTTGCTTGGGATTTTGTTCAGTTAGGTTTTAAGCACCTTCAAGGATGGAGGCTTCACAGTTTCCCTGAAAACCATACTCCACTGTTTGATAAACTCCATTTTAGAACAGAGTTTCCTATATTTAGGAATTGCATATGCTTCAGTTTGTGCTCATTGCCTCTTTTTCTTTCAGTGGGCACCACTGAGGAGAGTTCGGCTTAGTTTTCTTTACTTTTCTCTACAGGTACTTCCAAAAATCAGTAAAATCACTCTGGAGTCTTCTCTTCTCCAGGCTGACTGGCCCCAGCTCTCTGGCTCTCCATAGAGCTGGATGCAGGTCAGATGCTGCAATCCTTGATCACCTGTGTGGTCTCTCACCAGACTTGCTCCCTAAACTTTCTGAGGAGCCCAGAAGTGAACTCAGAACTTGCGAGGTGTCTCTCCAGTGCTGAGTGGAAGGAAAGGATCACCTCTTTCAGCCTACTGGCAATACTCTTCTTTGTGTAGCCCAGGATGCTGTTGTCTGCCTTGGCCACAGGAACACACTGCTGGCTTTTTGTTCAGCTTTTTGTCCAGCAGGATCCTGGGTGCTTCTCTGCCAAGCTGCTTTCCATCCAGTAGCTGACCCCCTACTGCAGTGTGTACTGGTTCCTGGGGTTGTTCCACCCACGCACAGGGCTTTGCATTTCCTGTGATTGAACTTCATGAGGTTCCAGTCCACTGAGGTCCCTCCGAATGGCATCACAGCCATCTTGTATAGCAGTTCCTCATTGCAGATTTGTGTGATCACTCATCTTGCTGAGGGTGTACTCCATCATTCAGGTAAATGCCTAGAGCAGCCAATATTCCCAAGCAGAATTCCCGATTTTGCCATTCACGTACTATTTGAGCCCATCTTTTCATTGCTTCCAACACTAAGACAGATCAAAACATGTTCAGAGTGCTTCGGATATAGGCATTGCAGCCAGAAGATTCCAATGTTACTTTGATAAGATGTGAAATTAATAGCAAATTAGCAAAGCGAAATGCATGCTTTCTGTGTAACTGAGAAAAGATGCAAGTGGTGGCAACAGGAAGACTGCAGCCTGTGAGATCTCAGTGTGTTAAGAACACATCATACTTTCACTAAAAAGCACTTCCATGGATTTCTTAGACAACATTAAATTCTGAACAGTACTTTCTTTGAGACATACAGTAGGATAAAGTGAAAGATACATTTCCTTGCTAAGAAAGCTACTAAATAATGCATTTGAAAAAACACACCTTCAAGGACACATTAAAGGTACCATGCCAAACTAAAAGCTACACTGCTCAATAAACACCTCATTTTCTTACCCAGAACACTGTCTTGGTAACCAGTAAACTGTATTTATTAATTTACACTACAGTTTCTCAGAACTTATTTGAAAATGTAATTCTCTAAATGTAACTGAAAAGCAATGAAGTCAAAGCTGATATAATTTCTAATGCAGACCTCAGAATGAAATCCATTTAACACAATGGGATAATGATGTGACGTATGTAACAAGTTTGTTATGCTGCACAAGACTATTAAAGGCAACAACCCATGCTTAGAATTCTAACGTAAAGGTTACTTTTGAATTACATACATGCAAATCATGTATACCAGTTCAATTAAAGTTTGCATAAGTAAATAAAATTATCCTTATTTAATCAGTATAGCTTGATGAATAAGGTAGAATAATAAAAAAACCTTTCCCTATGTAGCAAGAGTATTCTTTGAATTCAACTTTTAAAACATAATTCTGGTTGACGCACTAGACAAAAACACATGCTTTTCTTTCCAACAGCATAATGACGCAATTCAGTAATCAAGAGAGGTTACGTGTAGCATTTTTAGTTAGAATGGACACTGCAAAATGCGTGTCCTTCCCCCTTTCAGTTCAGCCATCTCTCATGTAGCATGCTAAAAAATATTTAACTACTTTCTGCACTGTTCAACTGCTCTTCAAGTATCTTCATGGAAACATTTTTAGAAACAAGTTTAATTTTATGGATGCCTTATATCAATAAGTATGGAACAAGCATGGAATTACCCTATATACCACTAACAGGTGGGGGCTGACTGGCTAGAAAGCAGTTTTGCATTATAGGACCCAGCAGTCCTTTTCTGTGGAAATGTGATCCTGCTGTTCATCCCCATGGGGAAGGTATCCAGCTGCAAACTGGGCTGTATTAGCAACTGCGGTCAGAGGCAAAGGGGAGCAAATCTTCTCCTCCATTTGGAACTTGTGAGACTGCTGCAGGAGCACTGTCCTGTTTAGGGCGCCCCAGTGTAAGAAAGAGCAGAGAAAGGACATGAACATGGCCAAGGGGTTGAGCAACAGTATACAAGGAGAAGCAGAGTTGTATGCATTAGTTCAATACAAAGAAGACAAGATTAAGGGGAGAACTTTTGGCTCTCTGTAGCTACCTAACAGGAAGCTACAGAAAAGTAAGGCCAAATGAGTCACTGACTGTCATCACAAAGAAGGGACAGAAGTATCTACACACATTATGANGATATGACTTCATCACTGAACATCAACTCTGAGATAAGTGCTGCTAAAGATTCATCTGCATTACATCTTGTATTAAATTATTAATTTGTGATTTATAATATATTTTAAAGTCATCATAATTGGGTTATTGCATTGTAAGGAAAACCATATACTTCTGCACTGAATATCTGTCTCACATAACATCCAGATGCACTGTGTTTTGATATGAAAGAGAAAAATGACTGGTATTTCATAATACTACAGAGCACATGCACCTATTAACTGATTTACAAATGCTTAAGTTATAGTTATATCACTTAAAAGGACCAATTCCTTACCAAATCTGAAATTTATATGACCTCCTTTTAAAAATGTTATTTCTGTTGAAAATTATAACTTGTAAAATAACAACAAACAAACACACACCTCCAAACCCCAAAATTTTTCCTTAAGTTCTAAAAGCTCACATTTTGGCTCCAAAATAAACCAAGAAATAAAATTAAAATCAGGTAAATCATGTGAACAAACTATCTTTAAAAGCTGCAACAGCTGGCAACAAGTTTCATAAGTGCCTCCTAAAAATATTATCAACAAGAAGCTAATGNCACTCTGGAACATTTTTTCTTTTGAACAAATTTTAACAATTTCATACAAATGTACCTGAAATTCCTTTTTTATTCCAAGAAGCTAAAGAACGACTGCAACGTTTGGGCTGTGTTTTTGGGTTTTCTTTCATTTTACCCAAAGAAATCAGAAACATAAGCCAAGAACTCTTGTAATGAGCAAGGAGGAAAGGAGGATAACAACTCGGCAGCATGCTTGGTTAAGATCTAATATTTTCATAGGCAGCAGGAAAATATGTGAACAAGAACTTAAATACACATAACAGTTTTGTGACAGAAGACTGCTCCAATGACAAAAGGCAAGTTTGAGAACTAAACATAACCTAACAAAACTCCTAGTTCTGACTGTTAATTATTCTACAACTGCAGCTTCCATTTAAAGTTAGAACACTAAGGTTCCTTCATCTTGGTATAGTGATAGTAGATATATAAGTATTTCTCTTCCATTCATAGCAAAGAACAAGCTAACACATTCCTGTAAAACATCTCATCCATGAAATAGCTATTCTGAGAGGAAAGGTCAAAGGAAAATATTTTCCAATGTTCCTGTATGTTAACCTGTGAACTAGAAGTACATAATGAGTCAGAAATAAAGGCCCAGTAATCTATCAGTCATCTACTTTTGGACATTTTTTTCGGTACTGCAATTGGTACTCAAGTGCATCTCAAAAGGAAAAGGCAGTTTTTGTAAAATATATGAATGGCAGTTATTACAAAAAGCAAAGAATCCCACTTCAAGGGTTTACTCACGTATAACACTGGTGAAACCTCATTCCATCATTGACCATTATGAATGCAGCTATGTAAATCAACTTTTAAAGTATACCAATAAAGATGTATTATTTCTTCACTTTTAATCATATCCTGCTACTTATCAGATCTCTTAATATCAGTTTTGAAAATTACAAAATAAAACAAGATACTATTTTCAAGTAGTAACACTAGCTGATTTTATTTTAAAGTACATACCTGAATTGCTGAATTCATGAAACATGTATTTCCCAAGTTACTCAGGCCACACAGGCCTGGCTGCTCATTGTGTCTTCCTGGCTCTGAATAATCATAATTCTTATAAGCAGTATATGATGGGAGACAATAGTTTGAATTTTTCACACTGTAAGAAAACAAGACATCTTTCACAATGTAAACATGTATTCTATAGTACTTTAAAGTATATAAGTACTTTATAGACTTAAATGATTAAAAATGTTAAACTCCTGCGAACAAGTAAAGATTTAAAACACTTAACTTTAATGTAATGACATTAATGTCAATTTAAAAGTCACCTGTGCAAACAACCAAAATCAAACATACTGCAGTAACTGCAATTATTACATCCCTACCCCTTTTTTATAGGAGCAGCTTCACAGCTTACTCTATTCTTCATTGCTCCATCATATTTAAAACACTCAGACTTTAGACACCACCAGCAGCAATCAATCATTTACGTTCCTTTTGCATCCTGCTACTGCAAGAGTGAGGTCGGTGGGAATGGGAATGCAGAGTTACAGGTGAAAGCTGAGATTTCCAAGGCCACTGTGGCATAGCTGCCTCACTGCATCAGACAGTCTATTTATAGCTTCCCTGCTAGGACAGCACAATCCAGCATGCAAATGCAGAAAGGCCTTGAGAGGTAAAGGAATGCGCAAAATGCCTTGCAACAACTTCAATACAAATCTATGCTGCATTTGTTTGCAGATAGAAGAAACTGTAGAAGACTGAAATAGGTAAAATGATGACATTTAAAACAATTTGTTTCCAGATGAAATACAAAAGTATCAAATATAAACTAACTCTCAAAACAGTAAAGCAAGAATACCTGAGAACATTAGAAAAGCAAAGAAATCTTGTAAGAGAATGTTTTGTAGTATGTTAGAAAAAACCAAGCAACCGCAACCACTTTAACCATTTCAGGCACTGATCATAATGAAATCTGTGTGACAGCAGCTTTGGCTAAAGTTCAGGAGTATTTCTGCAGCTACTAAGCATCATTCACATTAGAAGCAACATGAAAAAAATTTGAAAGTCACATGCTAAAAATGAAGGAAAAATATGCAGTGCAAAGAATCAATCCTGGTAAAAAATTAAGGTCTGTAATTGCAAAAGTCTGAGGATGCAAGTGCCCAAAGGTTACACTCCAGCCATTACTCCTGAACACTATCATGCTCTTTACTGAATTCCAACTGTCTCCCCAGTGCACAACTACTCACTTTTCATAAATAACTGCTGTTTTTTTAATTAAGTTATCAAAAATTTCAAACAGAAAGGGATGACGATTTCTCCCTCTTTCAATGGTCTTAGAAATTTGTATAGTTTATAGCTTCACTGTCCATAAAGCTGCTGTTATGAAACTTTTACATCTGCTCATCTCTTTTTAATAGTGATTTTCCCATAAGTCCTTCCCTTTTCTATACATATACATTTTCTCTGCTCTCTGGCTTGCCCCCAAAGTAGCTAAGAGGTATTGTGTTCACTGGTCATTCTCAAAGAAAAAAACCTTATAAAGTTAGTGTTCTCCCACGTATGAGAGATTCCCCAGGAAAAATTACCTTCCGTCTCCCAGCTGCAGCCCAGTTACTGCAGTGAATTCCAATTCCCTTAGGCTAGTAAGCCATAGTTCCCCCAGGAATCAAAACCACAAGCTTGCCACTGCTGCTAATGCAACCCCCACAATATAACCAACCCAACAGTGCAAAGCAGTAACAGAAATGTACACGCACAGGGTACACAACAAGCTTCTACTTTCAGCCTTGCTTCCTTCCTACTGCTGTCCAGACCTGACTTACAGATAACACTTTTCACATGCTTAACAAAAAAGAAATCTCTGTGAAATTTAGATGTAGGGGTAATGAACAAATTGAATGTCATTCTTCTGGGGATTTTCATTTTTATTTCCTTCTCTGCACCTTTCCCCCCTTCACAAATTGCCAATTTTGGAGGGACACTAGGAAGCTAAAGATATGCAACTCGTATTTTGTGGCTGTAGCTTATTCATGTAAAATATTTTCTCAAATTAGCTGAGTACCATGACGATAATTTAGTTCAAGATAATTGCACTGCAGATAGATGCAGTGTGTATTTACTCTAAGGGACAAACTGTCAGTCTACTTCTCAAAAGGGAAAGACATTTCAGAGCTCTTTTATCTTCTGTACTGGCCCACGGAAATATATTTGAGGGGTTTAAAGACTAAGGTTACCACTCATCCTGTGAGACAGGTCTATTAATACATTTTTCTTTCATGGTTCTATGATATTTTATCAAAACATATCCTACAAAACACTGCCTACTGTTTGCAGGATACTAGGAGAGGTCTCTTTACAGCTCTATCAATCTGTAAACTGTTTTGTTGTGGAAAAATTATTTTTATATAAATTATGTTGTTGCTTTGCTTTTTATACGTTTGAGCTGGATGAAAAAGAAATTATTATTAACAGTCAATAATAAGTAGGTAACAATGGAAAGCAAGTGAAGATGCAACGTAAGTCTACATTAATTTAATTCAAACAGAAATATCCTAGAAAAAGTAACTTGTGATAACTGCATGTCCCCAAGCCTCCAGCTGCTTTGCCTGCAAAACTTTCCTATCTTTAATGAAGGAAGAATGCAGGGAAAAGCAGAGGGCTAGTATGAGGATAAGCCAGTCAAGTAAGAGCAGCAACAGAAAGAAAACACTAATAGTTCTTAGAAAAAATTGCTTCATAAAAGTAAAGCAAGATTTGAAAACATGAAACCATCTTCAGACCCTTGAACAGAGCTCTTGAAATGGCAAAAATGCTAGAAGGAGGTTTCCAAATGAGATTTTACTATCTGTAGCTCTATAAATTTTGAATTGCATGTGTTAGATCTGAAATTACTTGTTTGTACCTTCTGTATGTGCCTTTAGACATTAAAGAAGCTTTCAAATGGTGTTGATGAACCCAGAGCACACACTGTACAGTTACTATCTTTATTTTTTGTTCATTATCATTGTCTGGAGAGCAGAAGACAACATTATAATATATTTAAATTGCCTTTGTCATAATATTTGGTATTGTGTCAGGTACAACATGAAGAAACTGTTTCTAGAGGTAACGTAATGTAATTAACACTTATACTTCTTAGAATAAGCATATTGAAATATACTAAGAATATGAACAAAGCTGCCAGCTATCCATCTTGACAGGCTGACACTACTAAATGATGCAAACAAGTAATTTTAGGAGCCTAAAGCAATGGTTACAAATGAAGGAAACAGAACAACTTCTCACTTAATTCCCCAAGCAAAATCCCCATTCAGGTGTTTTTAATCTCCATCCCACATAATTTAAAAAACACTGTATATGATATGTATTGCTTTTTTAACAGCAACTAACAGAAATTCCAGTAAGACCTAAAAGATGCATGTCTCTCCCTGCTCTTCTGAATCCACTAACACATATTATGCTAATCCTGTGTTATTCTTTCAACAAGATCACCAGTAAAGGCAAAAGAATATCAATGATCAATTATTTGGAATCCTCCATTCCATCAAAGGCAAACTCACATTTACAGAAATGAAGGTTTCAGACTGCATAAAATTTGCACAAGCTATTTGTGACATCTAATGTATAACTACCTCAACACAAAATTAAGCATCTACCAATTGTGAGGCTTACTCTTACACAGAACACATCCTGGATTAGAAAAACATTACAGAAATGTGTACCATACAAAGAAACCTGATTATTTCAGATTTTTAACATAATTTGTACTCTGTAGGTGAGATCAAGTAATTGCAAAAGCAGGCTTGCAATGACTAGTACTTATGTCCATTAATACACACAACCTGTTGTTTGATTTTTCTGCCTTATAAATCCTATTTGTCAGCTAAAGTTATCTTCAAAACAAATACTGGTATCTCCTTTAGAGTCACAGCATCTCATGCTCATATGGAGATGCCAACACATCCTAGAAAGCTAAAAATGTATAATTTCACTAATGTACTAAGGACAATGTGTAATATAATATAATATAATATAATATAANTTGCATTGTAAGGAAAACCATATACTTCTGCACTGAATATCTGTCTCACATAACATCCAGATGCACTGTGTTTTGATATGAAAGAGAAAAATGACTGGTATTTCATAATACTACAGAGCACATGTACCTATTAACTGATTTAAAAATGCTTAAGTTATAGTTATATCACTTAAAAGGACCAATTCCTTACCAAATCTGAAATTTATATGACCTCCTTTTAAAAATGTTATTTCTGTTGAAAATTATAACTTGTAAAATAACAACAAACAAACACACACCTCCAAACCCCAAAATTTTTCCTTAAGTTCTAAAAGCTCACATTTTGGCTCCAAAATAAACCAAGAAATAAAATTAAAATCAGGTAAATCATGTGAACAAACTATCTTTAAAAGCTGCAACAGCTGGCAACAAGTTTCATAAGTGCCTCCTAAAAATATTATCAACAAGAAGCTAATGTAAAAAAAAAGAAAATAAGAAAGGCTTGATGGCTTGATTTAAAATCACAGCTCCCTAAAAAAAGTCACTGTTAAGTGCTGGGTTTGGCAATACCACTGCCTTTTGCTTAAACACTAGAAGAAGAAATTAGTTTTCAGCTGAAGGCTCAGCTCTGATCAAGTAACTTTCTGCACACTCATATATACAACACTCTTCTTATTTACTACACATTCACACACAGAGTACAATAGACTGCAGTTAATTACATAGATTTCAACTTTCAACAGTGGGAGTTGGGGCTACTCACAATTGGTAGAAGCACAAGTGACACTTCACCCCTTAGGAAAAATCACTTCTGATAAGTGCAGTATTTAACTGGAAGATATTGCATATTTAATGTTTATGTCACCTTTTTAATATTTAACATCTTCAAATGTGATCACAAAATGCAAGTTTAGAAAAATACTAAAAATTGAATGAATTGTAAGAATAAGGTTCTTCAACTCCCCCAGCTTGCATTAAAGATGAGTGCTTTCTGGTTTCAAGCATTTGAAAGATGCTCCATTATCTGTTAAAGTGAAATGATTCCATATTTTTCTATATTCACCAACTTTTAAAAAAGTTGTGTACAATAACAACAACCACAAAAAAATTACACAAAAAGTTGGCCAATGCAATAGGAAAGTTCTTCTTTTAGAGTTTTATCACATTATTTATTTTAAAAACCTTCTAATTTGGAATATAAAGGAGAAAATATGTAAAAGTGACAAGTCTCTTACTAAGCCTTTTTCACTGTAATAGTCCAGCACACAGCCTGATCTCTCTCAAGTCTTCTAGCAATAAGAAACAGAAGTTAAGCTGCTGGCTACATTACAGATAACACAATTCAGCTGTCATAATTTGAAATCAAAGTGTAATGTCACATATGCTGCTCTAACACCTTAGGAGCAATAAACAAGGGAAAATCTGATCACCATAAGGATAAGGACTTTGAACTTTTTTCATTGTCCATTTAAATTCAGGCAGGATAATAATAGCAACAATGTATTTTCAGATTATAAACTCTAAATGAAGTCGATACTTTTCCTTACAACAGCTGGAATTCTTTTTAGTGTCTTCCCTGCTGAAGACTAAGAGTTACAAACATTTCTAATGTTGTTTCATTTCTTTGCGCCAGCAGTACCTACACTATGAAATAGTAACCAATAACAATTCACAAGCCAAATATTGCAAAGCAATTCAAAATCCTTAAGCTAGGAGTTATAAAACATTGAACTTTGTTTATATTACATTGGGGTGATTAATTAAATAATGTTTTAAGGTATATTGCTTACTTTCTGTTGTTCATGTTGTTATAATTATTTGATAGAGATGGAGAGATCTTTGGTAAAGTTGAAAAATTGGATGCACCTGGGGACCTTTAAAAATATGAAAATGATAAATTAGACAAAAATGCTGAAATATTAAAAACTATGAAAGATAACAAATGAACGAAGCAGATAAACAAGCATGGAAAAGAAATATTTTTTAAAAGTGGGCAAAGCACTAAAAATACCAACATGCAGCCCTCAGAATCTGTCTTTTAAAACTTGAAATGTTTCACAATACTTAAACTTTTATAACTTGTTAAAGAAACAGAGCTATTAAAAACCAAAAGAAAAGCACTGGCCACTGTGCTAAAAAAATTGTTTTCAGCTTACAGTACAGGTGTAGATACTCTGATGTTCTAAAACTTAAAATGTAAAGTTTCTAATGTGGGAATTTTATTAATTTTTCATATCAAACTAAATGGATGTTGAGATGAGATACAAAAATGATTAAGATAAATACTTCATGCTAATTTAACAGCAGCATGGAACCATTTAGTTAAAATTGTCTCAGTAATACTGTTAGAAAATTTCAGGATATTATGCACAACACTGGATTTTTAAAAACCTTTTTTTGCCAAAAGTAGAAGCATTATCCCCATGGTTTAGGACTACTTTAAAATACAAGAATACTGATTATTTTCATCACAAAGACTTCTGAATATAACAAATACAACATCTACAGCTATCTTGCCACGTATTTTTCTCGAGCAAATCTTACAGGTGCACAAGGAGAAGACAGCATACTCAAAGGAGCTCATGTAACTTCCTGGTTTTGTGGGCCCTATGTAACTCCAACTGAATTGGAGTTCCAGCTGTCATTGAAAAGCTTTGAAGTACATATCGCTGTATTAAGAGAACTTCTGCATGCTCAGGACTTTTTAAGTAAGAACTAAACTCTGTAAGGAAATAAACATTTTTACACTGGGAATTTTCCCAAATATATTTTCACATTTATTTTCAACTTTCTATTAATAAACTTTTCCAAAAAAAAAGTTGCCGGGGAAGCGGAACCTCAATCCACACCACTCACACCAATTATATGCCAGAGCTAGCAAGAGTTGCTGCCCAGAGCCTGGAAAGAGTTCAGAGGTCAGGAGTAACGAATCTGAAGTACAGCACAAGGATAAAGGAAGGCAGATAAGACTTTTTTGGATAAGCCATTCACAGGCCCTAGTCCTTACAGGGGATCTGCCGGTGGGACAACATTGCAGGACAAGAAAATGCACGAAGGCTCTGGGATGCAATGAGGACAACTATCTGATGCAGGCGATTGAGGAGGTAATAAAGAGAGCTTCTCAATCTGATACTTAAAACCAAGGAGGAAGAACTAGTTGGGAATGTGAAGGCTGGGGACTTGGCCAAAATGACCTTAAGATGGTGAAATTTGAGATCCTGAGGGAGAGCATGGCAGAAAACAGGAACACAGCCCTGGATTACTGCAGAGCAGACTTTAGCCTTTATAGGGATCTGCTTGGAAAAGTGGCATGGGATACAGCCCTGGAGAGAAGAGAGGCCCCCAACAGAGCTGGATGATATTCACAGAATCATTTAGGCTGGAAAAGACCTCTAAGATCATTAAATTCTCTGCACTCAATAATGGTCCATCCAGAGAAGTAAAAAATTAAGCAAAGGCAGCAGGAAGCCTGACTGGATGAACAAGGAGCTTCCGACCCAAGTAAGACATGAAGAGAAAGTGTCTGAGTGAAAGCAGCAGTAGATATCTTGCTTAACCAGCCTGACAGTAATCTCTTCATAGAAGGCTATCTTGGCAGATGAAGGAGAAGCAATGGGTGTGGTTTATCTCAACTTCCCCAAGTCTTTTGACAGTGTCTCCTGCAACACCCTCACAGACAAGCAGATGAAACATGGGTTACGTAGTGTACAGTGAGATGGACTGAAAACCATTCAATCCTACCCCTGGAGGGGCAGGTGACAAATGGAAAGCAGCTTGGCAGGGAGCCACCTGGGGTCCTGCTGGACAAAAAGCTGGTCATGAGCCAGCAGTCTGTCCTTGGGCCAATGTGCTACACTGGGAAAAGCACTGTCAGCAGGTCAAGGGAGGAGATCCTTCTCCTCCACTCAGAACAGGCTACAGACATCTGGAGTGCTGGGTTCACTTCTGGGCTCCCTAGTACCAGAAAGACAGGGATATTCTGGAGCAAGACTCGTGAGACACCACAAAAGGTGCAGCATTTGACCTATGTGAAGAAGCTGAGAGAGCTGAAATCACTCAGCTTGAAGAACAGAAGGCTCCAGAACAATCTTACAATTTGTATAAATACCCAATGGGAAGGAATGAAGAAGATGGAGCAAGACCCTCCTCAGTGCTGCCCACTATGGGTATAAAACAAAATAAATAAAATTCCATTTGAACAGGGAATATGCCTGGATATGGTCCTAGGCAATCTGCTACAGCTTCCCATGCTTTGAGTAGGGGAACTAGGTGATACTATCTCAAGAGCTCCTTCCACTAGCAAGGACTCTCCTCCTTAAAGCTGTAGCTCTGATTGCTAGCATACAATTTTATAGCAAGCCTTAGTTAGACTATTCTCTTCCTACAAACCCTAACTAATTCAGCTAATTACCCTTCTTTGGGGAATTTGCAGTAAAAAAGGTTGATATTTTAACATTCATCAATCAAAAAAATTAATGCTGAGGACATGCACTTGTTAAGAGTTTTTCAACCCTCCATTAATTCGTATTAATGAACATCTTTGTTAAACTAACTTGAAAATGTCTGTTGAACATTGCCAATGTTTGGTGTTTACCCACAGGAGCTCAGACACATGTTTATCTCCATTATTATTTATCAGCAAATGGCAGTTCAGCTCTTGGCTGAGAAATAAGCTGACAGCTCTTGCTTATACAATTTAAGACATCTCAGTAAGACCTCAGTTTGCTCTATACACCACAATTCTTTCTTACAGAAAAGTCAGTAGATCTGTCTGCATAACAACTGCTCAGGGGAAAAAACCAAACACACTTCTTCCTTTGAAGATTCATTGATATATTGTCCTAAAAAACTTGGATAAATGCGCATTACATTATTTTAAAAAGGACTGTTAAACACCTTTTATCCTTCCCTCCTCTTAACAAACATTATGGAGTCCAACCCAGTAAAAGAAAAGAATTGAGAAAGGGCCTTTAATGCTTTTCCAACATAAAAAGGCATACAGTTTGAATCAGAAAAAAAATCTGAAAAAAATTTTAAGAAAACGTTCACTATTACAAGGAGAAAAACAACTAAGCTATGAATGTGTGCAGTCTCACCTTTCCGTAGGTCAAAAAATGCCCTAACTACCAACAATATATTCCCTTTCACACATGAGAATTGTTTTCAAGTTAAAGCAGGCCATCAGTAAATTATGCTAAGTGTCAGCTATTAGATTAGGATACCTTATTCCACAGTAATATCTAAATAAAAGAAATATCAGAATGAAATTCATTACTTTTAATACACACACACAGAGATATAGATTGACAGGTAATTAAGAATTCTTAGTTTTTTACTGTATAGAAAGCACTTTTAAAGAATAGGATGGATCAGTAGATTTCAAACTTGCTTTTAAGTTTTCTAGAAAAACCCAGCTACAATACTTTTTTTAGATTAGAAGGAAATAACCTACTAGTTTATACCTTTCTTGTATGCTTCCCTAACTTGTTTTTATATTTGCATATAAACAGGTAACAACTTCTTAACAGAAAACTAACAGAAACCTTGTCCTGGCTATCCAATTGGTAACCCATGGAATGTCAAAACTTGAGTTCCTTGCTTCTCCTCGTCTTAAGTTTTAAAATCACAGATTGGCTGAAAGGTTTTAAGTGATGTACAGTTTTTCCTGAACATAAGTAACTTGATTTTGTAGTACAGTTCTTCAAGTAACTTGAACCACAATTTTAGATTTTTAAAATTTATATTTCTTTTTTAGTTTAAAATACCATCTTGACAACAATAAACCATTCAAACAGAATTAGCTGTTTTTTCTGCATGTGGAATAATTTCCCATATAAGGACACAGATTTTAAAAAAGTCTGCACAGAGATCTCAAATCTTCGTTAAATACTGTGATCAGCAGCAACTAAGCTACAAGAACAATTGGGACCTGTATGTTTGTATAAGTTTGTCATGTGTATGACACTGAGGAGACAGCTATTCACAGACATGTTAGTGTAACAAAATTTTCTCCAGAAATGATCATTACCGCTAAGTAATACCTCTTTTGGGAGCAGGTGGCGTTTAAGATATTCCAGAATAAACAGAAAGTTTCATGGAAGTCAATCTCCCAGAGCAAAAAACATCCCAGTAACTGATATGGAAAACCTCTTAGAAAGCAAAAAATCCAGCTATTCCTAAACCTCATTGACCCTGTGAACATTTTAAGAACGTATACCACAATCAGATACTTTCAGACAAAAAACCCAAGACTCACAAACATTTTAAGCAGCATTAAAATATGACACAATAGCAAATATCACTAAATCATGCAGGGCTTTTATAGTGGATGTTGCAATTACTTCTAAAATTAAGTAAACTCAGAAGTTAGAAGAACAGTACACATAAAACAAATGCAAACACTGACAAGCTTGAACACAGTGCAGAAATTAAGTTGCACAGCATGGTCTCTGCTCCTACATGAAAAGGATCTCAAACTTAACATCACTCTTTTCTAATTTCAGGAGAAAATTATGATGATAATCAATCTTTTTTTCTTGTACGAATTCATTATACTCTCAAGAAAAACAGAATAATCATTTTCAAAAGTGTTCCTTCCTGTACTGAACTGAGGTCCCAACCTGGCCACTTTCAAAGTAAGTATGCTCTTTTCTTGCAGAAGAAAAGATGCTCACACATTTAACATACTTCTCATGAAAAACTGGCAGCAATCATCCCCTGTAGTAAGAGGAATACAGAAAAACTGCCAAAAGAAGCAATATAAAAATTGCTGTTACGCTTCTGTGAAAAAGAGGCAGGGAAAATGTGCAGAACATCTTTCCATCTTACTGTTTCTCATTTTTAATCATCACAATATAAATTCTGATGTCATTCTGACAGACCTCAAAAGGCTGGAAAAATGAGCAAACAGGAACCTCCCGAAGTCCAGCCAAGGGAAACACAAAGGCCTGCACCTGGGGAGGAACAATGCCAGGAACCAATACACTGGGAAGAAGTGGGGGTGTAGGCAGGTGACAAATGGAAAACAGCTTGGCAGGGAACCACCTGGGGTCCTGCTGGACAAAAAGCTGGATGTGAGCCAGCAGTGCGTCCTTGCGCCAACCACCTTGGCCGAGTGTGCTACACTGGGAAAAGCACTGTCAGCAGGTCAAGGAAGGTGATCCTTCTCCTCCACTCAGAACAGGCTACAGACAATTGGAGTGCTGGGCTCCCCAATAGCAGAAAGACAGAGATATCCCGGAGCACGTCCAGTGACACACCACAAAGGTGATCAAGGATTGCAGCATCTGATCTCTATGGAAAGGCTGAAAGCTGGGAGCATTCAGCCTGGAGAAGAGAAGGTTCCAAAGCAATTTTATCAACATGTATAAACAACCAATGGGAAGGAATGAAGAAGATGGAGGAAGACCCTTCTCAGTCATGTCCACTGAAAGGAGAAGAGGCAATAGGTATAAAACTGAAGCACTGGCAATTCTTTGTAAATATAAGGACTTCGTTTCAAAATAGGAGTTATCAAACAGTGGACTGGGTTTTCCAGGAAGGCTGTAGAGCCTTCATCCTTGGGCATGCTCAGAACCTATCTGAACACAGTCCCAAGCAACCTGCTCTAGGTGAACTGTCTTTGAGCAAGTGGGTTGGACCAGAGAATCTGCAGAGACGCATTCCAACTTCAACTATTCTGTGAATCTGTAGAACAGCTTAGCTCATGTTCTGAAATGATCCTGTCTTTTCAAGCTTTATCATCTTTCATGCTTTCCAATATCTTGTATTTTGACATTTCTAAATATGGCCTTTTACACCTTGACATCAGAATTTGTTTACAATCTGTACTCTTCAAAAAGAAGCACTACAAAGAGGTAATTTTAGCACTGAGCCAGCTAGGACAGGTATGTGGAAGCTGTATGTAGGAAGGTATGTGGATATATGCTCTTTGTGTTGACAAACTAATACTCCTAATGGACCTCACACAGAAAACCTCAAAGCGAGTTTAATACTTCTATCCCTCTAAACATTTATTAGGTTGTTAATGAAGTTTTAAACAGATGTAAAAACCTGTCCTGGTCTGTTGAGAGCTGCTATTTGAATTCACTAAATTTTGCAAACTTTCCATTATTACAGTGTATTTGAATATCAAATTCCCAACTTTCTGATAGCTGCCAGACCTCAAAACTATACCCAACCTCACAGTAATACTATTCATCCTCATTTGCTGGTTTACTTACAGCCTCCTTTGACACCAGCATTCTGAATTAGCATTTCACTTGTCCCCAGAACAAACATTTTTCAGGAGATATTCTTCAATTTATATACTGCTCTTGAATGCTCTCCATAAAATGGAAAAGAAGTTTGGCAGAAGAAAAGCAGATACCACCACCAGAATATCTTCCAACCAAAACTTTCAAAATAATCCACGACATTGAGTTATGTAAGTTCTTTTAACCTTTCAAAGATACATCTAAAATTTGACTAAGAATTTAAATTTCTACTAGATGTTTTTTGAGGTCAGAGATTAAACTTCAAGTTCTTAGCATCCCATTCTTTCTATTACTCCACATTCTTTAAAGCCTTGTGTTACAACATCTTGATAAGCAAGATTATACTGTTCATACTAATCTTAAATTGAACTCAGACTTCATTAAATAACTTAATAGAAAATAGTGTTCAAAATATAACTGCTTGAGATAAAACACCAAAGATAAAGAAACGCTGTCCTTCAAATGATAAGCAATGATACTATAAAAATGCTTTAGAACAGTGACTTTTAACTACATGCATACATAATCTCAAAAGGAATAAAGAGAACTTAAAAGAGCTTAAACTTTTAAATGAAAGACACAACCAAGAACCAGCCAACAAAGGCAAGAAACTCAGTTAACTATTTGTAAGGCTGACATCATATTAATTAAATGGTTCCAACTGTTTTTCAAAATCAAGAGAAAATTATTTAGATACTGGAAATAATATTAAAAATAGTTAAATTAAGAAAAACACACAAATCTTTCTTTCTATTCACTTGCCATTATCAACGTACTGTTGATAACAGCAGTAGGAAAAATAGAAACAAAACCAACATCATTCTGCATTAACTGATGACAGCCCAACAAAGAATAAAAGCCACATGATGGTAATGTAGGCTGCAATTCAAATAAACTTTGTGGGTAAATATTATGCTCTGGAGACAAAAGAAACAAGCTGTCCATGAAAATATTTACATGTAAGAAAAATACTGATAAAATCTGTGTTGACCTAACAGATACACTGGGCTTTGAAACAGAAATCTAAATAAAATATGCTGAGTTTTACAGTTTTCTACTATGGAATTTTTTTTCATTTTTAAGTAGGATAATGTATGTCATTGGTTGAAATCAACAAAGTTAAGCAATGTACATGCAAGAATTCACCATTATTATACTATGCTCTACAATGCACGACACAGCAAATATATTCAAGTGTACTTTCAACTAAATATCTGAAGGCTGATTTTCAAAATAAAATGCTGCTTTTAAAAACTTTTTTTTCATAAAGCAAAATATGCAAACTAATCACATGACTGGAATTCATAACTTACTTAGGAGTTGAAGGACCTCTTGGCCATGTTCCATCCTCATTCTTCTGTTCTATCACCAGGACCTACCACAAAAAGTGTAATAAGAAAACTGCAATAAAAATATCAGTAGATTGTTTTCTCTTCCATCTTTTTAATGGATTTGCTGACATGTGATGGAGAAAAGACTGATATCTAAGTTACTATTCACTGAGATTCAAGAATAGTATTACACTCCGTATTCCATGCATTACACTGCACCTTCCTCTCTACTTTTTTCACCCATCATCTTAATTTGGCCAAGTCACTTAATATTTCTATTCTTCTACAATCCATGGATGGCAAGTCATTTACCTCTCAAAGAGGTCAGAAGACGACCTGCAATGTTTAAGCAGCACCTGTGAATCTACAGAAATCACATGTCTATACAACAGCCCTGTTAAGGAAGGGAAGATTCCTCAAGGAATTTTGCCTCACACAGGTGGATAAGGAAAAAACCCAAAACACCCAAACAAAACTATTTCCTGCTTCAATAGCCTTAAAACAATAGCTGTATGGTTACTCCTGCATATTTTATCAAAGCATTTATCTAATATTATTTTTTCAATAGGACAGTTGGCTAATGAAATTAATTTCATTCAATTTGTTATTGGTATGGAAAGGAGTACAGAACACTCAGTCCCAAACACAGGCGTCAGGTGTCATCTGAAACTCCTTTGGATATTTGAGATAGCTCCCCTATGCTGGCAGATATGACACAGGACCTACAAACAGCTCCTGCCTTTTTCTGGATTGACAGCTGAGATAGCTGGATCCTTTGAAATGGCAACTAGACTCCAATGCTTAAACTGAATCCAACTCCCCACTTCCAATGCAACTAATTCTGCACAACTGTACACTGACGTTTCAGAACACTAATTAACTGCCATGCTGTGCCTGTATGTGTCCACACTGTGACATAAATTCAGGTAAGTACTAATGCTCAAAACCTTGTGTATAAGCCACTTGAAGATGTTACCACGTTTTCAGTCTAAACACACTTGAGCATGAGATTGAAAACAAGCCTTCTATCATGACCAGCTTTCTATCACGAACAGAGTAGTCTGCTATCCTTGGTCACTGATGCTGAAAGACTGATTCTGCAATACTTCCTTGACTTACTCAGAGCTTATTAAATAGAAAGTAGATTTAGACTGAAGAGTTCAATGGAATCCCTAAAGGCGTGCTTCAGAAATCAACTGATAAATTCAAAGCATTACTTTACTCAACTATGTACACTATTATAACTATTAGGTTAGACAGACTGTAATAGTCCGAATAACTATTATTAGATTAGGAAACTCAGCAAGAAAAAATAACCATGTGTATGTCAGGAAGTGCAACTGACCAAACATATATGGCCTACCACAACATTTAGCATTTTCAGAAACCATGATTAAACTCTGTTTTAAACAGTATTTGTTTTGTTCAAAGTACAGATGTCACCTAGAGATCTTGTCATGGCTTTATTAGACCATGATTGCTTCATAGTTAATGTTTCACTGGGATAGAGATAATTTGCAAGTTACATCTTTGATGTCAATCTGTTATGGGAGATGTGGGCTCTTACAGTAGGACTTCTGCATTGTTAAAATTACCTGTGTGAGGGTTTAAGTGCATGCAGCACGAAGCTAGGACACAATAGTTCAAGAAGCAATTTTGGTGCACTGATTACCTATTTCCATGCCATTAAAAAAACTGAAACGCTGCCTAAATACTGTGGCTAAGTAAATTATAGTAGAATATTTCAAAGCAAAAGGAAACACTTTAATATAACCTCGCCTAAAGTTACTGCCATCAAATTTCATCCATCCACATTTGTAGCATGACTGCATGAACTACAGCTGTTAAAAAAACATTCAACTCTATTTGAAGACTAAAGAATCTGTGTAATAATATGAAAAGTTATTCTATTAATGTAATTGATCAATCTCTTTACATTTATATTTTGTAGTTTAACATTCAATGTTTGTTCTTTATATTCATCTGGAAAGGTAAAAAAGTTATCTTGTGAGGAATTCCTCTGTAAGGTGATGATTTTGAAGTGATGACTGTCTCATGTTAAGGCAGGTTTACAAACCTCTGTCTCTGTTGTTCTTATAGAAGTATTTTCATTTTTTTGTTATTTTGTTTGTGACATCTAGACAGTGGAATCTGAGTAAAAGACATTATTCTTTTAGAATATCTAAAAAGTTCTTCAAATTTTGGGTTTCATTACAGAAACATATCCAAGATCCCCGGAATAATTATTTACTTCAGATTTTACCATTTTTATGTCAGCAATTTCATAAATTTTGGTAAACATAAAATGTAAAATTTAGATGTATATTAAAAATTTTAATTTTAATTAATCAGGAGAGTTAAATCCTCTCTTTCATCTTTCTTTTCAGCCTTTAATCCTGAAAACACATACAAAGACTACTTTAATTTCAACAAATTTGTTCACAAAATCCTCTATCTCTAACATAATCTATTAGAAAGTGATTTTAATTTAGAAAAGCAAAAATCATTTGGTATAGCTGCATTTTCATGAGCAAAAAGATAAATGTATTCAAGAAAAGAAATAATATTACACTGTACCTGTCCCTGGTATAAACCAGCATCCTGTATGGTACTGTCTGGTTTATTCAAAGGTTCAAAAGTATTACTCATGTATTTGTTCCACAATCTGGTCTCTTTTTCACCTGGAATATTGAAGATTTTTCTTATCTCCTTTTCAATTGTGTCTGTTTTGTGAAGGAAAGAACACAAGTTTAACATTTCAATACACAAACAGTATAAGGTCAAACAAAGCATCAGAATTCATCTCCTCATATTCAAAATATGAATGAAACTAGAAATTGCCATGCAACTATATGATTTTGTAGGACAAGCAGGAAGTTGCTAGTTAGCTCGCCTTTAAAATGGAAACAGTCAGAGGACCGAATCCCTTAGCAAGGCAGACCAAATAAAGAGAAGATGGTAAGCAGCAGATGACAGGAGCCATCTACTCATTTCTGAGTGTGCTAATAGAAGAGTGTAGGGAGGTAGCAAATTATCAGAAGTGAGACTGGTGAGCAAAATTAAGTGCAGGAAGTCATTCTGTTCCCTAAATCAACCCTTTTTGGTTTTTACATTTCTACCCACGAGTAGAAACGTCTATCTGAGTGCAATTAGCACTAACCACACTACATAATATACGTGTGAAGTTTAATTCACGTGTCCATAGGAAAAAAATGACTGCTCTGTAAAACTGAAGTGCATAAATTTATTTTAAAAGAAAGGTGAAAGATTTTATGTCCCTAAAAGTTTCAAAGAAGAAAGGTCTACCAGCTCCTACTCTACCTGACAGAAATATAACCAGTGTTACATAATTTTAAGGTAGCATAACTTATCTATAACTGAAATGTACAAAGTTTTTAATTAACGCTATTCTCCTTACACAAAAGCAGAGTTTATTAAAGTGTTGGGTTTTGAAACTAATATGTACAGTGCTGTATCATAGCAATCCCACTTAGCTGCTTTTTTTAATTGGTAGACTCACAAAAGCCCATAGACAAAGGCCTATGTCTCCTAACAGCTAACACAGAACACAAAACAGGAGCCAAAAAACATACACTTTATCCCTGATGATCACTGAAAGCACAACTATAAAAATGGGCCCTGTAAGCTCTTGGAAAGACATTTCTCCGAAGTCTAAGGAGAAAACACTAGCATGTCAGCTTCTCTTGCTCCCTTTTACTCAAGCTTATTTTCTCTTCTACTAGGTTAAACAGGAAAAGCCAAATTGAGACCCAAAACCTAAAAGTACCTTGCAAAAGACACCGGCTTGTGAAATGTATGACAACGGGCCAATACAATATTTGTAGATATTGTAGGCAACTGAATACAATTTGTTTCTATACTAGTTATCACATATTTTAGTCTGAAAGCAAGTGTTAGACTGGATCATCTGTTTTTGTAACAGAGATGATATATAGGCAAGGTAGGTGGTATCAACAAAGCAACAGACTTATTTGATTTGTTGGCTCTCAAAAAAAATCATGTACTGTCTGAATCAATTCTCAGCCAATGAATTCAAATAATTATATCTGACTATAAGAATAATACTAGTCAGCAACAATCTTGTAAAAAAAAGTAGAAAATCTAGATTTATTGATGACTTTCACTAAAAGAAGAATTTACAAAATATAATTTTTCATTCTATTAATACAGATTAATAGGAAATTAATTATCTGAGCATTGCAGGTCATTTTCTTCACAAGTACTAACATTTATTAAGTTAATTTTTAACATATTCCAACTTTGCTAACAGAACTATTACAAGACAGGAAGAATCAATCCTGTTGGATGACTACACATTATTTCCAAGACTCTGGGAAGAGCATGTTCCACTTGACTACTATGCCAATTTTAAGACTGTGAAAATAAGATTCTTTTATGTACTTCCATGAGCATATAACCAATGCTCACTTTATAATTCTTCCTCCCATCCCCACCAACTGGAGTGCTGGCTTATGAAGTAAAGTGGAAGTGCCTGTTCCAGCATAAATGAAAACGTATCAAATAGGTATTGTCTGAGTCACATTGTGTATGGAGTTCTCCTTTAGTAGAGTCATAGACTCAATAAAGTTGGAAAAGACGTCCAAGATCATTGAATCCAACCTTTCATCAAACACCAGCATATCAACTAAACCACAGCACTAAGCGTCACATGCAGTCAGTTCTAAAACACTTCCAGGGATGGTGACTCCAACACTTCTCTGGGGAGTTTTAGTTATACATCCAATGTATGACATGATTAGTACTAGTCTGATGTCTAAGAGAGACAGGAAGAACTGCCATTTAAAGACGTCTCTCACTCCATCAGCTGCATATCCACAATTTGAGATAGCTCAATTTGAGAGTTAAAAGTTGCAGCTCCCATACAGATCATAACCTATATTGTTAAAAATCATACAGCTTATTCATAAAAACAACTGCATGCTTGAAGTACTATTTTGAAAGACTACCTGGAACAGTCTTGATGAGATGCTGAAAAAGTTCAGTGAATCCTAATACAAATACATCCTGGCTCCTAAAGCTAGTGCAACCACAAATGCTGGCTACAGGAAACTCTCAGATGTTAACGTTAAGATGTCAGTCTGAACTAGGGAACAGTAATCCCTCCTTCATCAAGAAGGAAAAGGCTAGTCACCAATTCCAGAATAAACAGTCCTCAAGGGTGGCAAGCATTACATTCTTGTATTCTGCAGCAGATCAAAGGGAGAGATAAATCAATGCCATTTGCTACGACAATTTACTAGCAAAAGTCCATTAGATGCAGAGCCACTAGTAATCTTCTGTGAAGTTCATCAGCTCAGTTTTGGAATTGTTTTATGGCATTGTAGACACAATCTGACTCCTGTTTGTCCATAACTGAGGCTACAGACAGTCTTTTTGACAATCTGTGTTTCGTAGAACTCTTACATATTAGGCTGATGATTTAGTTCTATCATACTTTCACATGATTAAAATTCCTGAATGGATCATTATCTCATTTTCACTTGGAAGCCCCAATGCTCTCTGAGATCAGCATCTCGGCTGGAAAGCTGCCTTAACTACATCTATTGTCTAACTCATTTTCCTTTTAGAATTAATCCCCTCTCCCCCAAGAGCGTTAGTCATCAACTGATCTCGAAGTCACTATACACTGTCTCCTAGGCAAGGGTCCTCAGTTACAGGAGGTTCCCAAGAAGGTCCAAAGAACATGTCAGATGTGACTAGTACCATTGCAAGAGAATGACTGGCATTATTAGGTCTGCCCTTGACTATGTACTCATTTATCAACACAGCTTAGCTTAGTATCTACTTGAGTGGAAAAGCAAAGGTATTCCAGGAACAACACGTATCTGAAGACGGATGGGTGGGTATTACATTATACTTAGAATATATCTCTTGTTTTTTAAATTAAGGAAGGTCTTGTACTTATTTTTTGAGGGCAGTAAATAATATAATCAATGATGGTGGATGGAAGAATTAAAATTTCTTGAAAAGACCATATTACTCTGTGCCTACTCAGTTCCGTGGGGCTGTTACTGACTCTTCTGTACTATAAGCCTTCTGCAACTATAATAAAAATGCATCCCTTACTGGAATATACAAGGAAGAGTGAAAAATAATCAAGATTCTGTAAGATCCCTCTTGCATATTATTTATTGATATAATAAGCATTTCTGCTGTGTATTTGACGAATTCCAGAACTACCTTAAATATACTCAAGGTAAGAAGCAGGGGGAAAAACATCACAATCTTAGTAATGAATAAGAAGGCTCAATTAGTATTTCACTCTTAAAGTGGGTTGAATTTTTCTAGTTCTTCTTCTAAGGTACAAACTCTTCTGGATGCCTTGGCTAGGATAGCCCTGCTTTGCACTCTGCACAAGAAGCTTCAGTTTCAGGAAGGGCATGTTTTTAAAGGCTTCCAGGAGCGTATCATGCACATTTCAGGAAAGCAAACAAGGCCAGTGCCTGGAAAGGGATTGCAAGTGAACTCTGACTGCTTCTCATTACCTTTTACAACAATTTATTCATAATTTTAATTCTCTCTTTGCTAAGAAAAAATGAATATACCTTCAAGTAACCATCATTAAAATGCCCTGCTTCTGATTAGAGAAAATAAATTAATCTATTACCTATAATTTCAGCAATACAATTAAATTCAGTATAGCTGCAAAATAGCTTGCATTTGGTCCTAAGGGAAGGACAATTTTAAATTGTTTTTCCAAGTTTCTGGTTTCCTCAGAAAATAAAGAAGTACAACTTCCCAAGTTAAAACATATCTCAAAAAGACAACTTAACAACAAACCTTGTTTTGAGGAGAATTTTTACAATTTTAAAGTTTTTATTCTGATACAAGAGGTGATTCTTTTTCTAACTTAAAACACTGAAATTTAACAAAGTAAAATGACTACTTCTAAAGCAAGCAATGTGCAAAAAATTAAAGGCTGGTAAGTGTAAGTCACTACTCATAATGTGAAGAGAAGCAAAAGCTAAAAAACATACACTGCTGTCAACAAATGTAAACAAAGTGATGGCTGGACACACAGTGACAAGGGCATAAAGTACAATTCTGCATGAAGAAGAAAACTGCACTAATACAGACGATCGAAAGACTCTTATCTCAGATACACATGCACAAATACACCAAAAAATGAGGAGCACTATCTTTGAAAATATTCTGATTGTTATTTTCAAAGTCAAATATCTTATCAAAATACTGTTTCAAACAATGACAGACTGCTCAACAAGCAGTCAAAATAAATACAAATAAAGGTAACTTAAAGGTTTAATAGAGGATTCAATTACTGTGAAAGACTGTGCCTGGCCTGCCACTTCACAACATGAGGAATACTGCCTTTGTAGGTCACCTTTAGGCATTAATTTATTAATTAAATTCTTTCTTGTGTTTTGTAATACATCCTTCTCTTCATATATATGATTAGAATGTGTTGGTTAATGAAACACATAAAAAATACACTTCTTACACATCAAAAGCCAAGAAAAAGTACTATGAAATCCAATAAACAACATCACACTATTCACTTTCAAACCTCTAAAGTTAATACAGATGCTTAGATAATAAAACATGAAATTATATTGTTACAGTTGTATTAAACCCCCTCAATATTCCAATTTGTTACCTTTTAACTTTGACCCAAACAAAACTACTCCCATTGTTTTTATGGTCAAAATACCCATCAATCATTTTAACTAGACATTTATTTAGAACTTGCTACCACATACAAGTACCAATCACATATTTTTAGAAAATAGTTGTGCATACCTATTGTATCAGCTTTACTAAATCTTCGTGTGACAACGTTGTTCATATTTCCATTTTCACACAGTTTTAATTCTGTTAGATATACTTCTACTTTGCAGTGCTTTACAAACATACCCTGTTCAACGACCTGAAAAACAGAATGGGATCACATATCAGTCTGAATATGTTTTCATATACACATGCTTCAAGATATTTTTCAGAACTCTTCAAGAAACTGACGCTCATGTAATACAAGACACTTAATAAATGCAGAAAATGAGAACTAAAATTCTCTTATAACTTTTTAGAAACACAGTAAACTAGAAAGTACATTTTTCCATGATGATGACTGTCGTACCTGTGTATAACACGATGACTTTCAAAGTGTAGAAAGTAGAAATCACAAATATGCAACCTTAATCCAAAGATACATGACCAGAAGGTAAAAAAACCCAAAAGGTACTCTTATTTCCAAATTCATTCACTGTATATTACTTCCTCAGAACATCAAGAACTAGTTTTCACAGTTAAAGAGTACTTATTAAAACTATAATACATACAAATAAAATCTGGATATCACATTTTTAAACAAAACCTCCAAATCTTCCACTTACATTCCGATAATGAATACATTCATTTAAAATTTTACCTACTCATTACGGCTGTTTATTCTATGTTCATTTTTTAAACACAGATTACGGAATAGTTAAATATATAGGATATCTTTGTTTTTTAATAAAAGTAAAATGTAGAAAAAAATATTCAGGGTCACCTCTTAAATGTTTTTCCCTTTGATCTTCCAAAGCGTAACTGCGTAGTCATGTAGACTGCTCCAAAAATAACCATCAGCCTGATATGTGATACATCTGATAAATACGGTTAAAATAAAGCCACCAGCTAATTGCTAGGAGAGATCTGCTATCTGCTGCACAAATATAACTTACATGTATGTGCCGTAGGAAAAGAATGAAGAAATTAGTGAATTATTTCATTGCTTGCCTTAGCTTCAATGACTGTCAATCATGGCATTTAAACAAAAATGCACCTTAATTTGAGCAGCTAGTAGTTTTCAGCTACTAGAGTCACAACAAAATAATGGCAGCGGCAACAAAACTATGCAGTGTGGCTAACATACTTCTAAGAATACAAACTGACACTCTAGTGGTAGTACAACTCATTACAAGAAGTCTTAACATTATTTGATATAGATCAAATACAAAATTTTGTCAATTTAAAATTTGGATCCACATTTCAAAAATAGCTTATGCAACAAAGGGGATGAAAGAAAAGTATAATACCATGTTTATTAAAAAAAAGCAACTCATAAAGGCAGACAGGAAAAATAATAATGCATGACAAAAGCACCAGGAACAAAAATGCTGAACTAGAATATGCTTCTCAGAGGATAACTGCTGCTCATATTGGCAGAAAATAACAAAGCTATGCCAGTTTACCTGGCCACTCATTATACTCCATGTTTCCAGTTAGCTACTTCCAAGTGGAATAGAAGTTACTCTAATTTCACTGCTCTCTCCTTCCATCTTCCTCCGAAACTGAAGAAATTACAGACTTTTTACTTTACTATGATGATGGAAGAGTATGCAGTTTACTGAAATCTATCTTCAGAAGAAACAAGACCAAGTTGATAACAGATATAACTTTAAGAAGAAGAGTTATTTTAATGGATTTCTGCTCTAACATAACTAGACAAAATGACAGACATTTCAGGGATGTCTCTTTAAAACAAAGCAAAAAACCAAACAACTATTTTATCATATTAGAGAAAATATTATACAACACTTTAACAAACTTCTGTTGCTGGCCAAATTAATTCTGAAGACCCGAAACTTCTTCTACAGCTATATCTACCATTTATTTGAAGAGTGGTAAGCAGCCAGCATGCATGCAGTTAGACCATACTTACGTAATAAGAAGGACACAAAAGTTGTATTACACCAGAAATCATAAAACTAAATTCTAAACCTAATATTTTTCAGCAATTTTAAAAGAATTAAAATAAAGATCCCTGTAACTGAAAAAATACACCCTAGTAGTCAATACAAGAAGGATAAATACACCAAAATGTATTTTAAAAGTCCAGTGATGATGCAACTGTAATCACTAATTTGAACATCTTAAGAAGTAACACAAATAAAAAAAGATTGTATGATCAGTAAACTGGTGAAATGTCCTCTCACCTTTATTAATAAGGGTGTTATGTGCTTGAAGCAAACAAAAACAATTAAAGATGTTAATTTTTCAGTATCTCATATTGATGGAGGGCCACACTATCCACCATACCATGGACTACTACTTGCGTTGAGGTAAGCTTTTTGCTTAAAGAAATAATTCCCTTAGCAAGCAGCTGAGCACAGTGTGTTTATCAGAAAGAAACTACCAATTACTCCACTAATGTTAACATTATTAGAACTACTTTTTACTAACATAGTCAACACAGTTTTAGAGTTATTTACCTAATTACAAAATCATTTGCATTAACAGCCATACAAGCTTCTAAAGCAAATTTGTCTTGAGATAATTATTAACAGAACTTACTTCCAGAAAAACAAAGTATTATGTCCTTTGCATCCCCCTGCCTCAATATTACACATTTAAGCCTCAAAGATTTGAACAAAAATCAGATATCAAGAAGCAACTAAAGCAGGAGTTCTTTATATGATTATCATAGGCCAGGACTTAAAAGTCTGCTAATAAATTCCTGTGCAACTCCTGCATATTTGCAGGACTACACCTGAACCATACTAATCCCAGCAGATAGTTAAAGAGTACCTTGCGTGCAATTGGCTCTTGACCTTCCATCAGCGTGTACCAGCTCACTAGCCTATTCCAGCCTTCAGTTGGCAAAAGGATGTAGTCCAGCTCATCAATGAGATGTTCCTTGAGAGACTGAGAATCACCATCTACACGAGAAAGATTGTTTTCACTTGACTACTGTAATTCTGTACACAGAGTTTTTAATGTAACATTTTTCACATAAACAGCAGGCAAAATATTTTGAGTCACAATTACGTTACCAGTATTATCGTGTTCAAAGGAGGTCTTCTGAAACCATGTAGGGAAACTACCCAGTTTATGCTTAGCACATCTATTACAGGTGGTATTCCTTTACTGTATGAGTGACAACTTTATATCCCCATGCAATTATAAGCACCTAGTTTGTTATCATACACCATCCTAGCTTTCAGAGAAACTAATTCATTTCTCCCACTCACTTCACACATTCCCACATCATGGACACTTCCACAGCTGAAAATGATATTGAGTAGTTAACTGTCGATTCAAGACAAAGTTTGAAGTAATTCACCCTAAGTCAGACTAGGAAAGTAGCAGAGTACAACCTCCTATTTAAAGGATCCTATGTGCTCTGGAAACAGTCACTACAAAATTCTTCGTAGAGAAGTGGAGATGCTGCACTTGAATGAAGCACAACTTGGAATCTCTTAAGGTAAGCAGCATGCTTTTAGCTTTCGTTCAATCCTTATCAATAGCAGCTATCTTTTAGGTCTAAGAGGTGATTCCAGATGTGTGCCACTGTGAGCTTCAAACACTTAGGGCAGCTGTTCTTCCGTCTGGAAGCATCACACTGTAGCTGGGAGCACGGTGAGGGGAGAAATCCACAAGCATTTCTTCAGGTCTACATAACTCTTCACAAGATTAATATGGTATTTCTGCACTGATCTTATATGGTGAGAAATCCTTCTAAAAATACCAACATTTCTTCTAGTATAATTTTTTTTAGAACCATCAAACAGATACCCTGATTCTGACAATTCAGTCCCTCATATACAACACTGTTTTCTATGATGAACAATCAGCTACTCTAAATACCTACTTCCTTGTGCCCACTTTGACGATGTATCTCTTCTTTTGAACATGACACGTGCATTACATCACATTCGACCTTTTTTGCACATGTTGAGATTAATTGAAATCTCTACCTGTTACTTTTCATTGCTCTCACTTCATCCAGATGTTCTGGAAACAAGGGAGAAGCATTTAAGTAATATAAGCACAACATACTTCTTCAGTTTCCTGGAATCAGTCTTCTGTGAATTCAATTACAGTTTTCCTTATCACTGCATTACACTGCAGAATATCTGAGAAAGCATGCCCATTTTAGATCATTTTATTCTTTATATCAGATGCACATTTTTAAGGAGAGCAGCATGACAGCAACTAGAGCATCCTATGTGCCAAAGACAAGATCAAAATCCAAGCATTTTCAGGGTCAGTTTATGCTACATAGAAAACTTCGTACAGAGGATTGTTGCTTTGCAGTGGGTGAAAGAAAAAGCTATTATTTGTGGGCATTCATGCCCTTAATTTTAAAACTACCTTTACACAGGAACAGTAGATGTCAGAGAGTAACTGGATGCATGGAATCACTGCCAACGTGGAGCCATAGTTTAGAACCATTAAAGAGCAAAAAGTAAAGTCCACAACCCCTGATGATGTTGTTTATTTTGAAAGGGGCACTGGTAGTGTCAAAACAGCAGAATACAGGTTTTCAGAAGCTTTCAGAAAAATGGCTAACATGACTTCTAATTTGGACAGCTAACCCTAAAGTAGACTTCATAACAACAGTAACTTTAAGCATAATCTGAACAGGTATGTAGATTAAGTTATAAATGGTACAGATGAACTAACTAGGGTTTGGTACAACTAGAAATCACCTCTTTTTGAAGGGGAAGACAAAAAAGAGAGGACAAGCTGATGCTACCTCACTGAGGATAAAAAGATATTGCTATATCTGATGGTGAGATGAACATCCCTGCCGCACTGAAAGATTTACTACAAGATACACAAAATATCTAAATCCTCACATTTCAGAAAACAAAACACAACACTCACCTGCAGCAAAAAGACTTTAAAGTCTCTGGATGGAAGAGAACATATAGACGTGTATGACAATACAGCACTTTCTACAAAGGCACTGCTCAGTGTCAAACATAACTCATTCACACTGACAATTAATAGAACATGGTACAACAAGCTATATGAAAGGTGCAACCATGTTTAACATTCAATTTGTAAAATAATGAGATACTAATTACAAAAGTTTTGAATTAAGAAAGTCAAAAGTTCATCATAAACCCCGTGAAGTTGGCTAAACTGGTATTGCTATGTGCCAATAGAACAAGCAGTATTATTACATTACCTGTAACTGCAAAGAAGCAAACGAATTATCTGCTCAATTTGTATCTGCTAGATTAAATATTAAAATCTTTAATGGTATTTTGATACTGGACATTAAATACAGAATTTGCTGCGAAGATTAAAATATATGGAAAAGCATTCTGAGATCTCTGTTCACAAATTTGGCTACAGTTCAGCAGAAGTCAGTCAGACCTGAGTAATTACAGCAGTGACAGAGTTTAACATCCTTACAAGACCATAAAGAAAATAGGAAATTACCCTCTAGCATTTCACACAACTTAAGTCACTGAACTGAATAATAGCACTTCTTCAGTTGTTCCAGAACTAAAGTAAGGGCTTGGGGCTTATTTATGGAAGTAAGTTTTAGAGTTCAACTTAAAAATCTTATTTTAAATTGACCAATTTGGTCAAGCTACCAAAAAAAGGGAAATCTTAGCGAACTCAAGCCACCTTTTTGTCAACTTGACTAATTTTCAGTTCTCAAGACAGCCCAAATTCTCATTATAAACCAGGAACTCCTACATTATTACATATTTTGTTACCATTACAAAGACGTTCCAATAACTGCATTTATAAAATTGTGATTTATTAGGGAAATCTATTCCAGTTCCCTTGTCATGCTCTGCAAAGAAACCAGTGTTTTTACCTTTATGTATGCTGAGGTTCATTTACACTGCCACCTTCAAAAGACAAATTACCTGTGACAATTTCACACTTAATGTACTATAGGCTTATTTCACAGTGAGAGGCAGTTACCTTTGAGAAGTCCAGAATTATCAATAGGACCAGGGTACACATTCTGATCTCCCATCTGGTATTTGTCCCAGCTGTCAAAACCAACATATTTTTTCCACTGTTTGAACCAGCGACTATCCACCAGATACCTTAAAAGGAAGAAGACATACATATTAATTATTGGCATTCTACGTCCTACCTCATTCATGATAACGCACCAGCATTCATCAGCCTTGTGAAATGACAATGCTTTTCTCTCTGTTCTGCTAACCATTATCAGCATCTCCTACCAGTGAGGACTTTAACTGGGGTCAATTACAGATCACACTAACAGTGCCAGGTACAGTTTTGCAAGACTGCCAATAACCCATATCAGAGGCTGAAAAATGGCAAGTTGAAAAAAAAACATTTCCCTTTATAGCATGAACGATTGCCACCTTTAATTCCTGTTCCTGATTTTCAAATTCAGGAGATTCTAGTTAAATCTCTATAATTAGACAGCCCTTTAAAAAAGTGAGAGAGAACTTTCAGTAAAGAATTGTCTGCCGCTGGTGTTTTATTTATAATATTCATGTGCAACTTAACTTCAGGACTCTAATGCCTTGTCAAGAACCAGAGAGCGTGTTTTCTTCCTCTGAGACAACATCAACACAAACAGTAAATGGTCTGCTTTTGACAGAGGACTAGATGTTCCTTCTACAAATAATTATCAACATCACACTTCATATAAAGAGATTATACCTCGAATCTCAGCTCTACAGTATTTTTATCTAGATTAAACTGTTGTCACAGTCTGGCTTCTACAAAGTCCAGTGATACCTACATTTTATACCTTTTTGTCCAGAAGTTCTTTAAGATCAAGATACCAAATTTTTTCAGTGATGCTCAGATTTGTATTTATTTTTTTAAGATACCATATGCATTATTTCTCCTTCCTAAAAGTATTCATAATCTGCTGCCTTGTCTGCTCCAAATCTTTTGCTACTATGTTCGGATGAAACTGAATTTGATTAATCTGACATGCCCTTGCCTTTATACATGAAGTTTTCATTCTCATGAACATACTTAAGGCCAACAGCAATCTCCCCTTTCTCTTCTGCTGTGGCCATCCAGCTCTATTCTATAGGAGCTGTAACTGTGTGGTTATGAATGCAGTCACCACCAAAACCTGCAAGCCTTGTCCCATTGGCCTCTACTTTCTTGACCTAAATTTGAATGAACGATGAATCTTAAGAAGCAAAGATATAATTTTACAAAGAGAAACTATCATACAGGCAAACTGCCTTTAATTAATGCTTAAGAAATTATTGTTCCTGGAGAATCATTTTACTTTTCAAATGGTTTGTGTTACATGTCTTATCTCACCCCAGTAACAGAGTGATTAATACAAATTTTTGATAATAAAATTTAACAGTGTGAGAAAGCTTGGGGTCCACTGTTCTAAATTTTAAATATTCAACACTACCTATTTCAACATTTCATCAGCTTACTTCTTCCATACCCAATTACTTTTGCCCTCAACCAAAATTTGCTGTGCAGTATCTCTTTAGGGTCCTCCCTAACAGAGATGTTGTAGCATTGCTGTTTCCCAACATGAAGTGCAAAAAATCTTTCATAATTTCCCTTCACGTTTAGGAATTTTGCATTTAGCAATCTTTTCAGGCTCAAATAAGAGCTTAATATTTCTTGTATAAAGAAAGCTGAAAGGCCACTTATAAATCATGCCAGTATGTAAGTATGATAAGAACTAAACAGCACAGTCAGGTTCCTTTACCACAAAGAACAGGTAACATGCATTACATGGAAAAGAAAAGTTTAGCAAATTTATTTAGCCAAGAAAAAAAAATTTGCACGTAAAGATTTTGAAAAATGGTAGCAGACGCTATAGATGTGAATTCTTACAGCAAATTACTAGCTATAGGCATCTATGTGCATGTACATGTACATCTATGTTTTATACATATTAGGCATTTTATTGAACATTCTGCTAGTTCTGCTTCAATAGAAATCTGGTACAGGTGAGAAAAGCTATTTTGAGTTACTGTTGAACACAGTCACAGTAACAGTAATC
The DNA here is from genome assembly GCA_013399945.1 of Ploceus nigricollis. Classification (NCBI taxonomy): domain Eukaryota; kingdom Metazoa; phylum Chordata; class Aves; order Passeriformes; family Ploceidae; genus Ploceus; species Ploceus nigricollis. Next base: position 930,538 of record VXBC01009130.1, on the reverse strand, counting down.
TTCTCTCTTATCCTGGTTTAAAAATGGTATTCCCCAATTTAGCACTCTGAATAAAAAAAACCAAAACCATAAACTGCTCCCCTTCCCTCACGCCACAAAAAACAGAGATTACAGGCTGAGATAATAACAATTTACTGGAAACAGAAAAGAGATGAGAAAAAGAAACAGTAACAGCAACAATATTAATAATAGAAGTGTAAAAAGAGGGTGATTTACATGCAAAATGTTCATCCTGGGGGACAATGAACAATGGTGGATGGGATTCCTCCTCCTGCCATGCCTTTTCTAACCCTAACCCTCGACTCCCACCCCTGGGGGTGGTAGAGCATAACAACCTGGACGTGCCCTGGGCTGGGCTCCAGGCTCCATTCCCTCACCGTGGAAAAATTAACTCCATCCTGGCCAAAACCAGAACAGCCCATTACAAGAACTTGCTCTTAATCAAGACATGAAATACTACTTTTCCAGTAAGATAAGGGAAATCAGAAATTTGCATTCAAATTCCATACACTACCCTCATTTTATGCAAGAAGGATATGCCACATTACAGATTATGTGAGGGAAGGGGAAAAAAAAGGAGGACAATTACACCATGCTCAGTTGAAGGCAAATCAATCAACCTGCTAAAGCACTTCTGTAGCTAAAATCCAGACTTCTTAACATTAATGGGAAAAGTAATAATCAGAGATTTATAACTTACAGCTTTTGACTCTAAAAACACATTCAATATAGCATTCTCACCAAGATCAACAAGACTACTCATCTGCACAAGAGAAGGCAAACCACTGGAAGGCAACTTATCTTTTCATCAGTGTTGTAATATCCATGACACAATCAACCAAGTATTACCTATGAGGGACATCCAGTAATATAAGAGGAAGCTCAAGTAATCAGAACTACATCTGCTAAACCCTCATTTGTTAAATGATATTTGATCCCTTTTTCAGGAAAAAATATTAAAAATTTGGGGCATGCACTTGGACCAGATACACTACCCTGTAATGTGTGTGGTCCCAGATACAAAAATAGAATACCATGCATTACTAAAACAAGAGACTAAAATATATGTATATTAAGCTTGGTACAATGTTTTGCCTTTATTTTTGTTACTATTACCTAATGCAGGAACGAGCTCCAAATGAGTCTAATGCTACAGTAGTTTTTTGAACTGTGGATCTGACCAAAAAGGCCACCCCAGAACATCCCATCACAGTTAAAATGTATGGCCTATCTATTTTTTAGAATTATGATTAAGAAATGTTTGTTATCTGATGGAATCAAGATTTCAGGAAACACAAATTTTGCTCTCTGGCATGTCATCAGTTTAGCTAGTGAGCAGGATAACCAACCCATCTTCCGAGGTAAAACAAATCTGGAGGATTTGAATAAAGACTGAAGTCAAGAACAATCTCAAATTTCTATATATTCTGCTTTGGGGAGCAAACCTTAAAAACTAAGACAACTGCACAGTCAAATGAACTGGTTAACTCTAAAACATCAAATACCTGACATTTATAGTATTTCAAATAAATCAGTAACCTCAAATTGTTTAAAGAAAATAGTACAACCAAGTCACTTAGAGCCAACTTCAATAACAAAGAACACTGGAATAGACCCAAACCTTTACCTAAAAGTAAGCAAAAGCATGCATGTACCATTTGCTGAAAATTACACTCAAATATGGAATTTTCAGTACTAACAATACTGGAAGTATTTGTACAGTTCAATTAGCTTTAGGAGTTTTTTTCTTGGTTATATTATGTATAATTAAAATTTTCTTTGTGCAAGTAGAACCAAAAACTACAGAACATGTGAATATGTTCTCAGTTCAAGTCTGGCATACTTCATTATCCAGTGTTTAATTCTGAGTAGAGCTCTATATTGCTTTATATCTGCTCTCTTCTATAAAATGTTTCTTGCCTGTCTGAAGTGGATTATCACATAAAAGGGACAATTTATACTCTAGAGTCCTCTGGAATGCCAAATAATGGAATAAAACATGAGGAAATGGAATGAAGCTGCAACAGGGGAAGTTCATACTAGACATCATGAAAAGCCTGAGAGGATGGCTGGTCACTCGAACAGGTTCCCTGGGGAAGTGGTCACAGCACCAAGCTGGTCAGTTCAAGGATCACCTGGAAGACACTCTTAGCCATATGGTTTAGCTTTAGGCAGTCCTGCAAAGAGCAGGAAGTTGGATTCCATGTCCCTAATGGGTCCCTTTCAATTTGGGATATTTGGCCTTGGCCAGTGGTCAGTCCATCTGGAGCCAGCTGGCATTGGCTCTGTAAGACACAGGGGAAGCTTCTGGCAGCTCCTCCTAAAAACCACCCCTGTAGCAATCCTGCTACCAACACTTGCCATGCAAACCCAATAAAACTGGGTCACTGAATTAAATTTACCAGAAAAGACTGTATCCTTATGTATGACCAAATGATCAACTGTAGAGACTCAAGGCAGCCCAAAATAGGATTACTTACAGCCTTTGCACATTAACTTACAAGTTCAAAAAACTGAAGCTATTATAACACTTGAAATACACCTTGATTTCTCAAACAAAAACTCAACAAATAATAAAAATTGATTTTAAGTTTATGGAGTTTTAAAATTTTGCAGCTGCATGACCACATGGACATTGTTCACTGAACAAAAGAAAGTACAAACAGGAAACTTACTAAATGATTTCTAAAATTCTCCCATGGTTTGAAACTTTTTAATGTAATTCAAGTTCACCTGTGATTTACTGCATATTTTGACTTAATAAACCTAATTAACATAATAGAAACATTACACAAGTACAACAGCATTCATTCTTTACCTCAACATCCAAGTTGATAGAAAATATCTGAACAGTATGACTGAGATCTTGGTATTTCCCACTGCTGTCAAAAGCATTCTGAATTCTTGTGACCATTCTACATAGACAGAATTAAACAACATGTGACCTAGATTTATTTATAATGACTGATACTTCAGCTCTTTGAATTCAAAATCAAACCAGAAAACTTTAATATGCAATAAAGACACTTCACAGAGAGACACTCATTCTGCACTGTGTCCTGCTGGGACATCGTATCTTCTGAACAGAAGCTATTTCACTTTCAACAGTAAAACTGTGCAAATTGTCCAGAGAGACAGGTGAGGATTTTTTTTTACTCTCCTCACTGTGCATGAGTACAGATTAAGCAATACAGAGGACAAAGTGGAACAACTGTTTTGCAGAAAGCAAATTAGGACTCCTGCTTAAAGGCACAGCATCTGATTTTTGTTCTTGCACAACTGCAACTATAAAAATAAGAAGATAAGAAAGGGTTTGTATCTGTATTTTTACTTTGATTAAGGTGACGAAAATTGCTTGACCAAATACACTCAAAATTAATAGATGCCTTTAAATTCAATTTTCTTCCAGAATTAACAAGTTCTTTAAGTTCAAAATGGTGATAATTATTCTACTCTATCACACAAACCATTACCATCTTTCTATTCAAAATATAGGTAAATCCACAAGAAAAAAGTGCAGGCGTCAAAGACAAAAAAAAAATTGTTTACCTCCCATTTTTAAGAAATCCATCTAAGTATTCCAGATTCCTCTTCAGAAGTGTTTAGCTCAACAAAATGCACCAAGATTTCAAATCAACTAATCAAATTCTCACTACAGCCCACGATATGCTCCACTGCCATAACGTGCTACAGTAGCCTAAGCAGCACATTCTTCATCCATAGGCCAAAGAGGCCTCTTCAACCAAGAGGCCGAACGAAAAGTACGATTCAGCCAAAATTAGCGGAGCGTGATTTTATGTTAAAATCTCAGTGTGAACATTATATTAAGAACTGTATAAGTGTTTTGTATACCCTTAGAAATTTTCCATGAAAAGACTTTTCATTAAAAAATAATCTAACAAATCAATTTTCAGGCAAAAGCCTGGAACAAACACGATTTTAACATGCTCTCACGTCACCTAATCAATTAACAGAAGAAAAATGTATCTACTCATCTCCACTCTAAGTACTGTCCAGTAGAATTTAAATCTTTGTAAACCACTGGTCACATGCAGCACCACTCCTTATGCAGTGAGAGAAACCAAACAGCAAACTTCAACCACAAGGTTTAAAAGTCAAAATCAGCAACTTAAAACTCAGTTCAAAATAAAAACCCATCCAACTCTTAATCTATCCTTGGAACACTGACATAGTGTTCCTTGTTTCTCATTTTATGAAGTTATCAAAGTTAGAGTATCATTCCAAATATTATTGAAGTGCAGGTCCATAACATCTCATCATGCTCTCAGTGAAATCAAGTAAAATCTTCCATTAACATTCAATCTAGGTTCTGTTCATGTACAAAGCAGTGATGGATGATGAAATGTGGAAAACACTGGGAGGACAATACTGAGAAAAAGGTACATGGCCTGACTCTTGGGGATGTCCTGGCAGGGCTGAGTTGGACTTGATGATCTTTGTGGATCCCTTCCAACTCAGCATGTTCTTTGAAGACCACACTGCAAAATGGCATTAAAACTAAGCACTTCAGCATCAAGGCTATCATCAATGATGGGCGCTGCAGGGTTTTTAAGCAGGGCTACAGATGTAGCCCTGTTCATCAAGATTCATGAGTTTTCACTGTAGCCAGAATTAAAATGCTTATATGTTCAGTGGGGAAATGCACTTTTGGAGGAAAAATCCTTTAAGGTTGAACTTATCATATCTGCTGATCACTCACTGGGAAGGATTTTTACCCCACTTCATTTTTGCTTACTCTCTTTAGTGACCAAGAATTACAATTGGAAAGGCAATGATATTCTCACAGGTTAAGAAAAGAATATTTTTTTCACTGTCCAAGAAATGTACTGTATGGATAACAACAGTACCCTACCTAGACTCAGCAGAACTTCGGAAGTGACGTGTATCAGACACATCTGAAAACTAAAAATAGTATACTTCAGTGGTTTTACTAATTTGCAAGCCTTAAAAGCCAAGAAGAGATTAAGAATCTATCTCATCACTCTTGTGAAGTGATGACTGGCATCAAAATTCATTGGCTAACAGAGCTGAAAATCAACATCTTCCTTCTGGCCTAAACGTGACTAGCTTCAGTTTACACAGTGTCTTAAATCTTTATCTGCTCATCTAAAAATCCTTATCCTAGAAGACATCTTCCTGTTATGTAACTATTTCACAACTCAAAATTCTAGCAAAACAGAAGAAGGTTCTCCAAGCTCTTCTCTGAAAGACAAGGCTTCTGCTTTCCCTATTAGACTTTGAGATGTCTGAACTCATTCTAAATGAATACCTTCTGTCACATGTGGACACCGGAACTGGACAGTAGAAGGGTTTCACTAATATATTCTGTATACAGTACATATTTGTATTGCTACCTGGTAATCCCTATTCAAACACCTAATGATTGCATTTGTTCCCTTAGCCACTAAGTAAACTCTGTGTGATAGTTTTTGTCCATGGTAACTGCCTAATTCTATCCAAGTAACTTCTATATCCTCACCAGCTCACAAATTGTTATGGCAAGGAATAGATGAAAGAAGCACGGTAAGGAAACTCTGGAAGGAAGACAGAGAAAAAGTGGTAAAACTGATTGCTGAGCTGTTAGCTATTTTTAAGTCGCTATCATGCACTTTAAGTAAAACATTTATTGGCAGGTGATACCTAAAGGTGAGAAATGTGGTAACATATCCTAGCCCATGAAGGGACAATATGTGCAAGAGTGTGAAAGCATTTGTAATGTCATATCCGAGCTACTGAGACAACATTTCTGACTAAGCCACAAAAGAACAGGAACTACAGGGAAGTAAGAGCATAAGGTGGTTTTAAAGGTAAAATCAAGAAATCACACTTTAACATGGGAAAGAAATTACAGAGAAATCACCCAAGAAGTCACGTAGAAAAAGTGACAGTCTTCCCCTCTATAACAAAACTGTTCCAAGATCAATAACTTTCATTATTTGAAAACTCTACTTCCGTGATACTGTAAAAACAGAAAACCTTGGCAAGGTTCTCAAGAGTATTACTGCAGCTACAAAGGCATTAAATGACATCATCAAGACCAGTTGGTCACACAAATTATACTGTGCCTAAAAATCTGATGAACATCAACAGCTCTTCAATCTGAGAGTAGAAGACACTGAGTTCAGATTTGTCTGCAGCTGTAACAACCAATAATTTTTGTCACTCTAAATGAGAGGGTAAAATCTCCGCAGACAATAAATTTTCCTCACTTGTCAAGCACCAGTAGAATGTCAAAATACTGAGATATAATTGTATCGGATACTAAAACTGTGAGACATACAATGAAATGCAGCATTTTTTCTTCTCCTAAACAGAAAAGAACCACAGAACCTGAAGATCTTTTGGACAATACTGCAAGAAGTAAAACTTACATTAATTCAAGTTCTGTGGAACAAAAGTGTAGTTTTTATACTGACTTTATTAATGAAAGTAGACAACATTATTCAAAAGAACTGATAAACAAAGGAAATTAGCTCTTGGAAAAATTTTATGTTTAATTAATGTATGTTTGGAAAAATAGGATAAATGGAGAGATGGAAGAATCCTCAATCTCTCAGAGTTTAATAATTTATTTACTGGTCGTAAAGAATGCAAAAAAGACCACTGTGACAAACTAGCACAAAATCTTGTTCCTGCAGCTGAAGCAGTTAAAAGACATTAACCTTGTCTGTCCACTGAAGCAATACAGCTTAATGCATACTATTCCCAAGCTACCCATAAAAACATCTAATAGAACAAATTCTACAGCTTACTAAACCACCTGTTCAACTGGTTTCTAGTTCTAGCAATTCTTACTCCAATACCTAACTCTAAAAATGTTCCGTTTCAAGTCAATTTTATTTCTTTCTCTCTGCAGTGTACATGAAGAACTAACAAAGAAATTCATCAGGCACTTCATAGATGCTTCTAAAATTTGCCTCTCTTTACCCTATTCTTTAGTTTCTTTTTTCTTAGAGAAAATTCCCAAAGCTTTATACTTTCCATATGTAGCTCATTGTTCTCTCCATTCTAAATTCTGAAGAGCAGGGAAAAGACTTTCGATGCACAAGCCAGCATTTTTAAAAGGACTGCATTTGAGTGTTTTAAAGCTCAAACAGAACAACCTGGTATGGCACCCCTGAAATTTTTTCAGCAGTATTTACTACTGAATCAATGCAATTTTGAATCATGGTTTACAGCACCTTAACTGTTATTTCCTTACTGATGTCCCAAAAGATCAAAAAGCCATTTACAAAACACCTCTACAAAAGCATTTGGACTAAATGTACCATTTAATTTGTGAAGATAGCTGCACAGTCAAAATATAAATCCTATGAATACACAAGCATACATGTTTATGTAGCTTGATTTAACAGCTCACGAGTAAAACTTAATGAGACTCTGCTGTAGCTTATTCAGCTTTGAAACACTTGACTTGTATCAGTGTCAATCACAGCTAGATATACTTTCACAGAACATTTAGAAGCTTTTCCCACATAACTGATTCTTCCGTATTAAAATATCGAACGTACTAAAAAAGGAAACAGCACAGTAAACTTACTGTTTCGGTCATGCTGTCAACTAGTCATAAAAGTACTATCACTTTGAACAATATTAACTGCTTGAAACATTGTTTTAGTAACTGGGAATTAGTTTTGAAGGACATCAAGCCTGAGCACGCTTTTACTACCGCTGGTCATTTTCAACACTACCATGTGAATTCATTTCCTTTTTCTAGTTTCTTACACCTTTCCAGTTTCAAGAGCAGTCTGTTGTATGCCAAAACTGAACATATACTCAGCAGTATTTGAATAATGCATCAGAATGTATGCTTCTGACACATGCTGCAGTATCAACACTGTCTTTTATAGAACTGGAACAGTGAGTGATGACAGCTGAAATGAGGTGGGCTAGTTCTACTTCTGTGTATTCATAGTTAATTTTCTGTAAGTTAATGCTTCAGCCTTTGTCTTTGCGTGACAGTTTCACACAGGAAGTGATGAAGAGGTTGAGTCGTGGAAAAAGTGTCAGTTCCTTATTTTTTCCCGTCCTAAAAAAAAAGTCCCATTTCCTAGCCTCATAGAACTACAACTACAGAAGCTCATTTACCAAATACACGCTAAAAAGAGGTGCTTATTTAACCGTGGATTATTCTGTTGACAATTCGTATTACATACTAAGGAATATTTTACGACTGACCAGAAAAACATATTTTTCAAACGTTCGTTGTCGAAAAGGTATCGTAAGGGTCCGTTCGCACCTTCAGGGACTCTTTCTTAGGAAACTAACACGTTTCCAGTCACAGTAAAATTTAAACTCAAGCCTTGTCACAGCCACGGACGGGCATCAGGGCACCTAGGCCAGAGTACAGATACTATTTCTGATAACGTGAAGGTGAAGCCGGGGCCATTTCAGCCTGGATAATGGAAGAAACGTGGACTAGCAGAGCTCTTCTTCCCCACCTCAATACTCCTCGCGCAGCCTAAACAAGCCCCAGGCGGGCTCCGGGCCCGCCATCCGGGGCTGCCACCCGGCAGCGCGCCCCGGCAGCCGCGCCGCGCTGCTCCCTCCCTGCCCTCCCCCTCAGGGCGCTGACCTCGGTGCCTCCCCGCCGCCCGCCCGCAGCCCGGGCCAGGCCGAGGCCCCGNCATGCTGGGAGTGACGCCTGCAGGGGGCGGCCGCGGCCCCGCCCTTCCCAGAAGCCGCGGGGCGGGGGCCGGAGCGGGCCCGGGCGGGGCAGCGCCCCCTCGCGGCCGGGAGGTCTTCCGTCCCGTTCCCCCGGTCCCGTTCCCCTCCCCCCACCCGGGGAGGGACGGGCAGGCGACATTTCCCTCCGTGCCTTAATTGGAGCGCGTGCATAATTAGATCCCTTACGCTTCTCTGCCAGATGAATGGTTTGGATCACCATAATTCATATGATGATACCGTCTGTGTTGTTGTGCAAGTACAGTGGCGGGTTCAAATAGTCTCCGTGACTCTCATTAGCTTTTCCGGACCTTGGCAGAAACCAAGGGATAATTTGTTGTGTTTGTTTCAGTCGCTCTTGCCTGAGCCTTGTACAAACAGTGCAACCTGTTGCTTGGTGTTTCACACATACACAAAAAAAAAAGAAGGCCACACATTACATATCCAGGTTCTCTCCGTCTTCACGTTTGTATAGAGATTTCAAAGAATCTAGAATGGTGTGGGAATTTAGGGCTGGGGTGCTGGTTACAAACACTTGAAAAGAAGAGTTCTTGTAGATCTAGCTGGTGCCTGCAATTGTATACCTAGGGCCCTTCCTGTGCCCAAGTCATTACACCCAGGCGCATTGTGTGACTAACACCAGCAGTGTATCTTAGGCTGCCAGTTAATATTTTAAGCTATTAGGCTTATTAGGCTAATTAGCACATAGACTCTAGTAGCATGTAGCTGTTACAAACAGCACTAAAAAGTGCTATTTAGATATGTGCACTGCAAAAAGATGGAAGGCTGTTTTGCANCCCGCCGCACCCAGGCGGCCGCTCCCTGCCTGTCAGGAGCTGCGGGAACCGAGCGGCGGGAAGCGCGTGGTACAGCTCTGCCTCCCTGCCCTTGTCACCCGCCTCCACTTTCGCGGCAGCGGGNGTGTTGTTGTGCAAGTACAGTGGCGGGTTCAAATAGTCTCCGTGACTCTCATTAGCTTTTCCGGACCTTGGCAGAAACCAAGGGATAATTTGTTGTGTTTGTTTCAGTCGCTCTTGCCTGAGCCTTGTACAAACAGTGCAACCTGTTGCTTGGCGTTTCACACATACACAAAAAAAAAGAAGGCCACACATTACATATCCAGGTTCTCTCTGTCTTCACGTTTGTATAGAGATTTCAAAGAATCTAGAATGGTGTGGGAATTTAGGGCTGGGGTGCTGGTTACAAACACTTGAAAAGAAGAGTTCTTGTAGATCTAGCTGGTGCCTGCAATTGTATACCTAGGGCCCTTCCTGTGCCCAAGTCATTACACCCAGGCGCATTGTGTGACTAACACCAGCAGTGTATCTTAGGCTGCCAGTTAATATTTTAAGCTATTAGGCTTATTAGGCTAATTAGCACATAGAATCTAGTAGCATGTAGCTGTTACAAACAGCACTAAAAAGTGCTATTTAGATATGTGCACTGCAAAAAGATGGAAGGCTGTTTTGCAGACATGGTAGTACAAAGCTAAGTACATATTTTGTCAGGATTATCGGTGAGGATGATTATACAGAAATAAAGGCAAAATTATAATATGAAAATCATATCGAATATGTAAGAACTCCCAGGAGCTCAGAGCGACTGGTGATGACATTCATGGCTTCTCTAGGAGCTGGAATGTGAAATTCCAGGAGGAGGGAGAAGGAAGTAAAACATAAACGTTAGGGAAAGCTGTGGATCTAATGGCTACATTTAATAAGAGAAAATTTAACTGAACAACAAGAAGAAGGTTTCCAGCCACTTCAGGAATAAATTTCTTGGTTAGAATCTCCAAGTTTAGAAAGAATTTTGACAAGTTCCCACCCCACACCAGGGCTTAACAGATAAGAATAGTGTTTTACACTCTTAAAGTTATCTCTGTTCCAAAATTGAATTTATGCAGAAATTATATTTTCCTGGAAATTTTGGGGAAAATATTTCTCAATCCACGGTGCTGGAAAACTGCATTCATTGTTCATCAGGCTGTAACAGGACCATCAACAGCTTACTTTGCCAGAAGGTTCACCTGGAACCACCCAGGACTCTGTGCTTTGTGTTGCATAACTGCAGTTACTCAGTGAAAGATCTCCTGTTCCTGAGTTCAGTCTATTTGCGGTACAGAAACGGATACTAGAAAGGTGTTAGGTGCTACAAATAGGGACAGCAAAACATACAATGTGCCATTTGAAGCAGAGCTTTAAGAATTGCCAAGGAGAGACTAGAGTAAGACTCTTTCTAGGACTACCAGTGCTTCACATGAAACAATTGTTTTTCATAATGGAACAGTGTCCAAAACTTAACTCACATTCTTGGAAAATGCATGTTAGTATTAAATCTGGGGGTTTTTTTCAAGCTTTATCTGTGAGCAAGGAATTATTTTCAAGTCCTAGACAGTGCCTGAGAATCTTTAAATTTTAAACCACCTGGTAAACAGAAACAGCACTGGAGGTAGTGATGAATGACCTACCTTCTCTCATAAAACCCAGGCGTTTGTAATACAGATTTATATCTTACTGCCTGTGATACAAGTGAATGCAGGATATTGCAAAGCTAGCTGAGGTGGCACACCTTCCACCTATCAGTGGGCCTTCAACCTTGCCTGACTTCATTGCTAATGGATGAATTTTTGTAAACATGTTTTTTTGTTGATCTTAAAAAAGGATGCAATTAATACAGTGTATAGCAGCACAAAATCAGCAAGGGGGCTGCAGATAACAAACTGTATAAACTGATGATTCTATTGATTCTCAATACAACATAAAGTTTAAGCTCTCAGTTCTTGTTTTCAAGTCAATTAGGACTTGGCTAACAAATCTTAAAATATGGCTTGCTTTTTGGGGATGTGAGAAACTCTGCATCTCAATAGTAGGAACTTCTGTATACAATAAATTTTGTAAAAATAGCAGACAACTGCAAGTCTGACTCACAGGTTAATACAGAATTATTCACTCCACCGCTTTTTATTTTCTTTCAAGACCACTGCCATAGTTTAAGAGTGGTACTTCCAAATGTAGTGCTCCCACTGAGACTCCAAACCACATGCTGCTTGCTTGCTCTCCCTTCCACTCCCCCATCTCTCTTGCAGCATGGCAGGAGAGAAGAATTGGAAGCCCAAAAGGTGAATATCATGGTTGAGATAAGAACAATGTACTGGAAACAGCAATGAGCTAAGAAAATGGACAGTAACAGCAACAGTGTTAATAACAGAAGTGTTCAAAAGAGAGAGAGTGATTCACATGCAAAACTGCTCTCCGATGAGCTCGACCTGGCCACAGCCACACCACCACTACCACTCCCTCCAGCTCAGAACCAGCGCCACACCACTGCTCGCTCTGCCTCCCTAAGCTGGCCAGAAGGTACTCCTTGTTCCAGGAAGAGGTTCCCTTTCCCCACCGCTGGCAAGGACGTGAGGTGGCACAGGATAAGCCCGGGGTCCTGGCCATGGCCCCTCCCTACTGTAAGATGAACCCAGTCCTGGTCGGAACTGTGACAACCACCTACACAACATCTGGGAATTTGTGGAGGAGGAAAAGAGGGATTCAGATTCCCCTCCCCAGTGGTCTGTGGTGAGCTTACAGCCACTGGTGGCTGCGTGAGTTTCCTTTTCAGTTTGAAGCTGCATCAGACACAGAGTTTGACATCCTAGAATGGATACAATGAGTGGAGTGTATTTTCAATGTAGTATTCACACATACTGTTAGGAAAACATAGATAATTTCACTTTTGTTTGAGAAATCTGATGGAAACCCTCGTAGAGCTAATTTAATTTGCTGAATATGTTTTTTGTGAATTCAAAGTGGAGCAAAAAGTCAATTACTAGTGCCACCAGTGCTGGTTTTGTTCCCTATCCTTTTTTTTACTGTATGGAAGTTGCTAATTTTTAAATAGTGATGGAATTTCAAGCCTCTTTTAAACCGTTCAGTAAAACACTCAAGAAAGCAGAAATAACTGTAGACTAAAGTTGAACAAGACAAAGCAGGGCTTCTGTAAGGTAAACATGAGGGGAAGATACAGGAACAAAAATTCAGTAGGTAACAAAATTGGGGGAACACAAGAAAGCATGAGTTGAATGATGGACAGAAGCAGATAAGGATATAAATTTTTTAAAGAGAGAACGAAAATGTGGGATAAATTTGACAGACTGAGAGATGGAGAAATAGCCTGTAATTAAGATACCCATTTCTGCCCCAGACATAAAACTATGACTGCACTGTAGGTTTGAATCCTGTTCCTAATCCAGTCTGTGCCTCACCTACCTCATTCACAGAGGCTGAACACAGCCATGTTAAACTCCTGTTTCAGCTAGGTGGAATTGAAATTACTAGTTATTATTGCAATAACACACTTTTGTTGGGTAAGAAAAAAGCCAACATTTAAAAATGTGTTGGTTTTCTATTAAGTCGATTTAATCAGACTGCTACATTTTTTCTACATTTTTAGTAATTGGTATTACCAAAATTATCTTTCATATGAGAGAAAAAGACTCTTGAAAAAGGAATTAATAGCTTTTAAATATGTATAAAGCTACATGCACAGTTTTTCTTTTACCTTCTCCCCTTCATGTACTAAATCTAGGATCAGACATCCTGGACAGATTAAGTCAGAAAGAAGATAGATGTTAATATAGGGGAATGATGATAAAAAAAGTTCAGTGAGATTGACAAAGGGTGTCCCAGGAGTATTCCTAATGTAATAACAGTGGAAGAAAAGCCAGTGTCTTCCATTTTTTCCAGTTTCGAATTTTTTCAATATTGGAAAACATTCCTTTTTATTTTTAATTTCCCGAGGAATGACTTCTAATAACACTATGAAAGAATTAAAAGAAATATATTCTAAATATGGTATATAGAAATATTAAAATTATGTTTTACATTAACAAATGTAGTTAATAAATTGTATTCTTATTGATTAATCGTGTGTTTAACATACACTTAAATATATGCTAAATTCTAATGGCCTAGGACTTGAAATAAGAATGTCTGAAAAATAAGCTTTTTAATGATCTGATCAGATATTAATGTAAGCAATAATTACCCATTTTTCACAAGATAAAATTATTTTCCTTTTCCTTAATTCAATGCTTTTTTTCTGCACAAAACCCCATCCTGTTTTAGATTACTACAAATTAGTTAGCATTTGTATGTGTCTTCAGAAATATTCTTCCTTTAGGAATTTTAAACACAGAAACTAATTTCAAAGGTATGATGGTTTTAGCCGTGGTTGTCTGATAATGTCAAAACTGTTACCTATTCCTGTATTTGATTTGCACATCAGAATGAATCCAAATTTTCTCCTGTGTGGTTGCAAAATGAGCTGTTTGGTTTTGAAGGCAACAGACAAAATTAAGTGCATTAATTGTGCCCAAAGCATATCAACAGTGTAATTCAAAAGCCATGGTTTTAAAAGGATGATTCATAATATAGGCTTTAAGCACTAGGTGTTGGAGATACATGAAATCTAAACACAATGTAGAAGTTAGGTTTTGTAAGATTTGCACATTGTGTGCTAAAAATAGACTGCTATTCAAGGAAAATAATTGGTGCTTAAGTGGAAGGAGATAATGGGGAGATTTATAGCAGGACCTAATACAGCCAACAGACAAGTTGCAGAACTAAATGTTGTTGGCACAAGTAAAATTGTTTCAGCATATTTTTACTGTTTGGCTACCTAAAGTATGAATAAATTCACATTCAATTCATTAACTAAGTATCACTGAAATCAAGCAGAAAATGCAGCAATATACCAAATGCATTAGAACAACTTCACATTTTACATGCACAAACATGTATGTGTATGAATGACAACCATTAAGGAAATAGCTCACTGAAGGTATATTTTTTTTAATACATGGCACACAAAATTACATAAAGATATATTTTAATACTGTATGTTTTAGATATGTGGTTTCTGCTTTTCTTTTCTAAATCTCCTTTAGAATAAAAGATTACTGTTACTATGGAATCTGGTTAGACTTATTGTAACCTGAAAATATGTGCACACAATCTTGTAAAGCAAAGAACTTTCAAAGTAGAGTGCATTTGTAAAAGGAAAAATAAAACATTTTGACCAAGAAATAAATATTTTGATCAAAATATCTCAGACACAGAGAAGTTTTAGAAATTGAAAAATTCTTGAGTTGCTGCTCTGGCATTCCATCAGAAGCTGCAGGAGCTTTTGGTGATTAGAGAATTTTTCACAGAGTAAAAAAAGTACATTTGTTTTTATGAATGTCAGTGTTGTCCCTTGCTCTGTGCATGCAGGAGTATAGTGAGAGGAAACAATGGCAAATTGTGATACCTACATACAATCCAGTCATCCTGGAACCTATTGCACAAAAAGCCTCTTTCACCTTCTGCAATGGGGTTGAACTGCCTCTTGTAATGGTACATGGGAAAGTGATTTCCACTGAAGTACTTCAGGGGATGATCAGTCAGTATAGGTCAGACTCATGCCTTGTTCAGATATTGACAAAATTTTTTTACTGTTGACATTTGGAATGATCTTCAACCTATAATGTAATAAAAAAAATCACTGATTGACAATCAACCCTGTAAAATGAAATTATTTCATTCTGAATTTGCAAGGATCTCCACACAAATACATCAAACATCTTGTAATTTTTTTTCTTTTTCTCTTTTTTCCTGAGGTGATGATGAAGCAGAAGTGGTTTCAAAGAGCTCTGGGTCAGAGCTGCCATATCCCTCAGGCCCTGGTGGTGCCCCCCTTTACCCCATGCCTCCCTGTCCTTCTCACTCAATTTCCCTGCATCTAAGTACTGGAGCATGCTGGACCACAGTTGCTGGAGGCCTGGCCTTTGCACCAGCAGTGGGACCTGGTTTTTGAAGTGGACGAAAGTCAGAGTCACAACACACTATTATCACTGTCCTGCAGCTTTTGTGCTCATACTTATGTTTTTTATTTTACAGTTAATATTTGCATATGAAGGGACACAGTTTTCTACCTTTTAGAGAACCTCCCTTGATTGTGTTGCGGTGCCAGAGAGTGCTTTGGCTGAAGGGGATTTCTGTGCACAAGGAAGGTGTGCTGTTCTTGCAGACCACAGGGCCCACCAGTGTGATATGAGAGAGACTGCTATGGCGAAGCTTTAGTGGATACATTTTTACCTCTTGAGATGTCATTTTCAGTGCATTATCCTTGTATAATAATGAGGCCTCACAGAAACTCTCCTCACCATTTCTATTTGGGGTGAATATATAGGAAAATATCTGGTGTGAAAAGGTACTTGAGGCTAGAAGCAATTAAACAGAGGATGAAGCTGTGGTTTCTTTAAATGAAATGTGTTCAACCTTTTGTCATCCACACTTCTACATTCTCGTCCTTTCGGTAGGATCCTGTATGGCATTATTATTTTCTGAGAAAATGGTGAATTTCCATCTCCCCAGCCATTTGCACATTTTATTGATTCAAGCAGGAATACTGGAATATGATCCTCCATGATCTGCCCAGGACACACACACAAACTTCAATTAGATTCAGCTGGATCCAACAGCCTAGTAATTTGCTTGGCATAACTCACTGTTGTTTTTATTCAAGAAAACATCTAAAGATCTGGATTTCCATACACTAGAAAACCGCTGTACTCGTGTACTTTCAGTTTGGACAGGACGAATAGCTTAACTTATTACACTCCTAGGAGCAAAATAATTTTTCTTGATCGTTTGCTCCTCCCTCCTGATCTGTGACAGCCCAAGAGTTTGTGCTGGAAAGCCTCTATCATTTCTTGTCCACCTCTTTGTCTCTTTGAGGGCAAGTGGGAAAGCTGCTTTTACACGCTAGAGACAATTCAAGTAAGCTGGTTTGAGTTTACTTTAGAATAAGCAGGATGTGCATTTGAAGACTAGTGTAAGTACTTTAAAAATATTGTCTCATGGTGAAACTATGATATTAAAATTTCATATATTCTGTCAGTGGTCCTGTTGATTCAGATGTCTCCATAAAGGGACTCATTGGCCTAAAAAGGTGTAATGAGAGTATGTGTTGCCCTTGATAATACAGGAGAGGGGTAAAAATGAAGAACAAGCTGACCATCACAGACAGAACTTGAACTGGGACAGGGATGTCAGAGTGGAGGTGAGCTGAGTAAGCATAAGCTGTGACAGGATGGAGAGGGGCGAAGAGAAGGCTTGTATTGGCTTGTACTGTCTTGATATTGCATGATTGTTGATATTGCATGATTTTTAAAAAGTCACCAAAATGCACAGCCAACACACCCAAAACTAACTTCAGAAAATTAATAAGGTGTATAGACTTTGGTTTTGAGCAATTGTCATCATCACTCTTGAACTTGTTTACACTAAGAGTAAATTGGCTTCCCCTTTCCTATATGTGCATTTTCCACGTGTATCATTAAGAAATTTTGCTTGCTATGACTACCACAACTGTGGTAGTAATTGTACAGTAATTGTACAGTTGTGTTACCAGACACTGAAACGGCTCTTAATCTATCTGCTGAAGATGGTATTTTAAATGTGAAAATGATAAAATTTAACTTTTCAGTCTTGTCAAAGTGTGTTTAGCTACATCCTAAATTTTCACAGAACTGACCCATTTCTGTAAAAATAGCTCAAAAGGGATCATTATTATAGATGAACATGGATAAGTCCACATGATTTTTATTTGTACTTCATAAAAATTCCATTCAATTTTTTAAATCTGATGCTATATGTTTATGATGCAATATAATCTCAGGTCAGGAAGGATTAGTAACCATTATAATGCAACAAAAAACAGCTTCACAAAACAAAAGTATTAATTTAAGGGTGTTAATTTAAACAATAGCTAATAAAATCAAACTAATTTTATGTACATATTAAGAGCTAGACTAATCAAAGCTTAAAAATATGATAGATTAATAAAACAAAGCTCGTTAATTTGGCATAGTAAAAACACATATAATCAAAAGAGCTGGAATAAGCACAAGCTTACATTAAGAGAAAAGTGCCAAGCCTTTATTCTCACTGAGATCATTGTAGAAATTCAGAGTAACTTCAGCTGGAAGTCACAGGACACCAGTAGAAGGCAAATCTGCTCTCTCACTGTTATCAATGATGTTTGCTTGGATGTGCTGGAGGGATGTGGGAATGATGTAGAGGATGGCATTTCATGCTACCTACTCTCTTTTCTGGAAAGAAGGGAGAAACAAGGGAGAAGAGGTAACCTACTAACATGAGGTCACAGGAACAGGGTTTTAAAGCAAAGATTGATGGTCAATCAGACACATTTATGTACATTCCATAAATTCGTAATCTGGTAGGAAAATGAGGAATCATCAGAATACTTAATGGAACATTTAAATTGCCAGTGAAATTTCAGGTGTTTGAGTAATTCTAGCAGAGTTATACTATGAAATAAATGGCCTCATTAATCTGAGTCTGTAATAGATTAAGCTGTCCTTGCATTTTCTTTTGCTAGGTTTCCTATAGACGAAAGCCTTGTGCATTTTGGAGCCCCATGTGATTTCAACAAAATTTGAGAAATGGTTAGTAGTCTTAAATTCATTCAATTCCATTAGGAAAGGATGCCTGGGAGGAAATGAAAAAAGCCACAGAAAGATGTTTCAGCATCTCTCTGAAAATCTGTCCCTTGGGATCACCATTACACAAAAAAAGGAAAGATTTGAAGTTTCACAGCATAGGAAAAGCTTCAATAAACCATGAGATAAAATCCATAAAAAACAAGACTTCATTAGTTCCAGAGCTCACAGAACTTGTTATCATTCAGTTTGTTTAGCAACTTCAAATTTTAGACAACTTTTTTCCTTGCATACATGACGTGAAGCTTAACAGGGTATTGAATCTTCTGTATCTGTGTAGGGCTCCAATGGAAACAAAAAAAACCCCCAAGCTAGTGTTCCCTTAATGATTTTCTTTCTGTATGGTTATGCAGGTATGTGCCAGGAGAGAAGGAGTAGAGAAGCCAGGCAGGGGAGGCATAAGAGGACCGAAATGTCATTTTGAGGATTTGGTGAGGCAACGTGTTATCTACGTTCTGCCTTCTGACATCTGCTGGCAAAACCTCTCCATTGCAATGCTTGCTCTGAATTTTTCAGAAATCCCTCCCCCAGAACTCTATGGGCTTCTCTGACATTTGTGGGTGTTTGATGGCAGTGAAAACCAGGGCACTTATGGATAAGGAGGTAACTCTGGTGGCTGTCAGGAGCAACAGATATGCCATGAAGCTTAAAGTGGGAGGAAAACAAAGATTTATATAGTGGGGTTATCAGGCTAGCAGCTGCATCTCTGCATCTTGGGCTATCCCTTCTGTGTAGAGCAGACATCTGAGATACCTCTGAACTGCTTGGATAAGCAAATGTTTCTGCACCAAGCTCTAAGCACTGAACTTGCTTCCAGCTGCCAAATGCCAGTACACCTGCCTGACACTGCAGCTACTATGGTTCTGTGTCCCCCAACCACAAGTAAAAATGCTAATTATGCTTATTGTGAATACTGAATTTCAGGATCACAGTGCATACAGAAATGACTGGTCTGAAAATATGTTTTTAGAAGAAAACTATACATGATTAATCATTGGTCAGAACGAAAATGTCAAAATTATTCTCATGACCATATATGCCCAAGGATCTAGAACTCCCTCACTGCTTATCATCCTTACATTATATTTGGGCTGCATTTTGGAAAATGAGAATTACACACATCCAAGATCAATCCAAGATGTTTATGCTATGTTTACCATGCCCTGTGGGTGAGAAAGAAATGGAAATTTGAACTGACTTGCTATGTGAGACAATCTGGCAGGTGGTGGAGTTCTGCAAGTTGGCCAGAAGTGAGGCACTCATTTACCCCAGGGTAAATGTTTTGGCAGGATGATGAATGCCAGGCAGGGCATGCATGTACAGGAGTTAGGTGTGGTCATTTATGTCCATCCACAAGTGACTGTTTAGCATGGGTAATAAGAAACTAATTTCAATTTGGTCAGGTGAGGGTGGACTTAATTCTAACACTGGAGAGAGGCACACATGAAGACTTCTGAACACCACCACTGCATCACAGTTCTCTGCCCTTATGCAGTCCAAGCTCTGGAAAGGCTGTCTGCTGCTACCTTCAAAGGAATCTGTCAATGAGAGCCATAAAAGCAGAAGAATACAAAGAGACACATCCTTTAGCTTCTCCTGCCATGTGTGTGATGAAGGAGGAAAGGCTTGAGACAGAAGGCAAAGCTCAGTCAGCCTGACCTGCTAGCCCTGCACATCCTAAGATCTAAGGGGCCATAATTCTCTCTAGGTATATATAATTTTCTGCCATATTTACACAAGAGAAATTACTTATATTCAGACTATTAACTATGTAATCCATTAGCTCCAGATTTGTAATCTCATTGAAAGGTATAGCAACCCTAAATAGATAATGTAACCTTTTATATACATGGACTGGTTTTTTTGGATTCTGTATTAATTCAGAGGCATTTTTTTCATGCTGAATTGATAGTTGATTGTCTTCAGCCAAGCTGAAAAGCTCTTTAGTTCTCTTCTGTCTCAAAAAAAAAAAAAAAAAAAAAAAAAAAAAGGGAGTATTTCCTTTTGGTTGTGCATTTGAAAATATCTTGAAATCTGCAATTCAGAACATTTAAAAATGATCATATTCTATTTATGTTTTGGTCCTGTCCTGTTCTCCACTGCTGACTTCCCCCCCTCAGATCAAGGCTGTTTTGGAATAAATATGGTAATATTCTAAATAATACTACTTCTTCTGCTTTTGACTCTTGAAAAGCTCTACTTTGCCTGTATTCAGTATGCAGAAAGATGATATAAAAATACATCTTTTTGCCTTACTATTAAAACATCATAAAATGCAAAATCTTCAACAACCTTTAGGCCATCTTGTAAAGTTTTTTAATGTACATACACAAGCCTGAGTGCAATTTTCCCCCCCTTCCTTTATTAAAACATAGATGGTTAAAACTTAGAGGAATAAAGATTTAAAATCAGAACGAAATACTGGGGAACAGAACAACTTATTCCTATTTAATTATTCAACACACTTTACCTTTCACTAAACTTACTTTCTGAAATGTGGATGATACTGTTTAAAAAGTGATTTGTAACTATTAAACAGGGGGAAAATGACCGGGGTGACCTTTTTTTTTTCAGCAAACAATCTGACAATGCCTTAGTTTATCTCCAGCCTGGAAGGAACTGAGTAAGTTCCTAGTGGGCTAGTAAGCGGGCTAGTAAGTTTTGACACCTTTTTTACCAGAAAGTGCGATGCCTGTTTTTAAAACAACACTGCGCAGATTAGAAAATGGTGCATCATGAGATAATAAATGGCACCACGAATGTTTACAGTGAAGCCTAATCCTTTTTGTAGATGAGTTCACAAGTCTGCCAACACATGTTGCCCTTGGTAAAGAGGTTTCAGACAAAAATAAGTATGATTTGTTTTGTTAAATCACATTGATCTTACTTATTACTATTGGTCTGCCTAACCTCCTGTTTTCACAAGGTCTCCTTGATGAAAATATATTCAATACATGTTTTTGAAAATAATTATACTTATTTTAAAATTGAATTTAAAAAATCATTAGGTAAGGTCTGCTTTGTTTCCTATTTTGTCTATAATGTAATCTTTAATGTAAGATTGTAACAAAATCTACTTATAACCGAGGATAAAACATTTATTAATTTTGGAGTTCTTTGTAGCATAACTGCAAGAGTTAGTGCTTTTTGATACACAGGAAAATAGGAACTCTCATATAGTATCAGATTAAGAAAAATGCATGCACTAATGGTCCCTGTAATATAGTAACCCGAATTTAGGCCAGATGTATGTGAACACTTTTGGTCCTGATTTTATTTGTTTGCTTGTGTTTCTTTCTCTGGATGCCTGATTTAGTGATTGTTTCTAGTTCCTGTTTCCAGTCCCACAGATGCAGGTGAAGCAATGTTTTAGAAGAAAACTTGTTGGTTTTCTTCAAAGAAAAAAGAAGGGGAAATGGCTGATATTGCCCTCTGGAATAGTTTAAGGCTTTTCCCAAACACGTAAATAATACTTACTCTATCTCAAATAAAAGGATGGTACTACACTTAATATTCTTGTCATTTACAACTTTGCTGTGCAATAAAGCCCCATAGGCACCCCCAAGTATTTGGCCCATGGACTATTCCTTTTGGTGTAAAAAAGCTCAGACCTGTTACTTATGAAATATGTAATATAGCCAAGTCAATAATTGGTTAAAAAGAAAATTTAAGACTAAATGCGAAAGGTGAAGAGGCCAAATATTGTTCTACTTTTGATCTGAATTCTTCTGGTGTTTTTTTTTTTCCTGCTCTTCACAGGGATTCCAGTCTAGATTCAAAAAGAGATGTAGAAGCCATGGCATAAAATACTGCAACACCTAACATTTTTGTACATGCTTCACCCAGAGCAAGATTCAGAAGCTATGCCTGGCAGCATAGGTCTCAAATGCATAGAGAAAGTAAGGTACCTTATGATAATAAAAGATCTAAAAAGCTCAGCAGTGACTTGTCAGGAGGTAGCAAATGAGAAATGAGGAGTGCAGGTTTTTAAATCTTTCCCCTTTAGGGAGCTTAGGTACTTTACAAAGTATAAGGAAGAAGCATCTTTATATTTCAAAATAGCTACAGTTCTCAGAGTCTGGGGGATTTTACTCTTTTTGATGAAATAGCATAAGACCTGATCATATGCTATTCCATGGGGTAAATCAGACAAACAGCATTCATCTGAGGGTTTCTTCGTGAATTTGGGGGAGTAAAGTATCATCCCAATGGGAGACGATCAGTAGGGACCATCTAAGCAAAGTGGACATACAATAGTCTGTGGGACCAGGTGTGTCCAAATGCCCCGAGGAAGTGGGCTGATGTCATTATGAGACCACTCTCTAACATCTGCAAATGATCACGGTGACAGGAGAAGATCCCAAATAATTGGAAAATAGTAAATATGTCCAATTTCAATAAGTCAGGAAGGAGGATGTGGGGAACTACAGGTTATTTTGCAGGAAGTTTATAGAGAAAATTCTCCTGGAAGTAATTTCCACATGCACGAAGGGCAAGGAGGTGATTTGGAATAGCCAGTATGGATTTAATAGAGGCAAATTCTGCCTGACCAACATAATTGCCTTCTACAATGAAATGGCTGTCTGTCTGGGGAAGAGCAGTGGGTGTTTATCTTGACTAGTTAGGCTTTTGACATTGTGTACCACAACATCCTTATGACCAAACTTGGCAGACCTAGGCTGGATGGGGAGTTTAAAAAATGACTGCAGATGGATGGAACTGCAAGGCTTGAAGAGCAGTGGCTGGTCACTAGTGGCATTTCCCCATGTTCAGTACTGGAGCTGCACTGCTGACAGTCCTCACCAACAACATGGATGACAGTGGCAAACTCTCCCAGCAGGTGATACCAAGATGCTGGGAGCTGTCAATATACTGGAGGGCAAGGCTGCTGCTCAGAAGGCTGAAAACAGGCTGGAGAATTGAACTCACAGAAACCTCATGATGTTCAAAGACAAATGCAAGTCCAGCACCTGGGACAGAATAACCCCATGCAACAGTACAAGCTTGGCACTATCTAGCAAACATTCTTGCAGAAAAATGCCTGGAGGTGCTGGTGAACAAGATGAACAGGAGTCAGCCATGTGTCCTAGCAGTGGTGAAGGCATGACATATGAGAAAACTGGTAGCTGTGTTTGCTCAGGCCCTTTAAAGAAGGGAAAGGGGAGAAATAACTGCTGTACTCAACTGCATATGGATGGTTACAGGGAAAATGGAACCAGAGGCTTCTTGGAAGTACATTGCAAAGGGTTGAGGCAACTGACACAAAAGGCAGAAAGAGAAATTCAGAGAAATTTGGTTGGATGTAAGGAAGGAAAATCTTTTTAGTAAGAGAGGACAAAGGCTGGAAAAGGGACAAAGAGAGTGGTAGACATAATCTTTGTTCTTGGAGGTATCTGAAACCACTGGACACAGCCCTAAGCAATCTGATTTAAGTTTGAAGTCAGCCTATGCATGACTGAGATTGCGATCTTCAGCCCAACCAGACTTCCAGAAATCCCTTTCAATCCATTTTCTCCCTGATTCCCAGCCTTCTCTCCTCTTGAATGAAAGCAACGAAGTCTCACTCCCAAAATTACCTTGAATATACATGTATCTGTGGGTTTTCTTTCCTTTTTCTATGTTTTTGTTGTTATTGTTTTTGTTTTTCCCCATCCTGGAAGATGTCATTACTCTCTAAGCAGCATTTGTGTTAGCATACATAAGCGTACATCTGATTTATATCTTAGAAGAATGGGTTTAAATGGTAAAATCCCCCAAACCATAGTGTTTATCTGTATAACTTAAATGGTGTAGAAAAGAAAGACTGGTTACTTCTGTTATTGTTTTGCAGTCAGTTATTCCATTTTATGTGGAAGCTTTGAAAGATCAATGATCATTCCAGCATGCTAGTTAAAAACCTCTTTTTCTTCAAAATGCAATACCCAGCATTATTTTAGTAAATGCCTGTGGGAGACTTATTAAGGAACCCTAGAATAACTTTGCTCCACCGCCTTTTCATTTCCATCAGCTTTTCAGGAGTCAATTACTTTTAGTTTTGTATGTGAACATCTGGAATGTTGCAGAGCTTTTAAAGAACTTAAATTTGGTGGACCAGATTCTCACCTGTGATAAAAACATGATCGTGTGTATCTGTACACACATTGTAAAGGGGACTTGTAGGCACTGTTGGACTGCCTCAGCTCACACAATGTCAGTATGATAACCACAAATAGTTTACAGCAGCTGACATTTGAGATCCTTGCTTCCTCTTCCCCACTTCCCCAGCTTTATGGAATGGCAATAAAGGAATGCTCTAGGATGCTGCTGTACATCAGGCTCTATGTCACTATATATGTCCTTACACTGAGGTATTCCCGGTGAGCGCTGTGGTCTGAGCTGCTCCTTATTTTAGTATGTGAAGCTCAATATTAATATAGTTGGAAAACCCAACCAAAATCCTAATCTTTACGTACAAAATGAGAAACCAAGAACCTAACTGCTAAAATGAAAAGCAGTGCCAAAACGAGCTAGTTTAGATTAGTAGCATGGTGAGGTGGGAGGGGAGGAGTCTATTCAGAAAGCTAAAGCAGCAAAACTGTTGGTAGATATTAATGAACAGTACTGACATTGGTGTCAATTCTTAGAGACTAAATCTACATGTGGCTATCAAAATATAAATTTTCCTTTTTTTCTATTAAACAGCTCAGAACATGCATGCTTCTGAGTAAAATTAGTGTTTAAAAGATATACACACCAGATCCACACATAACTCATCAGAAACAAGTTTTTACTTTCCTGATTTTTATGCTGTGCTATTCACTTTGAAATGGAAATGCTGAAGTTGTTCCAAATACTACACCTGTTGCAAAAGCCAGTGCCCATTTTCATGTTTTATGCTTGTATTTTAGCATGTGGAAGAGACCTACAAATTGGTGAAAAGTAAGAAACAGTGACACTAACTCAAAAATGAAACCAGCTGAAGGAATAAAGAGAGAACATTCATGTAGTAATTGTTGTTCATAACCACATTGTGTTCTAAGGCCACAGTATTCAGCTGGGGATTTTTCAGTCAGAAAGATATAAATACAGGCGGTGTAAGACAAATACTGCCAATCTGGTGTTTCCAGAATATGGTAAATTTATCATATTGTACCTGTGCAGCATGTACAAAGGCACCTTTGGAGATGAGTCAGACTTACCAAGTAAGCATCTGTAAAAACAGCTGCACTCTATAGGTGCAACAGATTGTTTCAGTTCTTCCCAGGAGTGTTGAGCATACTGCAAAAGCAAGCAGAGAAGCTTTCTGAAAGCATGTCTTTCAGGACATGCTTTCATATGCATGGTGTCACACAAGCTGTGTGTGAGTACTGCAGATTTGTTCAGATTTTCAGATGTTGTACAAAGAGATTTGGAAATGTTCATGTGCAGCAGCATGAGCATGACATAAACAAAGACTACATTTTTTAATGTTTTCACTGACAAAATTCTGGGGTTTCAAAACAGGTCAGCTTACTTACTGCTTTGTCTGCTACTTTTACTTTGGTTGTTTGCATAGGACTTGTTTGTTTCAACATGGTGATAAGAGTTCTGTGTCTTCAGATGTATTTACCAGTTTTCTGCAACAGCAGGACACCAACATGAAGCTACCAAGTATCCTCTGGTCTTACAACATGCAGTCGACTTGAGTGTAACGGTACATGCAGGTAAAATAGACATATGTGCTCCTATAGCAACAGGGTGTTTGCCACATCTACAGTGCAACAGCTGCTGTAGTTGCATTTTAGTTGCTCTAGTTGTATTTTTGGTGTGCTTTCACTGCTTTTAGTGGAGTAGCAATACCTATGGTCCTACACTGAGGCAGGGAGCTGGAAAGATTACCCTTTCCACGATGTATTCAGGACCCCAGGTAATTTGGAATTGGTGGGGCAGGAGCATCCAGTCCCTGGGGATCAGCTTTAGTCTGGATCGATCTCTTTTCCTGAAACTGGGGTGCTGATAGCAGAACAATCTTGGCTTTTTCCAGTTCCCTCTATATTATTTTTTGCCTGTCTGCAAATCTAGAAACATGGTTACCAAATAGGGAAATTCTGAAGTTATTGTATCAGCTTCCAGTGAAAGAGGCAAGACCATATTTGCCTTTACAACCAGCAGCCTTTTAATTCGGCTGCAGTCAGCATCCAGCATGTATGTGTACTGCAGTGCTTTCTGCAACAGCGCTTGTGACAGTCACATACCAGGCTACTTTTAACTTGCCCTTTCAATACCAGCCTCTTTGTATTTCATCCTACAGCTGCATCACTGCATGCAGAGTAGTCCACATTAAGCCTTCATTTTGCCCCCCCTCCTTTTTTTTTGGACTGTATGGATCTTTAGAAAAAGTTTTTTGAATTTTTTGGAAAAAAAAATTCAAACATTCTACAGATGCTTGCTTGCATGGAAGAACTCTAGCATGAACAATAACAAGAAGAGAATTGTTTCACTTCCCTCTTCTGTTTCTGACAGTTGATTCTGAACATCAGGTAAGTTGTGGTAACAGTTAAGGACTGAGCAAAAAGTTCTTTTATGAAAACTGGCCATTATACTAGCTTGTAGAATTGAAAAAAAAACCCCAGCAGATGATCAGGTATATCAGTACTTCTCAATGCTGCATGCATTCATCCCCATTTAATCTAGGAGTGGAACAGAATTACAGGACAAAACCAAGAACTTGACTCTGATATCACTGTAACAAACAAGGTTTCTTTCTCACCTTTTTTAACTCTCTCCCCTCCACTTCTCTGCACCACCTTTTGAACGGCACAGAACACAGCAAAATAAACTAGAATATTCTACTTTTAATTATCCTCACTCAGCAACATTTCCCCTTATTAATCAATAGTCGTGGCAGACGACCACGACCCGCCACCCGTCTTTAAAGCTGTCTTAAGAGAAACAAGAGGTCTTTAGGACCTGACCCGTACTACCTTTACTCACTACCTCTCAAGCGCAGGTACACGGACCAAGCTCGCCACCCCACCGCCCAGGGAAGAGGGGCCCGGCCGAGTCCTCGGCTCTCCCGCCGCCGGAGCTGCCGTGCGTGACTCCCTTCTCCCTCTGGAGGGAGACACAGTCCAGTTTTTGGCTGCCGCCGGCGCCGCCGCGTCCCTCCTGCCCCTACTCCGGCAGCCGCGGCCCCCCTTCCCCGGGGCAGCTGCCCTGCCCGGCTCGGCTGCTCCCTCCTCGCCCGGCGCCCCAGCCTCCCACCGCAGGGGCAGAGGGGTCCCGGGGGAGCGGCGGCGCGGCCGCCNTGGGACCCGCTCCCTCGTAAGGGCTGGGGAGGAGAGTCGCAAGTGGCCGGATAAATACGGGGGAGGAGAAGGGCGTCTCTCCCTCTCCCCACCTCCTTCCACCTCCTCCCTCCCCCAGCCGCGGAGGGCGCGTTTGGAGCTGTCTCTGTCTCTGCCCGGGGCGTCTCTGCGCCCTTCCGCGGTGCGGTGCGCGCAGGCTGGGCGCGGGAGGCTGCTACTGTTGCAGGTGAAGCTCTCGCTCTCCAATTACTTTTCCCAAGAGAGAAGGAGGCAGCAGGAGGGGGAAGTCGTGCTGTGTGTGGAAGCCGCACCAATCAGAGATGCTCTAACGGAGGGACCGCTGCAGGACGCGCCGGCTTCTCCTCCTTCCTCTGCCGGCGGGGCTGAATCGGGACCACGCGCAGCTGGCGTAGGGGCCGGAGCCGTACTGGGCTGCAGGACTTACCCGTCTCCGCTGTTCCAATAGCTCAAGCATACTTCGTCCTCTCTATTTTTTTTTTCTTAATACTCTGAAATCGTGCACAAGAAGCACTTCAAGTCTTCTCTCCATTCCCAGTTACTTCACCCTTCCTCTAGCATCTCTTAGCCGGATTCCTGGTGTATTCCTAGAGAGGCGGGGTGAGAGAGCCGGGCCCCGCGGACGGCTGCTGCTGAGGGGAGCCGAACGCAGCGCGGCACGGCGCCGCTCCATGCCCCCGAGCGCTGGCGGGGTGCGGGGCGTGTGCCGGCGATGCCCGGGCGGTAAGGCTGGAGCTCCCCCCGGACGGGAGGCGGCCGATCGCTAGGCATTTCTAGCAAGAATCGGGACTGCAGGTAGGTGAGCGAAGCGCTCCAGGGTCGTGTGTCTGTCTGTGTGTCTGTCTGTCTGGGCGCTGGTGGGGCCGCCGGGTGACACTCTCCGCGGATGGCGGAGACCCTGCGGGCGGCGGGCGCAAGCGGCCGCGGCGGGGCCAGGTGTGAGGTGTGCGGAGCGGCTGCCGCGGGCTGCGCCCTCCCGCTGCCCTAAAGTTGGACGAAGCCGGATCTGAAGAAGAGCTGCTTTGCCGTCCTTCTGCTGGGCGCCTGGAGAAGCCGGCTGCAGCCTTTCGCCGGGCGATTCTCAAGGCTTTTGTTTTCCCTTTTAATTTTCTTTGATTTTACTTAAAAGAACAGTTCAACAGAGCCTAGAGGGAGGCGGGGGGAGCAGGGGAACCCACCCGGTTTTCAACTTTTATGGAAAGGGTGGCCGCTAACTCGCAGGACCTTCGGGCGCTTGGGGATTACTGTGCCCGGACTCTTTATCGGCCGCCTTCAAGAGAACGGCCGGAAGAGCGGGTAGTCGCTTTATGCGTCCTCTAAAAACAAAACAAAGCAAAAAAAAAAATGCGATAAAGGGAAGATTCATGGCCCCGTTATTCTTTATGTGTAGTGCTCTCCAAGTTGTGCATATATAGTATGAAACATACCTTGTCTATCCACGTTGCTTCTGCAGAGAAAGTTTTAAAATAACCTGCTTTATTCCTGTGGAGCTGTGGGATCGGTCACCAGATTATCAGTGCAAAGAATAAAGAACAAGAGCTTGCACTGCCCTGTTAGGGGTTGCCACGCATGGCTCTTCAGTATATTTCATTCCTACGGGAGTTAAAATGAACGCTTAAAGCATTTTAAATTATATGTGTAGCTACAGTTCTCTCTTTCCAGCTTTTGCTTGGAGCTTATCAGTATTTTTTTTATAAGTACCTCTTCTACCACCCTCCCGCCAGTAGACACTGGCTCAGTATTTAAAGAACCATGCTTTGATTCCTGCAGAACTGTCAATTTAAATAATAAACCTACTCAACTCCTTTCTCTGAAAACCCCATAAAGGATTCTGGGTCGTAGGGTCTTTGCACCACAGTGGATACGTTTAAATTACTATTGACTAAATGATAATTGTTATCTGGTTTCTCTGTCTTACCAACTAGTTTCAGACTTTAGCATTCAGCCTACTATATGTTTAACACTTTAAAGCTACTTTATGGGGTAATTTAAGTCAAATTGAGAAATTAAGGTTCTTTCCTGTAGTGTTGGGTGCACACTTGAAACATAGTAATTCAATGATGCTAAGAGGACAGCTTAGCTGAAGTTGGGAAAGAGCATACTAAGATATTTTTATCAGAGGTGGCAAAGGTTACAAGTTTCATTATACTTTTGTATAATTAATTGTGCTGTCATCTCATACTGATGCCTAAATTGTTTTGTGAGTGTATAATTAACAGTAGTAAAGTAATTCATACAAATTTCACTATTAATATTTTATTTTAGAGAGCTGATGTTGCTGAGGCAGTATTGAAAACCATGTGGGTTTTGTTTCACATAATCCCAATTTCCAGTAGTTATTCTTATAAATGTAAACTACCTCAGTACTATAATTTCAGTGGAAAGCTTTGCTCAGTTGATACAGCAAATCAGATTTACTACTCATTGGTTCTGCATATTTTTTTGTACATAGAAGGTCCCTCAAAAATGTGGTGTTAACTTTAGATACACTGATGGTAGTAGGTGACCAAGATAAAATCTTGATGCTGTCTTGGTGTTTTAATCAGAGAATGATGGCTAAGCTGCCAGTACCTTTAATCATACTGGACACATGGGGTAACTTTTTTACCTGTCTCTTGTGATCTGAGGGATCTCAGCTTTATGTGTAGATGCCTGTAGTTATTCTGCACTTGATTATTCTGGTGGGGAATACATGAAAAACTTGTTCTGAATGAAAGTAAATAGATGTGTGTACAGATGGATATTGGAGATTGTTTTACTGGCAGGTTGCAAAGTGATGATTCATTGAGCCCTGTCTAGATTTACATAAAGCAAATAATACTTTACACTGAATTGTTATGGCAGAGAAAAATGTAGCAGCCAAGAAGTTTCATGATTTCATCACAGGTGCTTGACAGACTTGATAAAGGACATCTTTACAAATACAGGCAGAATGTTTTTGGTAAGCAAAATATAACCATGAAGTTTTTCATATCTGAGCATCTTCACACCAAAATTTATTGCTGTCTGTGTTGCTACTTACCAACCAGTGTAAAGCCTAAATAATGTACTAGAAAGATGTTACATTTATTATGTTGTGTGTTTTGTTTACTATAAATAAGTAATGCAACAGTGCTAACTAGTTATCTCACTAAAGGAAATCACTGACTTGGAAGACAGAAAATCACAATACCTAATACTCATCTACACAGAAATGTGATCACCATCTTGAAAAATTATTCTGAATGATACAACTATCAGTGAGCAAGCGGTTCTATGCCTCTGTTTTATCTTCTGAAGGATTTTATTAGAAATGCTTCATTAAGTCACATTATTCTGCAGCTGTTTGCTCACTGAAAATTAAAATAAAAACCAGGAAATTTATCCAGCAGAGCAGTAATATTTCCATTGTTAAGTACTGAAAGTTCAAATAAAACAAAATCCTTTAGCATCAGTGTGCCAGAAGCACTGAGTACATCCTATTTTTGTGATGTATGGATGGCATTTACAGATGCAATTCATCAATGTATTTATTAGTCAAATGTCATCAAACAAAGAAGATAAATGGCAGTAAACAAAGACTGCATGGTAAAACAGAGGCTAAAGCAACAGAAGACCCTACAATGAAATTAGTTAATGTTCAGTTTCATATTTCTATTCTGTATTTAAACATCTCATTTAAATGTCTTTCATCATTTTTCTATTGCTTGTCCAAGTAATTCAGATAGCAATACCTTTTTATTGGAAAATATATTTTTCATTTACCTTTTGAAAAGCTGAATTTTGAAGGCATTGAGGCAAAAGTTGTGTAAGGATGAATGTAACAGAAGGGTCCTATGCCAGCAGAACTGAATACTGACCTGTCCCTGTTCACGACCATTTTTGTGTTGAGGGTTATCCCCAGCTGATGTAGACTTTCATTGCTCTCTTGGAGTAGTTGCAGCTCTGACATTTTAAATCAGCTGGAGTATTTGCTCCATTATCTTTAGATCACTGAATTTAAGACTGTACTACTTAGAAGGATTTTGCTTGTGGTTTTTTTTTTTGTTTTTTTTTTTAGCATGATAATAAAACAATTACACAGTATACTCAGCTTCGCAGAGTCCATTGTAAGTACACACTTTCACATTTGAAATATTTTTTAAAAACAGAAGTTCACTCTTAAGGCTATTTCAACAGGAATTTTGCCTCATTGATTTGGTTTTATAAAGTGTTAATATTTACTTTGAAACACTTCTCCTCATGACTAAGCTCAGATATATAACATTCACCAGACATAGGAATGAATGTGGAAACATCAACAGTAATGTTGTTCATTTTTCGTGGTGACAGCTACAGAGCTATCTCCTTTTGCTCTTGTAGAACTTGGGAAGATAGTGGGGTTTATGCTTTGTTTCTTTATATACCCAAGCCAGCCACTCTTGTTTGCCATATGTAGTGAGTTATTTATCAAAAGAGATAACAAAATAATAACAGCCAACTAATGTACCTTTTCATACTATTAGTGCAGAACAGTTACATTTTTAAGATAAACAATTCAAGGCATCTTCATATAGCTTCTTTCATGTCATGTGTTTTGGAAAACACTTTGGAGATAGAAAAGAGAAAGCAAAGACCTTATGCTTTACTAGTTAAAGTAGTTAACATAACTACCAGGTGCATGACACTACATAGTTAGATAAAATGGGATGAAGTCACTGAAAAAAGCTTTCTTAGCTTTTTCTTCTGTCTGAATACATTGGTACAATGATCTATAGAATGCACTTCAAGCTGTTGCTTGAAGTAGCACTGGAAAATGCTTCGTATGGATTTGATCCTTAGTTCTTAACTAAACACTTATAGGAGAAGTTCCTATATGTTTTGTGGTGTGGAAGAATCATTTATATAATTGCATGTGTAAAAAGTTAGAAGATGCTTTTCCCCCTCATCTTTGAAGTTTAGCAAACCTCCTAATCTGTGCTATGTTCATAGCTTGCATTTTCTAGTTGCCTCACTTCACATCTTGCTGATCTTGTAATAGGAAACTTGAACACAGGTCTCTTGGCACCAGGACAGCGTTGTATACAGCTGCCTCAGCTGTGAGCATCCCTTTAACAATGCCAAGGGGAGAGAGCCACGGTACAGGGTAGCACTCAGGTGAAAGCACACAGCTTTTTTTGACTCCTGGGTGTTTGTAATCTTCTATGCCTGTATCACAAATCAAAGCTAATTCGGCAGAAGGTGCTTTACATTGGCAAACTTCACAAGTAAATAATAAACAATCATAGTTCAACAAACCTAGCTGGTTGTATAAATAGCAAATATTAATAAATGAGTCAGTAAATATCAAACACTTTTAAAATAGATAAATTTTTAGTCTTGGTTGTATGCTGGCCTCTCTCTCTGTGGAGTATTTCTTGCCTCTTCTGTTGCTATATTAAGGTCCAGTATTTGAAGATGAGGTACTGGACTAGATGGACCTCCTTCTTGATTCAATAAAGCAATTTCTTTCTTGAAATGCAAGGAGGCAGTATTGCAGTGCTGCACATTTACTTTGCTTACAAGAACCAAACTGCAAGAACCAAACTGCAATTGCTTAGTGTACTGCTTTTGCTTTTTTTTTCACTTTTAAAAGCAGGATATAAAACATTTCTAAAATAAATCTGTCAGTAACATGCAGTCTCACACCAGCTCTTTTAGAGACAGGAGCACAGACCTGACTAGTCTCTCACATTTGCAGTGATATTATCATATTGGATTTCTTCTACTCCCTCACTGCATTTTCTGCATCACATATTGATAAGGCAGAGCTGTGGCCTCTGATCCATCCTGCCACAAAGCAGCCAGTTATGCAGTGGGTGTTCTCCCTCATCTCTGTCTGACAGGTTGTGTCATGGACGAGATAGAGAGTGTGGCTCAGCCCTTGGGTCACCCAGTGGATTTTCATGCTCATCTGAGCATCTTTATACAGAACAGTCTTCCTGGTTACAGGTTGTCCCTGCCTTACCCCTCACCATGTGAAACTGTGTATGAGAGAACCTGTACCAAAGCCTTTGATGTGCAGTCATGCAGTCTCGGATAGGTGCTGCCTTCAGCCTTGTGACTGTGCATTTGGGAGAGGTGTGGGCACTGCATCCAAACCATGTACTCTAGATCCCCTTTCAGTTGAGACTTTTAATGTTTGTTCCCATTTAAGATACTTGTTTGGCCTTTCCGGTTCTAGGCTCAATGATAGTTTGTCACTGGGTATTGTGTTATTGCATTTAATTACACTGCAAAGTCACATAGAATGGCTTGATGGCTCTGAGGAAAGCTAATGTCTTTCTGTGCTATTTGTATGTTGTAAACTGTTTGAAATGTGGATCTTTTCCAGCAAGGGACGAAAGTGGGTACCCTCTGAAGCTTGTCTCATTGTTTATCTAAGATGAATTAGTAGTCTTAGTTCGGTTTGACTGTGGAAGTGTCCAAGTCCCAAAGTTGTCACGGGAAAAATTAGGATGTGTTCCTGCTGTGTGCAGAGAGGCAAAACTTGAGATCTGATCATGTGAGACATTTCAGCTGGTGTGGCTTCAATGGGACCAATCAATTAATTACGTGATTTAAGTATTTTCTGAAGTGAGCCTGAATAAATATTTCTAACTGCTTAGACTGATCTGTGCTGAAGGCATGTAGGTGGGGTGCTGTTTTGATAACTATGTTTGTGTCTGTATTATGGGTATAAATTTAAGACTTGAGCTTTATTTCAGTGGTTTACCACTCCTACACCTTTTATGAAGCTTCAATCCCATTATATTTAGAAGAGAATCTGTATAACAGCAAGTAAATTTCAGAAAGATTCTACAGGTGTATGGGTACTCTGCAGTACAAAGTTAGAGGCTACTATTACAATAATGTAAATTTCCAAATAGGGTGTTGTTGGTGTGGCACCAAAGTAAAATACCAATTTCTGACTAAGCATATCAGGCTCTGGTATTTGTGCAGGAAATTAGGTCATGTTTAGAGCCTAATTGCAGAAAAAAAAGATCTGTTTCAGCACCATTAAAAGAGAAGAATACCCTCTCTCGTGTATATCCTCTCTTCAGACTCTGTTACCTGTGCGAATTTAGGGTAAAAAGATATCAATCTATGCATTGCAACAAGTAAGCTATTATTAAACAAGACGGGAAGTTTTATCTCAAGATCTGGTAACAGCAGCAAATACGGAAAGATAAGTTCAGTTCTATGGGCTTACTGGAATCAAGACACAAGAAATATTGTATTTATATTCTAACATAACATGCCATAAATTTAGATACGGTATTATCAGCCAGTACACTGACATTTCTCATTATTATGAAACTGCTTTTTTCTATTCAGTCTAGATTCATGAGGGATAAACCTTGCATTGGAATTAAGGTAATATTTAAAATGCATTACTGCCAAAAGTGTCCAAACCTTCATAAGGAAGGCATTACACTGGTATTTGTGCAATGGATGTTCAAATAAAGAAGTGGCTGTGAATCCTGATTGAGCTTCTGATTTAGGAAACGTTGGAGTTTTTTTCCCTAATGCAGATTCATTTTTTCTTTATGGCAATGAGATTTTATTATTCTGGTTATAAACATTGTCATTGTGATTGTTCTGGTTTAGCCCCAGTAGGCAGCTCAGCCCACTCAGCCACTTGCTCACTCCCTCACAGTGAGATGGGGAAAAGAATTGGAACAGTAACAGTGAGAAAACTTGTGGGTTAAGACAGTTTAATAGGTAAAGCAAAAGTTGCACACACAAGCAAAGCAAAACAAGGAATGAATTCAGCACTTTGCACTGGCAGGCAGGGGTGCGGCCATCTCCAGGAAAGCGGAGCTCCACCACATGTAGCAGTGACTTGTGAAATGAATGCCAAATCCTGCTTCTTCCCCGTGGCTTTGTATGCTGAGCATGACCTCATATGGTATGAAATATCACTTTAGCTACTTGGGGTCAGTGGTCCTGCACCTCCAATCTTTTCACTGGTGGAGCCATGTGAGGAAGAGAAAAAAGGCCTTGATGCTGTTTAAGCACTGTGTAGTAGTAACTAAACACATCTCTTTTATCAACCCTGTTTTGGTCACAAATCTAAAACACAGCAACTTAAAAGCTATTATAAGAATATTAATTCTATTCCAGCCAAACCCAGTACAATCTTTACCACTTACTCTTACCATTTACATCACACTTAGGTCCCATGTTGTTCAATATCCTCTCATTGACCACGCCTTTTCCCTTCTCACTCTCTAATATATGCAATTATTATTCCTTTAGTCTGTGGCCTACCAGTGTATGATGTCCATAAAATGCCAATTGAGTTCATCTAGTCCCTGACTTGGATTCTGTTTGTTATGGTGGTCACTCAGGAGAGGAGAGGTGGTTGTTTTATGGAGTTACTGGGCACAAAAGCCAGCTCAGGTTGGGTCACTGCTGCACTTGCACTGGTTGTTGTAAGACTTGTCCTCAACTGGTTTGGGTGGTTCCTGCTGTAGTACTTACTGTAACATGCAACTCAAATAATGGCTTATGGCAATTTAAATGTATATCTATTGCAGTCTCCATCCCTGGTCCCTTTGGACCAGGCCATAGGGTTTTACATTGCTGTGAACTTCTCTGATTGCCAGTGCTGCAGCATGGGTCTATCCGTAGACCACGGCCTGTTCAGGAGTGTATCTGCTGCAGTGCGGACTAATCCACAGCTGTGGGCACTCTCAAGTGTGCTCCACTGCTCTGGCGTGGCCTTATCCTTCGACCACAGCACCTTCAGGGGTGTACCTGCTGTATTGTGGCCTTATCCATGGCTGGGTCACAAATCTGAAACACAATGAGCTTCTATTAAGAAAGGTAACTCTATCCCAGCTAAAACCAGTATGTTGCTAGAAGCATTTTTGGTGATTGTATTCCAGATTTTGTTTTACCACACAGATCAGCTTGAGACCAAAGCCTAACAACATAAAAGAATGTAACTCCGGGTGACTTTCTTCCCCTTGTACACTGCTTTTGCATCAGATGTGATTCTGAGCCCACAGCTTGCAGTTCTTTGTACATTACCTTGGACCTTTAGATGACTCTGTGAGGTTTCAGGGAGATTTAGCCCTCCTGTTTGTGCAGGCTGGCATGGCATGCACCTGTTTGTGTATATGCAAATGCACAGCTGCCTTCTCCCATTCTGATCATGTCTGCATCCCCTTGTATAATTGTTGGGGTCACTGCTTATGGAATATGTACTTGGAGAAAGTTTAAGCCTAAATCAGCTGTTCTGAGCTTCTTTCTCTTTGAGGCTGTGGTATAATGCTTTAGGTTTGAGGATTTTTTGACCACTTAATTATTCTTAAGTATTTCAGATAGTCTTTAGACTTGCTTTGTTTTGTTGCATTATTATGAAGATCTATTTGACACTGAGTAAATACGCACTTGGTATGTTTTTTCATTGGAAGAAAAATTTTAAAATTGCTAATTATTCATCAAATAAACTCTTCATAAAATCCCTCTATAAGAAAAATGTTTACCCAGCTATTGCTATAGCTGCCTGAATGCTCCAAGTCTCTTTAAAATGACATCTTATTCCCATTTCCACTTTAAAAACTGAACACCCAATGATGACGCTCATATTCTCTCCTTCCTCATCATGTCTCAGCTGCTCGTAACCTAACTTTTTCTCCTCTGGTTCTCCTTGCCCTTCCTTTTCTCTTCACTGTTCACCTCATCTGCATTGGTGTCATATGATCTTTCTGAATGTCAAGTAAATGCAGACTGCAGTCAGCATTACCAAATTGCTTTCCTGCCAGAAAAGTCTCTTTTCATGTGCATGACCCATCATCTCACAGTTAGTCATTCTGATTCCGAAATTTACAATGTATTTTCTATTTAATGAGCTATTAGACATTATGCACTTTTTAACTTCATTTTTTCTGACTAACTGCTTTCCTCCTGATAATCATAGCTTTCGAAAGAAACAATTAATTTGAAACCAATTCTGCAACAAAATTGGCATTCTTTAGATAGCATTCCTCCATCTCCATGCACTAGGGATTATCTCATTAGGATTCGTTTATATTTGGAAACTCCTGGAGACCACTATATCAGTCCAATAGCCACCATGGTGTCATCAATAACATAGACAAGGCTACTGCATATGCTATTTTAATAAAACTTAAAATGAAGGTAGATACATGGCTGGCTGGGCAGTTAGTTTTTACTTTGTCTAAATGAAAAAAATTAGTTTATACACTTTCTTCACCCAGGAGAATGCTTTGAGTAAACCAGAGCCCAAACACAAATAATATTCCATATGTATTGCAAAGATTTGGACATTTTTGAATTGGTATGTTATTCTCATATATTCTTTTGGTAATGATAATAATATTCTGTTTGTTAGGATAATACTTCAAATTAAGTGGTTGTCTAATAACAAGCTGGCAAAAATTGCAGCTGACTCAGTTACAATGAAGGAGTGAGTGCAACATTTGTGGCTCACATGTAAGGTTCCCTTACATCCGTGTATTTATTAAATGTAATAATATGTACTAATGCGGGCTATATAATCCTGGTTTTATCATTGTGGTTGATTATACCTAGTTAATAGGTACAAA
Organism: Ploceus nigricollis; assembly: GCA_013399945.1. Taxonomy (NCBI): domain Eukaryota; kingdom Metazoa; phylum Chordata; class Aves; order Passeriformes; family Ploceidae; genus Ploceus; species Ploceus nigricollis. The sequence continues at coordinate 892,460 of VXBC01009130.1, read as the reverse complement.
TTAAATGTATATGCAACCTGCCAAAGGATCACCTTGTGGTAAATCCTAATAATATTTCCAAAAATATGATAATATTTTTGTTTTTTGCTAATTTGAGTTCTACTTAAGCAAAATATGGAAACGATTAACGGAAGGAAAACTTATCCATGACTCTGCCATGGAAGTTGGTAGAAATGTCCCAGCTGCTGTAAAACAGTCTCTGATAGACCCCCTTCACTGGTTGCATATCAGAGCTCATACCTCATTCTCACAGTTACTTTGTGGGAAAAATACTGAAAATGTTCCTGGGAGAAAATTTCCTTTCTCTGAATCTACACATGTTAAATGCAGATTCAAAATGAATACAAGATACATATAATTGAAAAATATGCTGAGAAGTTGTGGTAATTTGTAGCATCCTTGTTGCCTTTGTAGCTGAAGGGTATGTTGTGTATTCCCTTCTGTCTGGGATACTGTAAGGTCACAATTTACCTGTGCCTTATGCACCTTTGCACCCCTTTTTGAGAAAATAGCTAAGTGTACAGGTGAGGAATTAGTCAGGCAGATAGCTTTACTTCTCCCCTCATTTCTCTGGAACTTTTTAGTTCAGCACTGCTTCAGTTCAGTTGCAATCTTTTCTGGTTTCTTATCATGGTATCATGACAGGCCTAGTTCTGTCAGCTGAAATAATAAAATATTTCTCACTAGTGAATGATTCAGGTGATTCAAAGCCAGATTTTAAAAGCAAAATATTTTTTAGTCTCCCAAACTTCCTACCCATTAAACAAAGAGATAAAATAGTCTGCATGTACCAAATCCTTCCTAAGCTTTACTGTTTTACTGGAAAAAGTAAGAAGCTATGCTTTTGTGATTTGTCCACAGCTATTCTATGAGCTGCACATTTCAGTCTCTGTGTCTTTTTAGTGTCCTAAGTGATTGTTGGTAATTCATGGCCTCCTTCCTGGAGAGACAATTTATAGCTGTCTGGTTCTTCTAATTTCTGTGTGTATTCTGGTCTTGACCAGAAGATCTGTATAACTTTTATCTAACACTTGAAAAGAACATTTTGCCATTTACTGACCAAGCCATTATGACTTTAAGTTATTGTCCCTCCATAGATATAATTATTCTTTTTATTTGCAGCTGGGTACTTGCCTTTGCATGGAAAATACATTTACAACCCTGTAAGCATAACAATCCTTAAAACATTATGTACTGACCATATATGAATAGCTATGTGACAATCTAACATTATCAACTGAAACCATAAGATAAACTTGCATAGTTTTGCTGTATATACAATATATTCCTAGATCAGTAGTGGGCTGTGGAGTTTAGACCCACAGTGATGATCATAATAGGGATGAGACCTTGGAAAGATTTAAAGTTGCATCTTTGTCTTTTGTTGTTCTTCCACTTTTGATGTTGTTATTTGTTGTCTAATTAACATTTTTTAAATTGAGCTTTGCCAAAGAGTGAATCAGACCTACTGTAATGTTTTTAGGTATTGGACTACAGGTAGTATTGGAGGTAGAGGGAAATGGATGAGGGAACTGTCTATATAATGATAAATTGGTTCCCACAATATGATTGTTTCTGGTAGAAATTATTGTTTGAAAATCATTGTTTGCTTTAGTTTCTCCTTTCCCCTCAGATCAGGAGAATTCTTGAACTTAATTAATTGTCATGAAATAAGTGATTGGAGCCCACTGGAAAAGGAAATAGTATAGTGGACAATTTCTCTGTTGTGTTTTTATCAGCTGTTGCTGAGGTTCTCTAGTGAGTCTGAATTTAAAAAAAACCTTCAGTTTTTATCCATTAGATCTCTTTTGTGAAGGAGAAGGAAAGTTTCTCTATTAAGGTACTTCAGTAATGGCCAGAGTCAGAGAACAAGTGGGACTACAGTCTAACAAAAGAAAGAACTGAGAATGTAAGAAAAGTACTTCTTTGTACTTTGATGAGTACTTTGTCAAATTCTTTCTGCTGATTAGTGGTGGACAGTGTTTCACATAGCACTGTTACAAGACAAATGCAAATTTGTCCAGGCACTGAGTAGTTGTTTCTGCTTTGGAGGAAAGAAACTGTACCTGGCCTCTGCCTTATGTTCTATTTTTGTTTTATGCTCTTTTCATATTTTTGGAAGACATTTCATTAGTGTTTCCCAGAAATGTCTAACCATGCATTGTAGAAAAGCATGTCTGCCTATGACTTTCTATGGAAGCCTGGTTTGTAAGGCCTTTTCATTTTTAACTATTGTAAATGCTTTCTAGCATTGAAGAAAACAAAACCATAATTGGGGAACAAGAGAATGCTCATGTCCTTCCTTTTTTTAATTTAAACAATTTTTAACTTAGGCTTCTGCCCAAGAAATGCTTCCTTTGAAAAATGAACCCAAATCTATTGTTCTACTACATTTTTTTGGTGTTTTTTTTTTT